>JAPZEB010000014.1:20234817-20257484 GCA_029783705.1 Chaetodon striatus | reverse complement strand
ATTATTAATGACTTCATGAAGTTAAAATAGAACTGTTTGATTCAATGGGCAAAGGTATGTTTGCCCATTGCATCAAAAAGTTCTATTTCAACTTCATTGGTCCACAGGACTTGTTTGCTGCATTTTGTGGTGAGGACACAGGAAAGGTTTTCTTCTGATGACTCTTCCATGAAGGTCATATCAATACAGGTGTCACTGCACAGTAGAACAGTGCACCAACACTCTGATAAATCTTTTTGCAGGTCTTTTACAGTCAAACAATGGTTTTGATTTGCCTTTCTAACAATCCTACAAGCGGTTCATTTGGAAAGTTTTCTTGGCCTTCCAGACCTCAACTTGACCTCCACAATTCCTGTTAACTGCCATTTCTTAATTACATTACAAACCGTGGAATCAGCTACCTGACAACACTCTGCTATCTTCTAACAGACTTCTCTTGCTTTGTGGGCATCAGTCATTTTAGTTTTCAGAGTGCTAGGCAGCTGTTTAGAGGAGCCCTTGGCTGCTGATGGTTGGGACAAGGTTTCAGGAATATTTATAAAGCTTTCAAATTTAAATCACCTGGCCTTTCCGAACAATAATTGTGAACAAGCCAGAGCCCTAACAACCTTCATAAGGTCTGACACCCTGGTAAAAGTTGTCTGAGAGCTGTGCGCACACTTTTGCATAGTGCTCCAAAAATAGCATGTATCATCATTAACTTCATGCATTTTTAGGTCGGTTTATCTTCTACTCACTTAACTATTGTTAGTAAAAGAAATTTTGACCAGCGGTGCCCAAACTTTGCATGCCATAGTACCTACAAAAAGTAGCTAATGCATTGAAATTCATATATAGCCCATGTAATCATGAGCCAGTAATTTGTATGTGACCCACATAATCAGGAAGGCTGCATTCACGTGACCAATGCTTTCACTAATGTTAAAAGTAAGTAGTAGGTTATAAAGACTGATAGTCTGTGTAAGGAAGCAGGTTAGGGTGGTGGATGGGTCAAACAACACAGGACTCTCCCCCAGGAGTCTTTACATTGTAACAAGGATCGTTGAACGAGGATACATTGACTATTTTGGTTCAGACTGAATTTCCCAAATAACTTTTGGATGGATTGCTCTGAAATCATTTAATGACATTCATGGTCCCCAGAGGATGAATTGTACTGACTTTGGTGAACCACTAACTTTTATGTTTGACAGAGCCGGGCTACTTTATTCCCCATTTCCAGTCTTAGTGCTAAGTTAACCAGCTACTGCCATTCCCAGCCACATTAGAGTACAGACATGAGAGTTGTATCTTCCCATCAAACTCTTTGTAGAAGTATAACAATTCTTTTAAATTACTTAGTATGACTATATAACAATATTGTGTGTTTGCTAATGGAATGTGTACTTCAAAGAATTCACCTGTCTATGCTCAAAACTCCATTAAAGGTGTCTTTATTTAACTGGGGAGTATGAATCACACTGAAGGAAGCAGAGCCAGAAATTAGATGAGTGCTAAATATAAAACTTCAACGCCTCAAATGGCCGCCTCATTTGCTATATCATTAGTACTTTGTTCCACAGTTTCCCATTGATCTTTACAATTTCTTGTTTCATTAATAGAAATGATCAAGGATCCTTCCTTTCTTGTGCATTCCCAGTGAGCTTGATTTCAACAGAGTGATGAAATTAAAAGAGCAGTATCACACTTTTTCATATCAAGGATACAAATATTATTATTCAAATGAATTGCACAAGTTATTATATTATGGTGATCAGCTTTTTACCTTGATTTTCAGGCCTTTTTTTTTCTTGCCCAGAATACTGATTATATCATTTTATTTTTTTAATTCTTTTTTTCAGATGCTGAAAAAAAAAACCCACTTCGATTAATGAATTACTTCATCAACATGCAGCAATCAGCAAACCAATTCATATCTCTTAGGTTTCCTTTATTGCATTTAGATTGTACTGAGTCTGGAGATGTGACTTGAACCACACAAAAGACATAGAGCAAGACATTACATGGGTCCTAAATATAGCCGGCAGCAAAATTCAATACAATCACTGTCATTTGCCATCCTATAGCTTTGTGCTGCTCCCTTTCTCTCTATATCTTGCTGCAAGTAACTTACTGTAATAGACATACAATTAATTTTTTTTATTTCAATAATGGTTGGTCTGTGATTGAGGTCTTGTATAGTGAAATAGATTGTATGCTATATGATTACATATGTGTGTATATCAAATGCAGTGAATTGTTTATTTACTTTTTGAGTAGTGTGGATAAATCTTGTGAAGCAGATGAATAGTCAATGAATGAATGAATTTGCATCTGACCCACTTCCATTTGATTTGAATAAGCTCAAGGGGAGTTGTAATATGTAGATACAGTTGAATAAAAGTAAGCTGTGAGAAGAGATTTAAAGTTGTGATATAGATTAATATTAGAGGTTGGGGTATGCCTGAAGCAAACGTGTTTGTACATCATGTCAAGTGGCATGTATGACAGCAAAGGTGAAAAGCTACCCTTGAAAAGTGGAGTGAAAAGCCTGCCAGAATATGTGCACATTGTAATTGTTCAAAAGGGGATAATGGATAAGATATTCAAAGTGTTGCACTTGGTTGTACAAAGTGTTGGATAGTAGTGAGGCTACATGTAGCAGGGCTACTACCTTACCTACATTTCTCTGTAGATTTTGGGTAGCATAACTATTTTCAAAATCGTGTAGCGATTCCAGTAACCAGCTGTTTCCATGAAGCAGCACGGTAGCCCAACCTAATGCTACATTTCATTTTTTCTTGAATGAAAAAAAAAAAAAACCTCAGAAATGTGTCTGTGGCTTGGTTGACGGTGTGGAGCAGAGAGATAAGGTGCCAGGAGCTGTTAAGCTACTTTTCCTGAATATGCTACAACAACAGTGTAGCACTGCTGCAGCTTAACCACTTTCAATGAAAAGTAGCTTTTAGCTCCACAGGCTAAGTGTTTGAAAGTAGCTTCCCCCATTCTATTCTATGTGCAAATGGTAGTTGTAGTAGTTGTGAGAAGCATAAAAAAGAGAGCTGAGGGAGAAGTTTAACCACAACTTGCTGTCTCACCTCCACACACCTGACCAATCCTGGTGTAGGATTGTTGGTTTCGAAAAGTTAAAAAATATCCGGATGCAGCCCCCACAATTTCAGTATTGCAGGGTATTCTCTGTCTTTTCAACCTTCAAAACTAAAAGATAAAGGCTAATCTTTGGAAATCAGTCTGTGATCCAAACTACATACATTAAGTTTCAATAGCTGTGGTTCAGCATCTTGAGTCAGAGGTATGAGGGAATGACAGAAACAGATGTGGCTGTCCTCATCCAATATGCAACCACATTGGTGCATGTAAGAATTTAAGTACTATCTCTTTTTTATAAAACAAAACTTATAAGTTATTCTAATGCCTTGCAGTGACACAGAGATGTGGACAATTATTACAATTTATTAACATACAAAACATACAATTGAAAGGCATTGCTGGGGTAGTTCCAAATATAGTCCTAACTATCCGACACTCTGTTAGATTTATCATCATGGAATTATTTTTCAAAGTCTCAATAAAGACAACCCAAGGTGTTCATTTTTATAGTGTCCAGAATGTCATATTTTTACCAACAGTCCTGTTCAGGGCTTGGTGGTGAGAGAAATGCAGATAACTCAGCTGGAAAAGCTCTGTTTCAGCGAGACAGTATGCAGATTATGGTCAGATAAAGTTACATTAAAGTCAGACATGACATTTATTTGTCACCTGTCTGAGCAGACAACTGCATGAGGCATTCCACTTGCCTGAACACAGAGTTTACCTGCCGCGGGGAAAAGCTGATTTTAGCCCCAATGCTAATAGCTGGGATGTGTATCTGGTTTACTGTCGGGTTTTGCGGTTTGTGCAAATTCAGTTCTCACAGTATTCCATCACTCACTGGGCATATAAATCAAGTTATAAAAATGCACCAGCTGGTGTCCTGATGATTAATTGTCTTATGAACCTAAAACCTAAAACTGCAAACTGATCCTATGGAAGTAGTATAAAGGCACACCAAGTCTGCATAGGTGGATGGGTCACACAAACACAGGACTTTCATCAAGGAGACCTTTCATCAGGTCTCATGTGAATCAATAAGTTAACAATGAGTTACTATAACAACTAAACGTAGTATGTCTTGGCATACTTGATTTATGTTACGTGACATATTTCACATATATCATGTTACTTTTCTAAAATACTTATTTTAAGCCACACATTAACCAGTTGTTTGAAACTGCAGCTGTTAACGGTCATATATGGGCTATTCTGTCAACCACCGGTAGGAAACACTCCTGTGGGTAGTATCAGACGTTAGGAACAAATGACCCATGTGTTCATTGGTTGAGGGACTTGTTGCAACAGTTACTTTATTCACTCAAAAAACCTCATGAAGGCATGGCAAACTTTGGCACAAAGACTGTGTATAGCTCTGAAAAATCTCCATTCTTTGGGAGACTCTGTTCATCTGCAGCAATTATGCATAATGTATGAGGATAAACTGTGTTCTGGTGTGAGAGTAAAAGGCATTACAATGGCAGCAAAACCAAAGACGCCACAGACACTGTTCAAATCTAATCTGATACTGCCAGGGAATCCTATTAAATATGCTCTCTAAATCATGCTATGATGATTTGAGTTTGAATTTCTCTCTCTCTCTGTCTGTGTGTGTGTGTTTGGGCAATCACAAAAATGGCTGTGCCTGCCATTGTGAATGCACACAGGAACTGATAACTGCTTCTTTGCTATTTTTACATACAGTTTCCAAAGAGAACACTCGCTGCAAACAGTAGGGAGTGTGTGAACATATGTGTGTGTTTGGAAGATTTACAACCAGGGTATTAATAGCCTGTCCTGTGTCTCCCTGATAGATATGACGGAGCTATGCTGGAAGAGGAAGAAAGGACAGGAAGAACCTGTTGGAGATGACACAAACACCAGCAGACCTTCAACTCCTCATCACCACAGCTGTGACAGAGGATGAAGAGGATCGAGGGTACTTTTGTATTTGCAGTTCAACACGTTGGCACCAGCAGGAACTGAATGAGAAGCTGGTTGCTGCTGTCTGACACTGCGTATACTCCTTCACGTCTGTATTTATTTGTCACTCCCAGAACTTCCTGTGGCGTGGCGAGAAATATCAGCATCTTATGTAACAAAACAGAGACTCTTTAACTTTTATGTTTTCTTGTATGTTTACCCTCTGTCCTTCTCACGGTGCTTTGTGTCAGCCGATGTTTGAAAGAGTCTTTGGAGTTGTTATTTCTTGGTGCTAGAGGAGTAGTGCTCTCAGTGACAACAGACAACAGGGGAGTAATGCTGACGCACAAGTGAGGTAAAGGCAACATATTGAGGCATAAGTGGTTTGATTTACAAAAGAAGGAAATTATATTGTAGTGTCAGTCAAGCTGAAGTAAAAAAAAAGTGTCTGGCATGTGATATTAGAAATCCATGACAGAGGAAAAAATGCATGAAGCAGCTTCAGCTGTCACAGAAGACTGGTTTTGAAGGACATCCAGAATGTTTGTATTTTAATGTTGAGGCAGTGTTCAGACAAACAGCACTGTGTGAACAACACAGCCCCTTTATTCATTTAAACGGGATCACCACGTCACTCCAGAAAAAATGCAAGGTTGTCACAATACATTGAAACAGTATTATAAATCTATATGAATTAACAAAAAGTTAAGCCAATCACACATTTACTCTGCTCGGCTCTCTGCTGCTCCGTCTCCGCAGACAGAGTGTTGAGAGGGCACTCTGCTACCATGAGAATGCGGCGCTCTGGATAACCACATGGTACATTCCAACAGCATTCCGAAGTTTGTGCCTGAGTATGCTCCGTCACTCAGATTGAGTATTTCTGAATGCACCACTTGCATCATCTCACATCCTCCATTGTCTAAAACAAGCCAACAGAACTTGTAACTAGCACTAGCTTATGTCTGTGGGGTCTTTTTAAACACAGTGCTGTTTTAAGTCTGAACACCCAGTAAGGCGATATTACTGCATGGACGTTTCTTGTTGTCAACAAATCCCATGAAAAGACCAAAACCAACAGTGAATGGATGCTGCTAAAAGATGTTAGCTGTGTAGCCAAAGCCTGATATACTGCATGTCCCTCTGTGCTATAGACCTAAATCATTGTCTAAAAAGACTAGAGCTCAGAGGTCACAGGTCAAGGTCGCTGTGTCCTCACAAAATATGTTTTTGGCCATAACTCATGAATTCTCATGCTGATATGACAAAATTTCATGCAAAAGCCTAATATGATATAATGATAAATGATTATATTTAATACCCAAAAAGGTCAAAGATCAGCTTTACTTTGATTTCAATGACCATTTTTCAACATCATATCTCAGGAACAGAAGGAGAGACGTGGTCAGATACTGCACTGGTGACACTTATCTTGGGTCTACACCTTGAAACTGTGCTGATTGTATTGATCTTCTGTGCTGCTGGGGTTGGAGTTGTGTGTCAAGTATCCGTGTTCTTTTAAACGGACAAGGGGGAAAAGCCTGTTTTCAAAAAGGTTAATGCTGGAATAGATGGCCTGGAGGGACAAGTCCGATTCTACTGTGCTGTGATTAGGTAAAGCGCAAATCATTGTTTATCCAGTCAAAAAAAATATCCAGAGCAACAAACAAAGGACAAAGTCTGCAACTTCACATCCAGTTGTATGTGGACAGTGGAGGTAAACTGACAGAGGGGTCTTGGCTGTGGGCATGGATGATCCGCTGACCTCCCACTCTTTCTCTGGTTCTATAGCGGAGAAGCAGAGCCCAGCCTGGATCAGTGGGGCATGGTAGAGGATTTGACGGGGCTGGAGAGGCAGTCATAGCAGGTGAAAGGATAGCCAGGGCCCAGGTAGTTTAATTTAGAACAATATGTTTTCTTTAGAAACTCTTCCTGCATGTTATGTTTGTAAAAATCTGGAAGCTTAGGGACTGGAGAGGTAGAGAGGCAGCTCCACATCCAGTGGAGCATGGACGCTGGAGGACAGCTGACAGCGGGCACTCGGCCGTGGGCACAGACCCCTGGCTTGACTCTGAGTCACCTGGCTCTATCCCACAGCAGCCACCAGTAAGCACCTCATACTGACCCAGGCTGTGCTTTGCTCCTTTGCTGGAGAACCAGAGGGAGGGTGGGTAGTTGGCGGGGTCCATGCCCACAGCCAAGGACCCTCTGTTGGCTGTCCTTTGGTGTCCACATAGCCCTCAATATGGAAATATGGAATTCGTCTAAACTTGTGTCCGCCCTGCACTGCCGCTTGCTTGTGGCTGGAACTTGATTGGCTGTTTTGTTGTGAGCACCGTATGAATTGTTAAAATTGTCACACCCTCTCATCACACTGCCAGCTTGGTCCACGGTGCAGGTATCCCAGCATGCTTTGTGTAGCAAATCAGTCGCTTCCATTACACAGTGAACGGGAGAAAATATCTGGTCGCGTATAGTCACATAGAATGGGCACATGGTTGTACTGGCGGACATGTTCCTTTAGTACCATGACCATGGGCACTGTAGTTTTATATTTTTGTTTTGACTCAATCCCACGTATACCGTTGCACCATAAATACTTACTGATCATGAAATGCGTATTTAGCCACTGCTGAAAATAGTCCCAGACAAATGCAGTATTTATTTCTCTATGAGTGACATTTCTTAAAACTACAGTGCCCTGATGTTAAAGGGAACACTTCACTCATTAAAAATATATATTTCTGACATTTTTAAAGATTTATACCTTTGGTAGGAACATGGGCTGAGTGCTAAAGACAGTGTAGGGAAGTCAAGGACTAACAGATTGTTGGTTTTGGTCTTTCATAGGACTTTTTTGACTTGACCTGAAAAACAAAGAGAAACAACTGCCTTATTGTCTATGCAGAACAAGATGTTCCTTCAATCCATAAAAATATCACAACCTTGCTTTGAACTTTTTTAAATAACCTGTAAAAAATAGACTGATCAACATTTAACATATGGTTGAGAAAAAAAATCTCCCATATGGATATTGTTGCTGATGTATTTCATCTGTTTACAGATACTGAATTCCTTTGCATGTCAATACTGCTATTTAATGCTACTGTGCAATGCGAGCAATTTCTACAACATCCCAACAAAATATTGAAAAGCAAAAAGCGCTTTTGTGTGTGTTATTCTCAGAACTGTGAGGCTCCTCTGAGGCCTCTAATGTCACCCTGGGCCAGTTTGATCACGTTATGGCTTCGATTCTGATACCAGAAAGGATACAAAGAGTGTGAGCAGAGTTGCAGGTTGGAACCAAGCTGTTACATCTCTATTGATTTAACTCCCAGAGCAGCAGGAGACAAGGAGCAAACATTGCCTGGCTGATGCATATTTAACCAATCTACCCTCTGAAGAAATCTTGTTCTTAGATTTGGGAGATTTTGTGCAGGAGCTTGAAAAATGGGAGAAATTTATACAGATCTCACCATGGGATCTGAAGATGTTCAATAGGCTTTTTAGATGTAGCCTGCTGGCTTTGTACTCATGCACACTGTATATAGACACATGAGAAATCAACACTGGCTATGCTAATATGCTGTGGAGAAAAGCCAGATTTCATACCCTGTGATTGAGGCTCCCATGTCATAAATAAACCAATTTACTGGCCACAGATAGAACTGCCTGCCAGCCAAAAAGCATGTCATGGTTTGGTTGCTTTCTATCCTCTGTGACTGAGCAGTAGGTTACTTGGAACAGGACAAAAGGAAGTGATAATCCTAACGGTGTATAATAGCACTGGGCATTGTCACATAAGTAAAACAAAACTGTGCTTTTTGCAACATGTAAGGTCCACATTAGTATTCATGATTCATTATTATTCATGACAATGTTTAATAACAACCACATTTGGATTGTAATCGTAAACCAATCATAGCCTCTGGCTGTCTCGACTGCGGAGGAATCCAGTTTCACTGGTGGATAGGAGAGCAGAGCTCAGTGGTCTGCAGCAACAGCTCAGTTGTCAAAAATAAAAAGTTGGTATTGTAAGTCTCTGCAAACCGTGAATATGTTACACTTGTACATTTCATACATAATATATCAACATCTGTAAAGGGATGCGGGTCAGATTACATGTTTATGAGCTGAGTGACACCGAGGCAAGATGGCTGCCAGCGGCAGACAGCAGCAGATCACTGTTTGAGATCAACAAAGTTTCAGCCATGTTTGTAGCAATCCAAAGCCAAAACTTCCAACTCGTCAAATACCAATGCGTCGTCAATGGCCCGTCTTGTCAAACTGCAACACATTCTCACCACAACCTCGTCATGGACGACATATGACAAGCAAGGTACCCTTGATGCATTGGTTGTTGATGTCAGGAACGCCGTGTCAACTTCTGCATGTTACATGCATTGTGAATTTTCAAAATACACTTCCATTTTTCCAGCAAATGTGAAGTTTGCATACAGACTCTTTCAAAATAAACATACTATGTCAGTACAACACAGTGAATTGCAATTTTTTTCCTTCCATTATGTTTAGCCAACACATGCACGTGGTTACGTTAGGGCAACAAAAGCATGTGATAGGGCTTAGAGAGACGTAACAAGGTTTAGCGTTACATTCATACAGGAAGTGAACACTGGCCTCCCAGATGAAAGTCACTGGTTGCTGTATTTTGCCCCCTTTACTTACGTTATTGTTTGGCCGCATTTCTCCCTTATGCTGCCAGGTGTTGCTACACAATAACGGCGACCAACCGCGTGCCGACATGAAAGGACAGCTTTTTTTGTCATGTCTTACGCAGAAAGTCACTTCCCAAGTGCTATTATTCCATGACTTTGGAATGAGACTGGGATGCAAGCTGTGATGCTCCACTGGTGATACTCCTCCAGTGTTAGTTTTGGAGGTGTAGACAGGGGAGACATAAAAAAATCCTGACCACATCACATGGCATATATAACTAGTATATTGCAGTGCTACACATACTAGCACACTATATTGTTATCAAAATAACTCAACTGACTTTTGGTTTCACATGGAAGACGATCAGCAGTCCTCTGGTTTAAAGTCCAGATTTGTTTGACCCACCCACTCTATACAGACTTTCTCGCTCTTTATACTAAAGTAGTTGCTTGGAATGTCAAAAATGCCGCTGCCCAGTACGTTTAATACTGCGGCTCAAAGGTGCCTTGGGGCTTCGATGTCTGATGCAGATGCCAAGGGCCACCGAGCATCTGTAATTGACGAGTTGGGAGTGAAAAGCGGCCAAAACATGATCCTTTCCTAATAATAACCATGTGTATTTTTTAATTTTTTTTTCCAAAACCTGACCGCACATTAATGACAGTGTTGTCACAACCTAAGAATAAAATGTAAATTTAACATATCTACTACATATGAAACACACAAATCTATAATATCTGTGGTTTGCAGAAATGTACAATGCCAGCGTTTATCCTGGTGATTGGGTTTGTGGCAAACACTCAGCAGAACTCATTACTGTCATAAGCACAAATTGCTTTTTAATGTATGAATGCTACTTCTGTTCAGTGTCTGCATAGTCATATATAATAATTAAAAGGGCCATTTCACCAATTTAACACATGTTTTACTTGTTATCAGGAAAACTACTCAGTCTCTTGTGAAAACAAATGTTAAATGTCCTCTCTCATGGTTCCATCAGGGTTATTTTAGCTTAGGCTTGCAGACGTAAAATTCCACAGGGACTACAAATTAGGGGCATGGAGTTTAAAAGACTGCATATACCAGACAGAGGTTCAAGGATTTTTGAATGTTGACCCATTCTGTGTTCTGAAAGAATATTTGGGCTTCTGCTGCTTTGACTTCCACCCCCGTTTTTTAAATACAACTTTCATATTGTCTTATAAGTACAATACTTTGTTACTGAAGTACCCTGTAACAGTCATATATGATTGAGCTGTCTAATTGTAGCAGAATATAAAGCGGTACCTTAATAATGGGCCAAAATCAGCATCTGCCCTTTGTGATTAATGACTTGCGGTACTTAATAAATATATTATTATATTCTAATATATTATATATATATATATATATATTATATAATTTAGCCCAATCCCTCAGGTGTGTTACGTCAATTCACTGTCAAACAACCCCAGAGATGCCCAGAGCAGTATGTAAAATAATAACCTTAAATAAGATGCCACCAAATGTGCATATGAGACAACAAAAAGCTGTCACATGGAGTGCCACTGTAGCCAAATGGTTACAGCACATGCTATATAACCACAGTGTCCTGTGGTTCTGTCTGGAGACCTTTGTTGCATGTCATGCCCCTTTCTCTCCCCCTGTTTTCATCTTTTCATTAGCAACTAAAGAGGAAAGAAAAACATCTATAAAAAAGAAAGCTGTCAGGCTGCCATCTTCAACAACAAAAGAATTCTGTCTGTCAATATGTGTTATTGTGAAAACCACAGGGAGTGAAATCATGTCATGGCATTTCACCTCAGGTTGTATTCAATTATATTTGACCACGAGGAGGTGAAAAAAAAAACACCTGATAAGTTTAATATACACATATTATATACTCTTAACGTATGGGTCCGTAGGCAAATGTTAGTCTGTAGCTAGCACATTTTGTCACTGTTAACTCATTTGCTTCACCTCTCTGCTCCCTTCAGCAGGTAGCATTTTCTGTGATTGTAAGAGCTTGTTGGCTGGAAATGACTGCCTGCACTTCAATGGTGTAGTCAGACAGAATGCAGAGCAAATGTTAGAGGCGGTGTTGTTCAATTCAAAGACACGATTAGACATAAACTAATGCAAAAACAAGGTGAAAATGTTTTTAATTTGAGTGAAAAATTCACAGGAATCCCAGGCAGGTTCCCAGAAGGTGCATCATGCTTGCAGTCCAATTTTTGTAAGGGCCAAACAGCGGAATTATGTCTGTCATTTGCTGCCCTGCAGCCTGAAAGGACATTTTCCCAGAGACTTACATGGCAAAAGACATATTTGTAAATAAGTAGTACTTTTTTTGAGTGGCACAACTGCCACAGAATGATTCATTTCACTAACAGAATTTGATCCATTCAGGCCAATAACATTTGAAAAGTCTAGAGGAGCTGAAGGACTTAATAATTTCACCTTGTTCAAGTTAACGGGCCGCTAATCCGGAAGTAGCAGGCCTGGCTAGCAGATGTCTCTACGGTAGCTAATCCCCATGCAATTGGCATGACTTATCGCTGCAACTTTATCATAAATATGACTATTCAGAATCAAATTTGTAGAGCATATTGCGTATTGATTCACTTAGCCCCTCATCTCACTCTGTTTATTATAAGACTACTGCTGCGGGACTGTAGCTCTGTGCCTGGGACAGAGCCACACGCACACAGTGATAGCACTAACTGTTAGCATCACAGGGTTAACATTACCCAGCACTTATTAACAGCTGTTTGGGTGTTGTTGTCACATAGTAAGGACTGTTTAATGGCTTGGCGTTACATCACAACTAAATTCCAATTGTGTGGGAAACACTGAATGCTCATAATAATAGGCTTTAAGACAGCACAAGTCTAAAACAGCATCACAACAACTTTTGCAATTTTTTTCTGCCACTGCAATTTCATTCCAAAAAAAAGCCCATAAACATTGCCACATAATGAGACAAACTGTCATGAAATTCGGTGTTTAAGGCTGCAACAATCCCAAAAACAGCCTGTGAAATCCTGGAGGTCCATTACGGGCCACACCGGTTGAACTTTTTTGGCTTCATGCGCAACTGAGCAACTTTCACGGTAATTAATGGGGACCCACCGCCAACTCTGTATCTACTTCTCTTTATACAGCGTAGCTTTATAAATCTGCTTTATAAAAGTACACAGTCAAGTATATAGATGAAAATCAGCTTTGCTTTCTGTCTGACCGCACCTAACAGGGGATAACTGATGAGAGTGGTGAGACTCAACCATACTATGTGGGTCCGAAACCTACAATGAGCTAAAAGAAGCTACAAGTTGCATCAGGATTTGGTTCATGATTGTCAGTGAGTTTGGTGCTATAAGCTGAGCACGTTGCTACTACAATTTTTACGATTCCTTCTAAATGTAAATGTCAACTTTGGATAAATTAACATCCACCTCCTGTTAATCCCATTCAAACCCAAAAGGATGTACTTTTGTAGGTAATGATGAAATCCAAGGGAAATCAGGTTGTCCTGACAGTCTTTCAGCCAGGTTTCTCATAAATGTCACACAAAGCACAACCTGGTTATTTCAACCTGTTTGTATATCTACCAAATCAAACTTGACTTAAATGAATTACAGGGTTAAAAAATAGACCTCTTCTTGCATGTTAATGTAGCCACTCAGAACATTCATCTTGTGGGTGGTTATACTTGTAGCCGACCATTCTTTAGCATGCTGCAAAGCTTCACCTGCTTAATTAGGCTGTGTTATGATAAAATAAGGGATGACACACACGGCCCAGTCGTGAGGGGTTTGTCTGCCCTTGGCTGATGTTGTATTTATCTTTAATTGCATTCTCCCTGTGGGTAACTTAACACCTGGAGCAAAACTGATGCTGTAATTCTGTTATTCTCAACTGAAGACAATGAGTGATGTAAATGATGTGCACTCTTATTAAAAAGAACCGTTTGACCTCTCTGACTCTGCGTCTCTGTGTCCTTGGTAGAATCGATGTTAATCTCTGTAATTAATTGGGTTAATCATAATTCTTATTTTACATTGTACCACTGAGGGGTTATCTGAAGAAGCCCGCTCAACATCCTTAATGATGTGACAGTAAAACTTCCTTTGAAGCATTCTTCATTATCACACACCCTGCTGAGATGTGCTTGGCTCTGACTGGAGGGAAGGAAACAAAAACTCACAGATTAGCACAGCAAAACACAATCACATGTCCCTGAGACACACAGAGAGAGAAAGAAGTTAATACAATAGAAAATGTGAAGCAACAAACAAATAACAAAGCATTTATTCTCCATTATGGCACAATATAATTAGCACATTAACAGTGGGGCTGTTTTTGTTATTGCTGTGACAGCGTACTGGAGGAAACCATTTGTTGCCATTTATTCTTCTGCCACACAATAAGAGCAAGATCTTAAATTAAACTGTCAGCAGAGATGTGGACTACATTCACGCGAGTCATAGGCGCCGATTTATATCTCTGCTGTTGGGTGGTCAAAACAGAGCATCCCCCACATTTGTATTTCTGCTCTGTTGTTGTTTGTTTTTTGTTTTTTTTTATGTGAGTTATGTATTGTATGTTATAAATTGTGTCCTCTTAACTGTCTTGGTCAAATGTCAATTTAACAGTTTTACCTGCACTAACATAATTAAACTATCTTAATTACATGACTGCAAATGAACAATAACAACTCTTTATAGGAAATATTGCTGCAATCCAGCCAGCCGTCATTCAAGGCACTTTTACTTTGGCAGCAGGTTGTAAAAAAACAAAACAAAACAAAACAAAACCAAAAATAAGTGAAGTGGCAGCTCATAAATTTTCTCTTGCAAATTAAACTAACTGGCTATATATACACAACAGGACTAAAAAAGTAAGGAAGCCAAATAAGCTCTGAACATACAACGAACACCTCTGTCCATGGTCCTGACATTTTAGCGACACCATCCATACACTGAAATAACATCTCTCCTGGCCCGACACAAACACAATATTTAACGATCAATTTATTACTAATGATGCACACCATGACACTGCCTGAAAAGTAATAACCAGTGCTACTGTAATTATTAGTATAAAGGCTCACATGAACTCAAATCATAGGCCAAGTGCACAAATCAACACAGACACCCGTTACTGTGAGACGCCGCTGCTATAATACACCAGAGGCTCACCTGTAAACAAGCCAAACAACTTAGAACAGGCTAGCTAAAGTTGTTATACATGCACAGAAACTATACAAGTGCGCACAGTAAAATTCATTTAGACCCACACAGATACTAAATAAATTGAATTTGTTTTTCACTCGCCATTGACATTACTTCTTCAAGAGGAAAGTGTTACTCCCTGCAGCCATATGCTTTAACCTTTAACGAGTTGCCGCACATTTTTCACATTTTTGCTCTGGTCCCGTGGTGTGATTGGCTAGTCAGTAGGGCGTGACAAAGCAGAACAAAGCCTCATCACTGGCGGTTAATCTGACATTGTTTTCAATTGGCCCCAACTGTACACTGGCGCAAGAGGGTGTTTGGTGCCTGTGACCAGTAACTTTAGATTTGACTTGACCAAATTGAAAAAGACTTGCAACTCGACTTGGACTTTGACACTGACTCATGACCTCACTTAAACCTTTTGACATGAAAATATCTGATACCCTCCCCAAAACCCAAAGATTAAAAGGAAGTTATTTGAAAAGCGTGCCATGAATCAATTAATTTCCCTTCATTTCCTATTTCAACTAACGGTAACGCTAGTCACACACAGCCAGTCGACTTTTTATTCAACTGAGTCCCCTTTGTTTCAACCAGTCTGACAGCATCCAATGAAGTTGCAGGAGAAAACAATAAGGAACTAACATTATGTTACTGCAATAATTTTATTCATGTACAAAAATTACATGGTGGTAAAAAAAAAAAAAAAAAACATACAGGCGGAAAATTACTTAAACATTTGTTGGGACTAGTCAGTCTTAAAATGGGACTTGCCTGTCTTGATTTAGGCTTGGCTTTGGACTTGAGTGCAAAGACATGAGACTTACTTGTGACCACCTCTGAACTCAACACCAACCACAAGAAATGTTTTAAATCATAACCAACCATAACCCTCAGTGAAAGCAGTAAATTATAAACTAATTTTAAGAATCACATTAAAAACACATTTTTTATTTAGACTTTGAGATCAAATATTTTTCTGTCTACTTGTTTGAGACTTAAAAGTTGCTGAAAGCAAATAATCAACATAAGCATTTGTCACCACCTTGCTAGCTAGCATGACTATGATCAGTATGAATACTCATGTAAATGTGTTTGAACATCATTTTCTTTCTAAGATTTTACTCTCTGTTACCACCATTCTTGAGATAATGGTGGCTTCTCAGAAGAAACTCAATAGCAAACTTGTTCTTATTCTCAGGGCGAAAAATACTGCCGTTTGTGCTTTGTCACATCCCTCAGTGTCTCGTAGCAACACACAGGGCACTCTGTAGTGTCTTCACGTGATGCAGGTTTGGACAACAAAACCGTTTTGTTAGGTTTCGAAAAAAACATGTTTTGGGTTAAAATGAGTATATTTGTTGGTAATGTAACTTGACGTAAATATGTCATGTATGCAAAACCAGCGTGCAACATATGTAGATTATGTAACATTACGTTAAAGCAGCAATGACTCACTCACACAGGACATGAACTTGGAGGACAGTCCATTTTGTTTGACCCATTCCCCGCCCCTCCCCTCACACCGTACCTGCACTTTCTTACTGTTTACACTACATCAGTTGTTTCAGCGTCAAGTTTTGGATGGATTTACTTTGAGGTTAGTTGAAAGTCCGGTGCCTCTCATAAAGATGCTGAGGGCAGCCTTTGGTGTCGATACCACACGCTTAGGGGTGTGACAAAGCATTTGACACCCTGGTAATAAGAACAGGCTGCAATAGCGGTGCTTTAGAAGACACACACACACACACACACACACACACACACACACACACACACACTCACAGAATGGAGATGTAGTACTGTGTAATAGCAGTAATAAATGACTGGTTTTAGCTTAATTTAGCACCTAGTAAATATAAGTCACTTACTGTATTAAATGCTAATATTCTACATAGTCGACCCCTTTAAAGTGATTTAGGAACTAGAAGAACTTGATAGCTGTTGATCAGCTGTTAGTTCTTGATTTGTTGCTGACTTGAGAATCATACGCTTTTTGAAAGTGTTACCCATAATTCACTCTAAAACATATTGTGCCAAAGTGCTAAACATAAGGAAGTATAAGTCTTTCACACACGTTTCTTTCCACTGTTGTTTTTATTGATACTAAGGGTACCATTAGCCAAAAAGATTTAAGAACTCTCTGTACAGTCTCACGGTCAAACCACACACTGCTGAGAATCTTGCTATCATCAGCCACCTGGGCACAGTCCTCTACATTTTGTTAAAAATTGGGTCACTGGTGTCTATGACACTCTGCTTGGATGAATGGATGGAGTTGACTGGGGCTGAAAGAACCCTGAGACCTAGTATGATTGAACGTACATTTGATCTCAGAGTGTAGCCCGTAGTGTCGCTGTTGGGATGATTTCACTCCTTTCACCTGATATGACTGTGTCACCTTGATCATGACTAGCAGGCAGCATGCAAGTCACGCTTGAAATATATCATTTTAATGTCAGAATTGTCCGACGTTATTCAGAGTGTCGCAGGAACAGGAGCTAAAACTGCAGTATATTTTTAATGCCGATTGAGCAAATAAATAGTTAATATGGAAAGCTGTATGAGCCTGCTCAGCTCCAGCTTGAAAAACAAAACTGCCTAAATTAACATCATGCAAAGTACTCTACTTAACACCACAAAGTGCTGAGTGCTCTCTCTCTATCTTTGCTGAGTGCGGTCTCTTAACTGGCATCCCAAGAGATCCTTTGCTGATCAGCATTTCAGGACAATACTTGCTGTCCCTGCCACTTTAAAGACCTGGAGCAGAGAACAGCACGGAAATAGAAAACATCCGATAAATGCAAATGGATTCATTGGACAAATGTTTTGCGAGTTCCTTGCCTGGTTCAAAACCTCCATAACCACTGAGGGTTATGTTTTCAATACAAATCGGAAGGTGAAGAAATGCAATTAAAACTGGAGCATAGATCAATGTTATACTTCAATAAGTGATATTGATGGCAGATCCCCAATAGAGATAAGAAAATATTCAGCTACAGTCCTAATGAGCTGCTCTAAAAACAATACCCAGACAGATCATCTTTTCCCACACATTCATATGTGGGCAAGCACATGGAGATAAACATGCAGGTACACACAATCCAACATGCCTTGGACCTTTGGATAGTTTTCATAACCTTTGACTGTTTGATAGAGCTGTACAACAGCTAAGAGTGACACATCGGTAAGGCTCTGAAAGTAATGTATGAATATCTAATGTGTGAATGTTCTGCCACATTCACACTTGAGACAAACCTGAGGACTAAACCTACAGAGACTGGACAAGCCACATGTAAAGATTGTTTCCACCTACTTGCACAGATTGTCTTAGTCTCTGACATGCAGGAAGGGGCATAATCTTTATGACTGAATAAATACGTTAAACAACAAACTGAATCACTAGTGAGCAAGCTCTGGCGGTAAACAACCCCAAAAATCCCACGTGGATGCCAATTGAGACATGTACTTGTACCAAAACAAACAGACTGCAGCCAGCAGCTTGTATTGTTTATACAGTGCAGGCCAAAAAGGGAGGAACAAAAGGGAAGAGTTTTGGTGAGATCCCAGGTGTAAAGGAAGAGGCATTGGCAATGCAGACTATATCCTGCAGAGGGAATTGGAGGTCAGTGAACTTCGAAAACAGACATAACTTCAGGTTAGGTAACACAGATTATATTTGCCGACTGTCAACTCCAACTGACCCATATCATTTTCATAATTTACTCAACAGTTGTAATGTGTATCTCGGCCCTTAAGTCAGTCCCCACTTGTTTGTATCATTATGTGTCTAATAGAATAATAAACTGTGATCAAAGCTACTTCAAAAAAAGATGAATTACGATTTCCAGATATGGTTATATTCATCGCTGTGTTATTAAAGGATCAAGTATATTACAAGTTTGGCCTAACTTGCATTGCACACACCAAGTTAATAAGTGAGATCTGGGAATACCAGATGCCAAAAGGGCAGGAAGCAGGAGCAATCATAAGATCAGACAGGTTTTAAATGAGAAACCAGGTTGGCCAAACATGAGAGGAAAAAACTACTTTTGAACTTTGGAAGACAGATCAAAAGCAAACTGTATTTATGGCTGAGGTTTTTATTGTCACTTTAGTAACATGTAGCCAAAGGCCTGCAGCTGAAAATTAACCAAGTGGCTAACACTAGCACATCAACAGAAATACTGATTTCTGCGTGTGTGTGTGTGTGTGTGTCTACAATAACAATAGATCAAATGATGATGTGTACTGTGAGAATGAATGTGTTAGGTGACAAACCAACAGACAAAGTCAGCAACTTGCTGCTGAGCACAGTGGAGCATTTAGCTGCTCCTCTCAGGGCTGGTGGAGACCAAACCAGAGCTTAACAGAGAGTGAATATTGGACTTAACATTTATCAAGGGGAAAGAGACAAATCTCAGAATGAATGCTAATTTTGCATGTAAATGTGTAAATAACCAACTATATGCTCATAAGTTTACTTATAGGCTAAACAGTAGTGATGGCCAAATGAAGCCTCATAAAGCATTTTCTTTATTTTCTGAGCCCACTAGATGGTGCTCATGGTTTAAAGGAAGAAGCTCAAAGAATGGCAATTCAGTTTGCTTTCAACCTTTTGTTGAACAAAAAGCACCATCTTGTGGGCTCAGAAAATAAAGAAAATGCTTCATGAGGCTTCATTTGGCCATCACTACTAAACAGGTGATATACGTTGTGTCAGCAGTTTCTTTTTCTGCCCCTAGGTGGCCAAAAAAATTGTCATTGCAGGTTGGAATGACAAAAAAAAGTACCCAAACTCCCTACCTCCCTACTTGCTATAGTCAGGCTGTTCTCATGCACTGTTGGTTTTCCTACAAAAACAAATGCACCATAATTTGTACATATCCCACGTAATCACGAGGCAGTAATTGGTGCATAACCAACGTATTTTGGAAGGCTGCAATCACATGACATGTTAATTGCGTAAAATTACGTAACTGTACATCAAGTACATAACATAATTTGTGGGGTGCTAATTCGTAGGATATCATACGAACCATTGTATGAGGGAATCTTAGCTACAGTTTGGTTGCGCTCATTTTGTAGTTTAACCTTTTGGCTTGTTTTCAACCTCTTTGATCCTCTGAGCATTTTTCTTTGTTTTGTCTTCACCCCAGTGAACTTACAATGACACCATTTTCCCAAAACCTAGGATTTACTTTGGTGACAATAATGTTAACATGACCAATAGAAATGATGTCATTATTTCAGCCATCCCTCAGATTTTGTAGGATTGATTCCACCAAAGATCACCCACGTATTCAAAGTGTTGGGCCATCACTTCAGATAGCAAATAGCTAGATAGGGAATAGCTCAGAGAAATCAGGGAGGTCTTGTTAAGTAGAACTGGAGGTCTTGTTTACCTCCAATGCTGAACACCTGCACGTGTCCAGGATTACCTTATCTCTAGACGGCAGTATGTCATCCTGAATAGTAATGTTTCTGACATCAACCTCTCCAAATCAGGAGCTCCCCAGGGTACAGTCTTATCTCCCTTTACTTACTTAGTGCACAGCTGACTGCAGGCAAAAACAAGAGTCTTATGATCTCCAAATATTGTCTGCCGGTGGATAAGTCAAATGGCAGTGACCAGGTAGAGGCTGAGAGATTGAGCTGGAGTGAGGATAGCCAATGTTTTGTACCTGAATATCAAAGCACAGCTGGTTGTTGGTTGTATACCTGGGTGGTCACTGAGATATGAAGTGGAGCTGGAGAGTACAAGTGCTGTGTTTAAAAAATCTGAATTCTTTCAGTAGTTTGACATGTATGTGAAAGCATTTCCTGGTTAAATAAAGGATTTTCTAGCAGTGCTGGAGCAGCATTTAAGCCATTTTGTCAGAGTCTATAAATGAATCCTTGTTTCTTACTGGCTGTGCTGTGTGGATATGGTTTCCTTGGTAACAAATACAGACTAATGGAAACAAGGGGAAATCTCTCTTGTGAATCCAGGTACTCCAAACACAACATACTGTGCTGTATAAGAAAAAAAAATGGCTGTCAGATGAAAAAAAGGGAACACAAATCTCTCAGAATAAATTCTTGTATAAGGACATACTTTAAGTGTATTTGACGGCTATATATAAATCTGCTCATCTGTGCTAACATGATTTGCAGATGGTTGAGTGGAACATGAGGAGGAACAGTTGTTCAGCTTGGCACAAGTTTCATAACATCTGAATTCATAGCATTAAAACAATTAACACCATTTGTGTCAGCAGTGATTTAGATTAGACAGTCTTACATGCACACACATACATTCATACCTTTCCCGCTTTTTTCAGAAGTCTAGGAGAACTTCAAAAGTGTTGTAAGTGCTTGATTGTGAAAGAAGCAGGTTAAGATTCTGTAAAATAATAGCTATATTGTAAAAATTAAGCATTAATAGTCATAGAAATTGCTATTGGGGAAAAACAAAGTGGAGTATGTGTGGTATGCTCCTGCAGTGCCACATCAGATAGGTGAGAGAGGTGATGTGAATCAATCTTACACTCTTAGTATTTTATTGCTCTCATGTGCAAAACAGAATTTAGAAGTTTACGGGTACATGTAAATTAGAGGTACTGTCATTGCTAAAGTGTTTGGCCATTTGTGTTACAATGACAACTCCAGATGTGAACTTACCGCCATTCTTGCACTGCGTGTTCACTGACTGGTCAGAGCAGGAAAACCACAGGTAGAAGTAATAATATTAACCATGGCTCTGTTCCACTTAAGTGTCACAGTGAGCCAGCATTTACAAGAACAGGGCCCTGGAACATACAAAACTAAACGGAATGCAGCCCCCGTAAATGTCATCCATAACACCTGTGCTTTCCATATTATTGTTTGATCTATTAAAGATTGGCTCACATTTATCAAGTCTTTCCTATTAAAATAGTTTCGAGCCCATGTGAGCTGTACATTGAAGAGTTTAACGGTCACTGAAATCATTCCTCCTATTCATATTGGTCATAAAAACATCCCTTGCCTACTGTAATGGAAGAGTTAGTCCTCATTCTATTTCAAAATACATAATAAAGTTAATAAAATTTAAGGCTCCAGCAGTTTGACATTGTCAAATCAAGTGTATCTTACAGCTACAAAATGCCCTTTTTGTATTCGTATTCCATTACAGCAAGGAATCACTGTTCAAGGAAACAGAAAGACAGAGTTTTTAAGAAAAAGTCAATATACTTAAAAGATACTCACTAGATTTGTACAATTCAGTCTGTCTCATATTAGCGTCATATGAATTTGAAAATGCAATTTGCTCAGACAGGACTGTGTATTTCGTTTCCAGTCTCTTAGATTGAAGTCACCCTTGGAAAGGATCTCTTTGTGACCTTTATGGCAACCCAGACACCAGAATAAATGTTGGCAATGTATGTTTCTGCAAACAACACATATGTAAAACATGTATGTTATTATGCGCGGATATTTTGTAAAGTTTATTTTCATTTAACCAATGCCAGGAGTAACATGTGGTTAAGTTTAGGTACAAAAAACACTTATGGTTAGGTGAAGATCATGTTTTGGCTTAAAAAAAACAAAAAACATTTGGTGGCACAATAATAGCTTGAAATGCTGCCAATGTGTTGTAAAAAAAAAAACATGTGGTTATAGCAGTACAGCTGGAATCACTGTGATGCCTTGTTGAAAAATAAACAGTTTTAGCTGCAGAGTCGTTGCTGGAAATGGGCGACATCACAGAAAAAAAAAACTTTTTTTTAGAAGTGGGTG
>JAPZEB010000014.1:20224667-20234717 GCA_029783705.1 Chaetodon striatus | reverse complement strand
GATGTGGAAAAATTGCACACAATTTGCTAGAAGTGAATGAAACTTCAATGAAACTTGCGCCAGTGGAGCTCGGCAGGATTTAGATAAATATGTCATTTACTTTTTATAATACAAGCATGAAAAAATATTGACAGAAACCTCATAATCTACACTTTCCAATGTGTCCACTGCTGAATAATGAGATTTTAAAAATAAGATGATTTAGATAAAACATAAAAGTATTTCAGTTAATCACTTACAGCAGAGATGGATTACTAAGTGTCCACCCCCTCTCCTCCTACCCCACTATTCACATGAAAACGACATGATAATTGCTTTCATTCTCTCAGCTCAATTGATGTATTCTTCGGGGGAATAATGGCGAGAACGGCCACAGTAAAGAATTACTCATTTATTTTGAGGTGAACATATTTCAGTATCATGCACAGACAGCGGGTCAGCTGTTTCAGATCAGATCTGTTCGTGCTTTTTTAGCAGAGTACGTGGTGATACACACATAAAATATGGAACACTTTGGATTCACAGAGTGATTCTTTGTGCGAGTCTGTTTTTATTCTGTAAATGATAACTTTTTCCAGCTGTTGTCTTTACCTCATTACTCCACTTACTCTTAAGTATGATCCAGAAATATATTCTCCCTTAAAGTCATGTGACTCTAAAAATACTGGTTACATTTGTTTAAATTGTACAACAACATTAGAGTGCCAAAATGATCGCAGTATCCTGAAACCCACTCAGTCTGCTGAGAGTTAATGATGTACACCTGGAGACACTCGTCAGCCTGTTCCAATGTGTGTTCACTGAATGCTAGGAAGGTCTCTTGCCTTGCCTCTGTAGGATCCTTCCTTGAAAGGACTCGTCCTACCAAGGAAGGATCCTTGACTTCAAGATGCAACAAAAGAGTGTCTGTATGGTACTCTTTTAACTCACACCAGGAAACCAATAAATGTTTTATGTTGTATTTCATTGTCTGTGCTGTGCATGTTTTGCACCATTGCAACTATTTGTAACTATTTCCGCTATAAATCCTCCCCCTCTCTACTTTGCACAACCTTTCAGCCCATCTTTAAGGAAAGGTGGTCAAAAAAAAGGTATGGACAACCTGGCATAAACAATTTATGGTACAATATTACTGACAAAAAAACAACATGTATACTTTAAATGTGTCTCTCACTCTCCTATTTCAGCATTCAGCAGGAAATATCTGACCCATGGATATGGAGAGCAGCCAAGAATCTATAAATAAATGTTCCTAACTTCAGAAGGCTGAGAGAAACAGCTTGGACAAATCGCCATACCATTCTGACATGTTTATTATTTATTCTAAATTAATGGTTTATCTTTGCCTTTATAACAGGGCTGACAGGAGTCCAGAAGAAAGTCTAGTTTCTGGCTACATTGATGTAGTTATTCCCTAGAGCTGCTCCTTCTCCAAATGCTTCGCCGAGACACACATATACACACAAATATGGCAACAGCAGTTAACGCATGACTCAAAACAATTATAAAGTAATTTATTTGAATCGAATTACCACATGCACTACAACAACTGCATTCCGGTTAATAGATGTAGAGTTTATTTTAAAAATATGTGTATGTGACATGCATAACAAAAACATTGTAGTTTAGGTATTATTACTATGTGTTGTGTGTAAAAAGCCACAAAGGCCTGTGGTGTAACAGCAGAATGACATTCAGAGCCAGCGGCTAAAGAAAAATAGTTGCAGGTTATCAATGTCAACCATAAGTGGTCAAGCTCTTAACAGCTACTTGAGCTGAAAGAGTTGAAGTAGCTAGTTGGACTCATACTATATATTATTGTGACAACTTTAGAATAGCCCACTATTCTAGCCCCATTCTAGAAATATCACATCTGGACTGTATGTACCATTAACACTAAAGGTCTGCTGTTGGTTGCTGTGCTGTTGTATTATGCAGCATCTACATTGCAGAGAACCTGTTGTATTATAGTACCCTATTGTAAATTCAAATAAACCTATTTAGTTCTTTAATTATTCATTACTTTAGGATTTGGCACAACACATGAACAATACATTTCCAGTGTATTCAGAAGTAGAATTTGCTGGATGTGTTGGCAAGCAGAGGAAGAGTGCTTGTGTTGTGATGGGGAGACTTGTGTTCTTACCTCAGTGTAAAAAACACACAGTACAGTCCCACAATGGAATGCTGAATACATAAACAGTATGCACATGCATTACTTGAATTACCTTGACACAGGGGAAGTAGTCAGAAAATCCTGCCCCTTAGTTTTCAATATTACATTTTCAAAATGGGACAATATTAAAGAAATAAACAAAACATGCCAATAAAGTGCCTTTTCATTTATCGCACTTATTGTTTATGTAGAATGTCCTTGTTTAGAAGTCTGCTTTTTATTGAATTGTATAATGGCATTTTCTTTCATTTCAGTGACACTTTGATGTTCACTTTTTATTTCAGAATATCAGTTTTTGGGACAGCAGAGTTGTCACCACTTCCCACCTATTTCAATCAAGTATGTTTTTGTAAACCACAGATATGTTACATTTATATGTTTCATATGTAGCAGAAATGTTAAAAATGTACGCTCCTTCACATTTCAATTTTCAGTTTTATGTTGTGTGGTTACATGTGTCACTGTGGTTCTATGTGGTTATTTTTAAGCACAACAACCACTTGGTTAGGGTGAGGAAAACATCATGTTTGATTTAAAATACCCTCTTAAACTGCTACAAACCTGGTTAGAAAGTTCCCAAACTCGTTAAAAAATACCTGCTTATGTTGTTTGTTGGTTTGGACAATGGTCTGCTGCTGTTTACTGCTTGCCAGCTGTCTGGCCTATTTTTCACACCATCCACCATCCAAGTACAGTATACAGTATGTGTGACCAAAAGATCATATGAAAATGCTGTAAGAATGATGCAATAACATTTCATAATGATGACTTACGTTTTAATAATTTCTTGATTTCACAATCGATTGGTTCAGTTTTGTATTTAACATTAATTTACCCAGTTTAGTCATGTATTTATTTATATATATCATCTTTATTATTATAAAGAGTAACTTAACCCTAAAACCATTTGTTTTCAATACGAAAACAAATGTATATGGTTATTTTAACACATTCTCATCCCAACTTGTGAAGTATTGCTGCATTGTCAATGCTATTTACTTCTACATAAGACACACTAGGTATCCTCCTGCATCTGTAATTGACGTTCCACAATGGCATATCAATTTACACCCGTTATATGCATTGTGTCTTTTATTAACACACTCCCGTTTTCCCTGGTAACGTACAGTTTCTGCTGTTGAGATGCATACAATCTTTTTCAAAATAAATATAGGTCGGTAAGACAAACCTAAAACACAACAGCAAAGTTGTGAACAACAAGAATACTGGAATGACCCACAAATCTTGATGGGAAATTGCAAAATTTGGAAAAAAAGACTAATTTGAAGAATATGCCACTGCAATGCATTTTCGTCCCAACTTCAGATGTCGCCGTTATTCACATCTACATTTTACATGCTAGGTATCCTCTTACATTTGTAGTTGATGTCGTGGTAATTGATGCCCATTAAATGCATTATGTCTTTTCTAAATACCCTTCCGTTTTCACAGGAAACGCACAGTTTCTGCTTGTCAGATGCATGCTTTTTTTCTTTTTTTTTTTCGAATAAACTTATAACATTGGTACAACATAAGCACATGGTTAGGTTTAGGCGACAAATGCACTTGGTTGGGTTAAGGTAACAAAAACACATGGTCAGGCTGAACAAAAAGCATCGTGATTTGGCTCTACATTCATAGAGGAAGTGAACACCAGGCCACCAGATGAAAGTCTGGGTTTTGTTGAACACATATACAGCTCCTCCCCCCTGCCCTATAAAGGCTTTCCAGCTCCTTAAATTCCATTGTCACTAGCAGCATTTCAAACTGACACCACCCGGCACCTAATCATACCACTGTGAAAGGTGACTTTTGACATCTGTGTCTGACACCAAAATCACTGACCAAGCGGCAGTATTTGAAGAGTTCAGAATGAGAATGGGCTGGGTATGTGCTAGTGTTGTTGATGGATTTGGGCCCAAATCTTGACATTTTAATGCAATATATTTTGTTTGTACATATTGTGTTATAAATGTGCATAGTGACTCCCCTTTACTGGTTGAAACCCAGCAATTTCATTTTAATTGCAATTGAATTCTTCTATTGTTTTAATTGAGTGGCAGAGGATGTATATGGTGGCAGCTTGCATCTCCAAACAACCCCCCCTAGCTCATGATTACATGGGTTATATACAAATTTTGGTCCATTACTCCTTGTAGGTATACATATGAACAGGAGAACAGCCTCTTTTTTTCATGTCCTAGAGGTATTTTTGAATTTCCAGGGTAGAGGCACTTCAGCCAAAACTCTGAGGTTTATTTACGCTTCAAAATGTGTCTCTGTATGTTGGAATGTATACAGGCTGTGAAGTCTGCTTCAAGACCACTGCTTCTCTAACCTGTAAATCAGGACCCTGTTAAATCACACCTGCATTGTCAGTCCTGGCCAATGGACTGGGCGGATTATTTGTTGCTGCAAAAGAGCAGCAGCGACTTACCACTGTAGGCAGCTGTCACGGTGGGTCAGTGGGGTTTTTCAAAGCAAAGCACAGAGCAGACAGATTTATGGTAGGAAAAGTAGTCACGTCTCGGCATCTTCTATTGTATTTTATTATGTTGTCACACACATCTTATACAGATTTACTGATCTCTGTTTAAGACATCATGCTCATGTCTGAACAAGCTGATTATCCCATCAACTTCACCAAAATATGAAATGGAATATATGTGAAATGAAATATTACATCCGTTGGCAAAGTTCGTCATGTGTCATGTGTAACCGCCTAATTTCATTAGTGGTATTTAAAACCAAGTGCTCTGTCCTTTGCTTCTTTCCTTCTTCCACTCTACCAAAAACCTGACATGAATCCCATTTATTCGACTGTAATGACTCTCTTTCTTCCTATTACTACTTCAAGTATTTCTCACACTTTGCCAACTCCCCATTCCTCTTTTCTACAACTTAAACCAATCACAATGCTATGTTCTGACTCACTGCAAGTCATTCTGCCAAGCCAACAAGCTGCAGGGACTTAGGCTTCCCATTAGCTGTTCGACAATTCAATTAAACAAAAACTTACCAATTTTCAGAGCAATTTCCTGAAAGGAACCCCCTGAGTCCCTTTTTTTCTGGGAAATTGAAATTATTTAAATAAGGTACAACTACACAAACAAGGTAAGTACTCTGTAAACATGAGAAAAACTGTTTTTCTGTCTAACAAGAGTCTGCAGAGCAGCAACTACTGAAAAAAGCCAGAACATTAGAGGAATGGGTGCTAGACCTGCAGGTCAGAGAAGATTGCCAGGCGGGAAGCAACTATGAATGTTATAGTGCTTGTGTGGTTCAGGATTCCTTGGGGAGCATCTGAGTCTGAATGTTTCCTTTCAGTAACAGCAGGAAACCCAATTGCTCGATGTTCCAGCGCCAAAGAAACAAAACTGAAAGCTTGAATCACACGTTAATTGCACGCAAAGATGTTCTTTAAAAGCATCTGATACTTTTCATATTCACTTCAGATCCTTATGTTATTATGTGTAACCATAGCTTTGACCTCCACCTACAAATGCTCCAAGGCTTTTTAAAGCTGATGTCCTCTGGACAGCTCAGTGGGTTTGATGAATTTGCCAGCAGCACAGATCACACCACAGCAGCAGCACATTTCCTCTGGCTGGCCCAAAGCTAAATGACACCTGGGAATTTAAGTCTGCAATGAAACTGCAGTGGCTGATCTTCATGAAACACCCAACCCTTGAACCCGCTAAGCTCCCTCAGGGCTTTGATCATGCAGAGTGTACCTGCTTACCTGACATGACCCATTAGTTAATGTTTTTTTGCAAAGTGCCTAAGTGTGAAGGCCGAAGTTAAGGCAGCTGCTCCAATTACACTTGCTCCTTCGGATCTAATTTGATCCACCTTATTAACAACGAAGGAAGAAACTTCAAGCAGAAGGTGGCCATTCAAAACATCAAAACATAAAAGAATATAATGCAGTGAGGCTGTCAGTCATTCTGTATTACTTTCAAATATTTAATCTGCTGTAGGTCAACTTTTCTCATTTAATGTTACCTCCACTGAGTCAGCACACATGAGGGCACGATTTACTCTCTCATCCTCTTTTGCGTCATTGCTTAGGGAAGTAAACTCTATAAAAGATTAAAGATATCCCTATTTGTGTTTCCTGAGATGTTGAGCATAAAGTTCTGATATTTTGAAAAAAAAAAAGTGTACTATTATGAGAATAAAGTAGTAAATTGATGATATACTCCTACTATTTCGAGAAAACACATCTACCTGCCCTATTGTCTGCAATACATTACAATATTCAGACTGTCTGACAGAAAGGGGACACTTTAGGACTCCTATCTTTAGATGAGAAATTTAGGGATCATTATTCTGAGGGCCCAGCTGTCTGAAAACAAACCATCAGACCAAAAGCCCATTTGTTGTCAAACACGCATTGCTCCGAAAGACCATTTCACCAACAATATGTTACACACCCAATGAAGCATACAGCATACATTCCTACTCTCCATCTGATTGGCTAGTGATTGTTGCCTTTGTCAGTTGGGTTGATTAAGGTTAGGCATGAGGAGTAAGACTTGTTAGGGTAAGAATATCAGGGTAAGCAAATCAGTGACAAAGTGGCACCACAGTAGGAAGGTCTGATGATATCATTTTGCATAATAATTAGCCATGTGCTTCTGTTTGGAAGTTTGTAATTAGAGAATTGGCTTGTGTTTGTTAATGAGATACCAGGCTAGTGGACAATTGGCCTGTCAGTCCAATGGGGCTGTCTGGGCTTCGGAATTATGAGCCTGTCACAACAATGGCATTGCGCCTGTAGCCCTACCATCCTTACAGTATATTACACTCATGGCCGTTTACCGTTTTATGTCATTTTAGTCAATGTGCTCAAATGGGGCCTCTCAATTTCCTCTCCCAGTTCCGGGATCATTTGTATTCTTTTTACAAGTAACCATCTACCCATCATGCAACATAGGAAAATCAAACTCTCCTCCTGAAGCAGTCAAAGCTGAACTGCTTTCTTTAAGTAGAGGAATGAAAGGGAGTTCACAGGAGAGATATACGATGTTACCTGCGTCAAATAATATCTATCGACAAAAGGACAATAAAGTAAGTGGCTAGTAGCCATAAGCGCTCAAGTAAAGTTTTTCTTAGCCACCAAAGCCACTTGGCTCTTTGGTCTATGTTAGAATATCACAACAATTTTTTTAATGGATTACCATGGAATTTTGTACAGACATTCATGGTCCCCAGAGGATGAATCCTATTGGTTTTGGTGATCCTGACTTTATATTAGGCACCAACAGCAGATCAGATTTTTCATTCATATGTCAATATCTACTGGAGCGCCAATTTTGAGCAAAAAGTCCCAACAGCTCCTGGATGGATTTTAATTAAATTTGGACATGTTCCCAATCGGGTGAATTTTAATAACTCTGGTGGGCCTTTAACTTTTAATCCGTCTCTATCATCAGGTCGAAATGTCCAGTACTTTATTTGATGATTAAATACCTTCATAGATAATTTAATTCCCATCAGCCTCAGCTAGTCTTGTTTTCATTAGTGTTGATTTATTTATCTTGGTTGTTGCTGCTTAAATATAACTTGATTGTACAATTTGGCTTGAATGTTAACCACTATGCAAAACATTCTTCTTTTCCTGTCTCAATTCAAAATATATATTTAAAAAGTATAATTAGGTATAATTACAGACTGTGTTTGAAGGCCTTTTTTATAAAAGACATTTTGTCATCTTACCATAGGAAAAGCACTTTAAACATTAAAATGAATTGAATTCCAAGGTTTTCTGGACTACAATAGCTCTGACCAAAAGCTCTTGTTGTGTGGATGAAAATTCATGATACTGTGTCCACATGTACTTTCCATACATGTTTAATTTGCATCGTTGGAGGGACCTTGAGATTCAAGATTTTTATTGCCAGTGACTTCTTCTCTGTAATTGTTATGAATATGATCATAAAAGAACTTGAAACATGCAGTCAGACATGTATTAGTATGCATGTGTCTTAGTCTCCAAAGACGTTATCAGATCTGATTCTCCAATATGATCAGATTTTAATTTAATATGTCACTGATGGGATTTCAGTGCTATCTGATCAATGACAAACAGGTTGGGATCCTGAGGCTGGACTCCTAATGAGAGCTTCCCTGCTTGTCAACCACTGGATTAACTAGCACAGCAGTCGCATGCGAGCCATCCACCTGACCCAAAGGTATCCATTAGAGAGGTCATTACCATGGATGTGGCTCTGTATAAATTACAAACTGTGCAGATGGTTTGGTCGATGCTAATCCACAGAGGGCAGTGGTGAATAGCATCTTGTTTTTTTATGAGTCACGCCAAGTTTGATTTGCATGCTCAACAGCTTTTGGATGGTATTAGGTGGATTACAAACTTTGTGTAGCCCACCAATTATTATTCCCATCACTTCAATTTTACAGGAATGCTGCACTGCTTCAATTGTGGATGTTGTGCCAATCTTTAGGTTGGCTTGTTTTTATAGAAGTAAAACTCTCTGACTGACAACAATACTGGCGGAGAAAAAGTAGATTAAAGCTCCAGTCTGTGTGTTTTTGGCTTATCTGAAAAATTTATTAGTGTAATATTGCACCACATAACCCAAGGAGCAACCTTTGAGCTGAATAAAATTGTCTCAGTGGAAAAATAATACATCCCAACTATCTTTAAATCTTTTTAGTGCCCTTTTATTACACTGGTATTCTGCAGCATCTGGGACGGACACTGACAAATGGTAATTGGACATGTGCTTTCTTGAAACAGACTTAAAGTGATTTAATTTCTACTTGCTGGAATTAGACAAAGTGTGACTGAGATTCTGTTGGAAAAGTTACCAATGGTACCACCAAAGGGCTTGATCTCAATCCACGTAAGTAGTTTTTGACCTTGAGAGCTGTGGATCAGTGAAGGAGCTTCAGAGGAGCAGCCTGGTAGATCATTATAAATCTTTCAAACTCAGGGTATTCACTCGCCGGGTTAGCCACGAGTAGAAACCTCTAAAGCTAAATGCTGAAGACAATGCTGAAGCAAAGACAATCTGTAGAAACACAAACATGTTAAAGTTTAACTAGCTAGTTTCAACTGTAACATGACAGTTTTCAATGGTGTCTGCTGCAGAGCTTCAGGCTCAGGCCCAGTGTAACAGGTCTTCACTGACAGGAGCCACAGTGGAAAATGTCATGTTACTGTGTGTTAAAAGTGGAATATCCTGTGTGCTACCATATTAAGGCGAAAATTCATGTCTGTATTGCACTTCCTTATCAATAAACAATGTTTGCACTTATCATCATTAACCTAAATAAAACAGCTTTCTGAGCATGTATTTAATGCATTATATCATGTCCATGTCCATGACATATCCACAGGTCATTCTATTATTAGGCGATTGATCACATTTGGTTTGAAGCTTAGTCTACGTAGTGTATTATACTGTATTATTCAAGTGTTTTACATGTTTAGATGCCCCTGTGTATTTAGAGGATGATTATCATTATACATTGGCATGTTGTGACAGTTTGGTTTTTTAAGGGTTTGTTTGATGTATTTTGTTTGGGGTGCCAGCCAGGTCTCTCTCCTGGCTTCTAAGATTTTAGGTCAGTCACTTAGTCATCACAGTTTTAAACCTTACAACCAAACCTCACAAAGGACATATATTTTGAAAGAATATACACCCTCACATTGAAAGACATATTCAATAAACAACACCACATAAGTCAAAACTCAAAATCCCACAGTCCCAAAGTTCATAACAAAAGTCAGTCCAACTCAAAATGCCCCACAAAATTCCACTCCAGTGTTTTCTATCGTCATGTAGCACCAATTTCAAAAGTATTTGCGTCTTTCTCCTGTATCGACAGCCCAATTTTATGAA
>JAPZEB010000014.1:20210506-20224567 GCA_029783705.1 Chaetodon striatus | reverse complement strand
AATTACCTCAGAGGGACCCAAATGACTACAAAAAGACACAAAACAACAACAAGGAGACACAAAATGACCACAAAGAGACACAAAACCACAATAAAGATATGACTACAAAGACATGCAAAACCACAACCACGTCTGTGTGTCTTTCTTCTATGTGGAAGAGGTGCAGGGGCCTCTTGCATATCTGTGCCCAGGAGCACATTGTCTCGTAATCTGCCCATGTTCTGCTTCCACCTCCATATTTCTCCACCATCCTCACTTCACCTTCAATTCTCTGTTCCACTCCCTAGTCATGCATTATCCTCAGTGACAGGGATGTTGAGCAGACATCCAGTAGCAGGTGTTTTTATCATTGCATCTCATTATATTTGGATTCTTTTTTGACAGCTTGCAGCACTGTGGAAAGTCAGGTTGACATGTTCCAGACCTATAGACCGGTTGCAGTGTCTATCTGCATTAGTTGTACTTGCTTATTTCCATTCTGGGTCACATACCATACTATATAGCCACATTTGGCTTTCAGCTGCCTTGTATTGTCGATCTTAATTCCTCTAGAAGTATCAAAATGAGACTCCCTCCTGCAGCCTCCTTTTCAAAATCTCTGTCTCCTGGAAGAGCAGCAGAATTCCACATGCAGAGCACACCTGCAACCACTGGCAAAACCCGCTCAGGAATTTGAGTGTTGATCTGATTACAGCAAGTCTGTGGTTTTTTTAGTGGTGCCAACACTAGTAAATATCCTTTTATCTATTCTAGTAAATTTATCCTTAAGAGTAATGACTTATCTTTACTGAGAACTCAGAGATGGATACTCTGCTCTGCCTCCATAACATTATGGCTTCTGGCTATGAAACCCAGGTGATGGCAAGATGCATTCACTCAGTAGTCATCAGGATGACGCAGTTCTCAGTCAAGGAGAGATTCCACAGAGCTCCAAAACACATTTTTTTAAGAAAATAGAACCATCTGAATTATTTTTTAACAAGAACTGAAAACTTTAACGGAGTTTTTATGAGTCTGATTATATTGTAATGAATAAATAATCAGCTCTACATCTGTAGCACGCTTGTTTATGTTTTTATGCTCAGAAATAATTTATAGACCTCTCTGTGTTAGGACAGGTGTGATTTTTTTTCATATACCAATAACTGCAAGGCTTGTACATCTGGGTGCAAATGTTAGCATGCTAACATGCTAAACTAAGAGTGAGCAAGATAAACACCTGCCAGACGTCACCATGTTAGCAATGTCTTTGTGACAGGGTGCTGCACAGGTCCAGTTTTGCAAACTTGCACCTACCAACACTCGCAAGCTCAGTACTGGAACTGACCTGTTACCTGTAACACCCCGAGTTATATCCAGGCCTGCCCTGTCACACCATTTTGCATAATGTACGGTTCCATTCAGATGTACAAAGCGCTCACTCAATCAGCTCCCACTTGTTGATGTAATGCAAAATGGCACAAGATGACCCATTCTGCAGTAATCATGTGTCCACATATCCCACATAACTGTCCTCTTCAGCTTAATTATGTTTTGTTGCACGTCCTCTGCATATTTTGTTCATCTGCTGTGTGATACAGTTAATATCACAAAATATTAATTTTGTTTCTTACCTGCTGGCTCCTGCATTTACTTAATTTTTACCCATGTCCATATCTGTTACACAACTTTTTTATGGGTTAGGGACTGGTAAACCTGCATAGTGCTTTTCTAGTCTTCTGACTACTCAAAGAGCTTTACACACTACAAAACTCATTGGTGGCCAAAGCTACCATGCAAGGTGCTACCTGCTACACAGCTTTAACACACTCACACACTGATAGAACAGCCATGGGGAGCAATTTAAGGTTCAATATCTTGCTCAAGGATACTTCCACATGCAGACTGGAGGAGCTGGGGACTGAACCACTGATCTTCCCATTAGTGGACAACCCACTCTACCTCCTGCTCTTGAGCCACAGCCGCCCCTTGTTAATGGTGGCTGGCTGTAGTTTTTAGGCAATTGTTTTTCTAAGGGCAGCACAACAAGCTGCAAACACAACATGGCCTATGATCATATCAAAAAGTTGATATCACAAAGACCTGCTTAGAAATGAATGCACAAAAATTGCCTGAACAAACAATACTGATAAATATCAAACAGTAAAAAATAAGACAAGTGAAAATTTGCAATTTTCAACTCAAAACAACTCAACTCAAAATCTCAAAACAACTTTTTTTTTTTTCCCTTTTTTGTACTCCCCTTTGAATATCTCTTTCCTTTTCATTTTCTCTTACTGTACCCATGTACCCTCCACTTCAAACTATTTTCTCTAACTATTTTTTTGTTTTTTTCCCACATAAGAAAATGTCTGTATTTCTGTTTTTGTCTTTGCTTTGCTCACTGGCTGAAAGTGAGCACGGCTCAGAGTAATTTACCTCACATTTATATACAGTGACAGTGGTGATCCTGATGAAAGATGGCTGCTTAAGTGTTGTAGCAGAGTATTAAACAAAAAAAAGTTTTTAACATTAACTTTGATTGCTGCTTACTTTTGAAACAAATTTTCAGGGCTTTAACAATAAATGTCATATTAGTGCAGCTTTAAGTTGGAACTTTGGCACCTTTTGACTACTTCTTTGCAAACAGAAATTAGTTTGGTCCACTGGATGATCAAAACATTTACTGATGAATCAGTACATATGACTGATGATTGCAGGCCCAGTATAGCTCCCTCCATCTGCTAACAGCAGGCGCTGTGATAAACTGATATGCAAAATAGGATCTGAAGTCACTAGCTCAACTCTGGTAACCTGAAGAAACAGCTGATTTTTGTTTGTGTTGTTTACAATATGAGAGCAGTTACCATAACAGAGATATGTTAATGATGTTATGCATATATAACAGACCCTAATTATGCAGGACTGAGGAAGATAAGTGTGTGCTGGGTTTTTTTCAGAAAAGCAGAGAAAGAAAAGAATATATTCCCAAGCAGTGAAACTGGTGGAAAAGCACACACCAGGTCATTCATTAAACTCAAAAGCACCATTGTGTATATGTTATGTGTCTTCTAAGCAGGCTGGCTATTTCATGTAGAGCGGGCACTCAAGCCCTAAACTTTGAGTTCCAAGTCTCTTCACCAAATGCAATGCCAATATTACATTAAAAAAATCATGAATGCTTTCTCAAATTTGTATTTATTTGTTAAAACTAGTTTGCTACACATTTCCTAACATTAGCTGAGCATTAACCTGCTAACGATGTTCATATTTGCTGCGACTTACACTATGCGCAGCTTCAAATTTCGAGCAAAGTTGGAGGTTGTTGCGTATTTATTTGCTGACCACTGCATAGTTTTTGTACACAAACAAAATGAATTTTTGTCTCATTTTTTTCCAGCTGCTGCTCAGTGATGTTAGGTCTTTGTGGCTCTCTCCTGCAACCTGATTGGATGCTGCTGGATTGGTTGAAACAAAATGAATCATTTGGGGAATTAAGTGTCGGCTTGCTGAGAATAAATAAGGTAATGTTCGGCCCCAGTCACACAGAAAGAGTTTTAGCAGCTGGAGGTGCCTTTTTGTTATTTTTAATGAGAAAGAAGCTTTTTGCTCATGGTTTTTGTGTCGCGATGCCTCTCAAATTTCTTGCTGTAGGTGCCTGTTGTTTTTGCACTCTGAACTTCAACTTGGAGTGGAAAAGTGCCCCACGTCATTTCTGTTTTCATTGTTTTCCCATTATCCAATCAGATGATTTTAAAGGGCCTTCTGTGGTGGTCAAGACAACAAGTTTACAGTTGGTCAACAATAGAGGAGAAAGTGCTAGTAGCAGTTGCTGGATTCCGAGAGCTCTATGGCCCAATGATAGACAGAAGGTTTTCAAACTGCCCCCAAGTCATCCTAAAATATGCCTGGAAATGGCCATCATCGAGGCGAAGCTCCTGGACCAACTGGTGGTACTCCCCTGATCCTCCTTTTAGGGTCTCATGTACCTACATAGTTCACTGTTTCCCTGTGACCAACAAACTATATGCTGACAGCCTCTCATGCTCAACCAGAGCTACGGCAAGCACCCTTTGCCTGCCCATTTTAACTAGATAAAACTAGATAATATCCATCCATCCATTTTCTGTGTGTGATCAGGACCTTAGTTGAATCAGGAAATGAAGGAACATGACTTGATTTGTGGCACTATTTTTAAGCAGCATACTTTATAATCTTTGAGTTTGGGGGAAAGTATCAAGTTTTTTTTTAAGTCAAAAGGTTGAAGACCAAGTGAATTCATAAGTCATTGGTGTTAGGTCCAAGTCGAGTTGCAAGTCTTTTTTGATTTTGTCAAGTCTAAATTTATCAGAAGAAGACTCTAGTCTGACTGGAGTCCAGGTTACGACACTCGAGTCTACACCTTTGCTTTTTAAACATATAGAGGATTCAAACAAGTACGTGGATACTGTTAATCTTAACAGCTAATTCCTATTTATATTTAAAAAGCCAACTATGACAGCCTCAGCCCACAATATTTTACTAAGCCTTTGTGAGCTAACCCCACATTATTGTCATTTGCTGCAAATGCATAAGACTCTTCAACATTGTTCTTGGGCTGAATAAAATACCTCTTATATTTAACAGCCAAAGAGCTATGATAAAATGTCATGTGCATGTACCCTTTAATTTATTTTCACTTTGCAGATAATGTGTGCTTACGTATGATACACTGAGTGCAAAGTAGATCCACTTCCATTATTCAAAACCAACAAAAAAAAGCACAGAAGCGAAAGAGAAGGACTCATATGTGCTTCTGACAGCTTCTTCCTTATTTATTCTCATCCTGCCAAAAGTGATGGGAGGAAACTCAGAGTCAGAGGGGTGGCTCCTCAAACTCCCCTTTCTCTCTATACCTTGTAAAGTTTTCATGGTAGAGGCATTTTGTGCTCACACTCACAGCCCTGCCTTTAATCTGCCTCTCAACCATTAAACAAGCCCAAAACAACCAGAACATCTTAGAAACACCATTACCTCATCATCTTTTTTTTTTTATCAATATGCGGTCTTTTTGTATTTCTGAGTGAGTGTGAGACCACTCTGACCTTTACATGTATGATGAGCGTATGTGCGTCAGTGTGTTAATGACGCTGAAAGAGGGAGACGAAGGATCTTAATATAAGCAGGCACTGATTAGAATGACCAGGAAATATGTGCAAATTAGATCTGTAATTTTTTTCCTTTTTTCCATCTTTGTTCTTGCACTGCCAAATGTGATGCCCCCATGGGAACAACCATTCATCTCCAATTCAAGACAAGTTATGTCTGAATTTATATTCATTTACTGGAGCGTCAGTGCTGTTTCAGGGCTCATTTCACTGTAATCTCCTCGAACAGAATGTGATGGCAAGTAGCTGTCATTCACTTTATTCCTGAGTGTGCTGAGTTGAAGGTCCCTGGCTTGTCTTGCCAGAAACTCTGCATCCGTTTGATGGACTACTTTAAAGTCGTGTTTGCTGCCTGCTCTTAGTAGTGTATTGACCTGTACATGGTTGAGATGGTCGATTCATCTAGGTAAAGCATGGACTTGTAGAGAAAAAAACTCAAAGTGCACTCAAGCTTTTATGGACTAGGAGAATAAAATTGAATCCAATCGTGTGGGAGAAAACTGCACTGAAACAACCTGAAAATGTAGGGCAGTCAGTCAGGCAGAGGTGAGAACATGATCATTCTAACTACAGGAAACAACCCAAAACAAAGCATTTTAGGAGACAGATGTTGACATCTGGTAGCCAGCAGTTCTTTATGCTTACAAAGCCAAGCTAAGAAAATGACCTGAAGGCAAAACCGCAGTCTGGGCTGATGTTTATTTTCATGTGTTTCTTCATGTGTTCATAACTGGAATGAACTCCAGTGGGTTAGTTATGACACAGAGCACAAACAAGTCAGTCATGCTTAGCTGAAGTGACAGTTATTGGAATCAGATTTGTTTTGACTGCAGTCCAGTGCTGAATAGATTTTTCCCAGACAGAACACAGGCCCCACGTTCTCTCTCTGGTTTCTAATGACGATGATGTAACAATAAAAATGTGAATGGCCCGCTGCTGAAAATTTGCAGTGAAGACACTGAAAGTAGTTTGAATAGTGAAACAGTTAAAGCATATACTTTGGGGCAAATTCACAAAGAATGGCTTGCAGATGCTGATAGCACCGTGAATTGCGTATCACTTGTAACCGCTCTCTGTCTAACTCACAAAAGATTTGGCACTAATGATATTACCAACATGGCCATAAAGTTTTGCAGCTGAGTGCAATTTGCGCTTTTTCAGTCTGATTAAAGTTATCCATGTGGCAAAATACAAATGTTGCCTTTGCACCAACAACACAGTAGCCACAAGTATTGCAGAGATAAAAAAAAAACTGAAATTTACAGACTGGGAGCTACAGGCCCTGACTGATGAGGTGCAGAGGCATTTCTATAATCTCAAGCAGTCTGGAGAGATTTGGCATTCAGTTACTACCGCTTCAGTTACCACCACCTTTCTAAAGATGCTAACAATTTCACTGCAACTGTGTGTGGCTATTAGCGCTGATCTTTGGGAATTTTAGCAGCGAGGCTTATCTACATAGAAATGGGCCAGTTTTGCAGCAAATGTATGCATACCCCCTTTTAACCTCCTGAGACCCCAACTTTTGTTTGGTATGCATTTTTTAATTTCCTAGCTATTTGGGATAAGAGGGACCTGATGAGTACAAAAAATAAATCATTGACCTTAAAGAGTAAATAGTTTTGGAAAAAAAATGATATCCTCATATGGGGACAATGGGTTTATTTTTAATTGTCACAAGTGTTTAATAAAGTTTAAGAACTGGTATTTTTCAATGCCTAAAGATTGTTGCACAAAAACAAAATTGCAAACAATGCTAAATTCATTCAGTGTTTTTTAACTCTGTGTTAGGGGTCACTGTTCAAGTCTAATACTGTTCAGAACTGTTAATTGCCTGAACATGGCTGTGAGAGACAAACTTGGCCTAGTAGTAGTTGGAGACTGAGAACAAATTGATATATGGGTCTAATAACATAAAGTTGACATCATATCGGACAGGATGTAAGTGTTTCTATGACTTACTGTACAGACTGAAGACTGCTGAAAACTGTTGGGAAACTGTCCGACTCGACCGCAGCTTTGGGTTTGAACTTTGTCCACTTTTGTGTCATGATCAGCTGTAGACTAACTTGGCAGAAATGGCTGCCACCTTGTTTTACATGGGTTAGTGTATTGCTGCTACTACCAGATGACACAAAACAGACATTGAATAACGAGGACAAAGGGTCAGATTTAAGCAAAATGATGTCAAAGGTGCAGCAAACCCAAAATATAATGGCCTCATTTGAGGAAGCAGGGTTGCAGGAGGTTAGTGCGCAAATAGGACAAGAGCACCAAGACACTATTTTCTTTGCAGTGCAGTTAGGGGTGTGTTTCTCCCTTAGCAGATGGTTTAAGAATCACGCAGTTTCTTTTTGTGTTATTTGTGCAGGTTTAGTGGCCACAAAAGCCCTGCAATCCCTTTGTGGATTCACACACTGAAAGCCAATTAATTAGGTAAACCATTCTAGCAGGGGGCAGAGCACTAGGAAACAGCCTGAATTCTTGCACATTCATGCTGCAAATTCCCTGTTCCACCACTTTCAAAAGGTGCTCTTTTGAATTGAGATATAGTGACTGTGGAGGCCATTGGAAAACCCTGGAGTCATTGTCAGTGTGGGTGGAATGAAGTGTGGGATGATGTGTGATATGGCACATTATGCTGCCTAAAGTAGCCATTAGAAGATGCATAGACTTTGGCCATAAAGGGGCACACATGGTCAGCAACAGTACTGACTACCGAACCATACTGAATACTAAATTATGACCCTACCATCTGCACGCTGCAACAGAAATTGAGCTTCATCAGGCCAAGCACCATTTTTCCAATCTCCTACCATGTAGCTGGTGACTCTGCGCCCACTGTAGCCTCGGTTTACTGTTCTTTACCAACAAGAGTGGAACCCACTGTGGTATTCTGGCATCGTAGCCCTTCCACTCCATGTTCAGAGATGTTTTTCTGCATAGCACTGTTGTAACATCAGGTTATTTGAGTTACTTTCACATCAGTTAGGCCATTCTCCTCTGACCTCTCATAACGAGGCGTTTTTGCACACAGACCTGCCGCTTACTGGATGTTTTCAGTTTTTCGCACTATTCTCTGTAAACTAGTGACAGCTGTGCATGAAAATTCCAAATTAATTCAATTTCAATCTAATTTTATTTATAAAACCCAATACCACAAATCACACTTTGCCTCCCCCAAAGAAAAACTCTCCAAAAAAAAGCTGTAGCAGGGAAAAAATGGTAGAAATCTCAGGAAGAGCAACTGAGAAGAGATCCCTCTTCCCAGGAGAACAACTACTGAACCTTTTGAACATGTCTGCTTGCTTCTATGCATTGAATTGCTGCCCCATGATTGGCTAATTAGATATTTGCATTAATGTGCAGGTGTACAGTGAATGTTGTCTAAATGAAGTTGAAATGACATTAAAAATTGACGAGCTGACGGAAGTTACATTTAAAAAAAATTCTAATAGAAGAGTGAATGAATGAATGAAGGTGAAGTGTCAATTTAAGTGCAGGCATGAAAGGAAGCTGTATCAACTGACAAAGTGCTCAAAGATGTTGCAAAATCAGCTTAAGTTCAAACATAAACTGAAAGATGTAAGTTAAAGTGTTGCATGACGTGTGAACACTGAAAGAAGTTTTGTATGAACAGACAAAGTTGTGGGAGTTAGAAGAGCTGAGAAACTGTTTATTGCTTATAGGTGAAGACCTGAGACCTGAAAGAGTTTAAGTTGTCACACAAACACAGACTTTTAGCCAGGAGACGAGTGTTTGTGTCCTGTGTCACACCAAAAGTCAGTGCTGTTTTAACTTATGTCTATCCGTGACATTTCCTAGTATCTCACATGACATATTTACAAAAGATTATGTACATATTTTAACCCCAGACATGTACTTTTTAAACCTAACCAGGTAGTTTTGTTGCCTTAACCTAACCACGACCACTTGAAAACTTCAACTTGTTCCTACAAGTTTCACAGAGGAGACAGCTGTGCCTCACATTCAGACTTCAAAGGTTTCATCTCACAGAGACACAAAAGGATGCCTTGGCATTGGCATTACATGCTAGGGGTGTGAAAGAGCATTGGAAATGTCAGTTGAAGTGTAAAATATAAAAGGAGTTGAAATATCAATTAGATGTGATAAAAGTGGTAAAGGTATGTGGTAAAAGTAGTTCAAGCTTCATTTGAAGGGGAAGCGCTACAGTAACACTGACATTAACATCAAGACACTGAAATCAAGTGCACACACTTTACACTGAAGTAAATTGTTGATACTGAGCGCTGACAGTACTTCATGCTTCAAAGTGCTTTAAAAATGTGCTTTGGGGAGATCCATATAGCAAGATTGTGATTTAAAGCACTGGTTTGTTCAATCCAAAGATCCTAAAAAGGATATCAGATTTTATTCATGAAATCTCTAAGGGGTTTTAGTTAAAAAAAAAAAAAACAGTTTTTTATATCTTGTGAACCTCCTCAAATACAATAACATATCAAACAGCAGTGTTTGGGCAACACAGTTAAGCAAAAACTATTGATTAAGTGTCCAGTTTAAATGCTTAGGGAACCCTATAAAACACAAAACAAGTAGTTATTTTCCTTTTGAACTTAAATCAGATCAATTGAGAGTTAAGCAGCCGCTGGTCAATACCAAAAGGTGAGTGCTGGATTACACTTTGGAGCTGGGCAGCAGTACAGAGGAGCTCTGCCTCAATAAATCTAAAAAGTTCACCTCCACACCTCTCCCTTTTGTCTCCCTCTCTCTTCACTTGCTTTCAAGATTTTTGCACTGACACCTCAAAATGACTAGAGGCACAAGCTGCACCTCCACACCTGAGGACACTTTGACCAAATGCCCTCCATGAGAAAACTGGGAACATCCATCACAGAGAATTTGCTGAATGTACACCCAATAACGTTCCCATCAATCATACCTGGTCTTACTTTTGTCTGCCACAGAAACACATCAGGCCAAGAATGAACATGTCATAAAATAATTGTTACAAGGCACACCTTTTAATCATTATTCTCAGATCTATATGAAATATTAATGTATCAGTTAATAGAAACTGAATAGTAAATGTTATGAATTTTCTCTTAGGCTATTAATTTCCAAGGACATGAAATAGACTATAAAGTGTTTCAGTACACAACTTTTGCCATGTTTTTTTTGTTTTTTGTTTTTTTCACAAGATGCCTTTGCCAAGGAAGTCATGTATTCAGCTTGTTGGTGCACTTGTCTGTCTGTTTGTTTGTTTGTCAGCAGCAGTACAGAAAAACTACTGGACCTATTATCATGTAAGTTGGTGGAAGAGTGTCACAGGAGCCAAGGAAAATCCAGTTTAATTTTAAAGCAGATATGAATGCGGATACACAGATAATTTTTTTCTCCCCCAGGACATCACAAGGAAACATAGATGCTTAGCCAAAATGGGGGCAGCTAGCAGTACAGTACTAACAATGCCAATAATGCTGACAATAGAGGTTAGCTCACAGTGGAGGTGGGGACCTGAGAGTGGGTGTTACACTTCCGCAACAGGACCATTACATCACCATTATGCATTATTAGTGGTGTTAACAGTGCCAATAAGAGCAACAGTGCTGACAGAGCTAACAGTGTGCTCATCAACACATCACATGTGATTCTTAAGGAACTGCTTCCATCTTTATTTAACTTCCATCAGTGCATTGGTCTTGTGATTGTACTTCTCCCAAATACATAGCTTATACACAAATTACTGGCTCATGATTGAATAGGATATGTAGGAAAACGTACGGACAGTGCATAACAGCAGCATGGTGGTCATTCCTTGGTGCCCATACGAGAACTACAACAAGCCCGGCCCTGATTAAGGACAGTGCAGAGCAGCAGCAATTATATAGCCATGGGGACATAATAACAGTTGTTGGGCTGCTAAATCAATGTTCTGAATGTCATTTACTGTGCCTTCGACATTGCAATATAAGGCAATTGGCCTTGGAGGAGGTCTACGCTCTCCAAGTGCCCTTCTAGTCCTCTATTGCTTTATCACTCAAAGCAACCCCTTTCACATTACAGTGATATTTTCCTTTTTTTCCCAAGCAAAATATTAATTAGTACAGCTTTAACTGTTTGATATATAATATTGCATATTATGCACTATTGAAAAGCCATTTAATATAGTTATGAAATCATTTGAAGTAATACATCACCCAAACCTTTCTTAAGAACTGTAACCTGGTCAAGTTAATTTATTTTAACACAGCAGATCCAGATAAGACCTGTGCAACCCCACGCATTTCAGTGTCATTGCTGCTTAATCTTCCTTGATGGCTGCTGCTGGCTATTGATCAAGGTGACTCCGTTGATTGAGTAATTGATAAGAACAAGGAGGCTGAGTGAACAGAATGACAGATTGGGGTTTAGAGAGTGATTAGTGACAGTGTGTTTGAGTAAGATAAAGACAGAAGCGCTGGTAGGAAATTAGGTCGAAGGGAAAAGGGACATATAGTGTTTCAGTCAGGGACTTGAGTATCGGAAGACTGTCAAAGAGTCCTTGGATGGTGTAGGGATTGTTGGCTTCTCAAAAATAACACGCATAGAAGTAAAAGTCCTGCAGAAAAGGTTGGTATGGTGTCCTATGAATAAAGGACCCACTATGTTACATTCTTAACGTGAAGTTACGTAATCAGTGTAAAGTTACACAGGTTAGGTTTAGGAAAAGAGAAATGTTGAGAACGTAGATTAAAATGACTCAAAGTTCACACGATCCTGAACCCCAGTCCCCTGGAGAAAGTCCTTGGGAAAAGTCAAACCTGTTGTTATTCCCAACACGTTAAATATCACAGCTTTGTCAATAATTACAGCATCAGACACCAACGCAAAAAGGTACCTCTTCCACCTCTGATACACTGCCAGGTGGCATGAGTTTGTAACGGCCATGGCAACAGTGTAATACATAGACCTTGAAAGTCCTATAGTGGGCGAGGGGATAAGTGGACAGGTCCAACAAACCCCAGACTTTTGTCCGAAAGCCTGCTGTTAACTAAGTATATGAATGTTGAGCCAAACCATTATGTTCTCTTCTAACCGTGTGCTTTTGTTGCCTAAAGCTAAACACATACTTTTGTTACACAAGGAAATAAACAAAAAAACTAAATTTTTCACCTATTTTGTGAGTTTATTTTGAAAAAGACTATATGCATCTAATGAGCAGAAACTGTACATGTCCTGTGAAAATGGAAGTATATTTTAAAAAACATGATGCATGTAACAAGCATAAATTGACACGCCATTCCGGAACGTCAACAACAGATGCAGGAGGCTTCCTTATGCATCATATTTATATCTGTAAGTCATGCACCAATTACTGTCTCATCCTTTCATAGGGTAAGTATGAGCTTTGGTGCATTACTTATAGTATGAAAACATAAGAAATCTATATGAGAACAGCCAGAGTAATTAAAACTGTCAAATAAACTGCAGTGAAAAGTACAATATTGCCTCCAGTAGTAGCAGCGAGCAAGTAGCATAAAATGGAAATACTCAAGTACAATTTTGAGCTACTTGTACTTTATTTAAATACAGTATTTGAGAAAAAGTACTGTTACATTTTACCACTGCCTTTAATTTCCCCATGAGTCAGTCCTTTGAACTACTTAATACACTGAAGTACACGCTGTTTATGAGACTGTTCACTGTGCATGTCAATAAATGTGAACCTCATTTGAAGCAGATGAGGCTGGACTGTCTTGCCGTATCAAAGCCTCGCTGCACAGAGCACCAGAGCTCATTTGATATCTGCTTTTGCTCAGTGTGACCCGGGGATGTAACACTTATTAAACTTGTCTTTGTTAAGTCCAAAAAGCCAAAACATTGTTAACACTGAGCCAGCCAATGCATGCATCCTTGTTTGCATCCAGTAATATGCTCTCTGGTACAAATTTCTCTCATCTTTCTGATGACACTCACTTCAGAAAATATAAACACACAGCGACTGGTGCTGTCACGGATCACTACGCATCTAATATGAAGAGCTGGCAGGGAGCGAGGCACAGACCCAGAGATATTCAGAGCACTTTATGGTTCTAATCAGTGTTTTCTGCACAAATTGATGGACAGGAGTAGAGTCTTATGACATTTCAGAGGCTTGATCTTTACAGTGTTTGAAGATCGATTGGCTGTGGTATTTTGCACACATACATTGGCCCTGGGTTGCAACTGAAGAACGAACAAAGTCACAAAGAAGAACAACTTATTACGCTCCACTATATCGAAATCATAGGCTGTATACAAATAATGGATGTAGCCACTTTGACGTCACCTGCTGGTTTGTGGACTCCCATTTTGAAGCGTCGAGTTTGGCATTCTGACTTTCCATCTTGGATATTTTGAGCCACAAGTGTCCATATTTGGATGAGAGGGTGAAGCTTACCCTAATGCTGGCAGCTAACTTGTTTAGCACCATGCATTTACAGTCTATGGCTAACTCTGATAATGATCATTTTCGCTAGCAAAAAACTTAATATAGTTAAAACAAAATGCACACACTAAAATAAAGGCCACACTTACGTTTTGTGAATCTGGGGTTATGTTATGTTTACTTTATCTAACCAGCGCTGTTAATGTGGCTGCGACTAATCAACCAACAGCACCCACCTGTCACTCCAAGTAGCCCAGTCCAACATTTTGCATATCATTATGCCTTTTTAAAATCTAAATGTGTAAGTGACATAAAAATTCCCCCCTGTAGAGATGTCACAAGCAGGAAATTAACTAAAGAGACCTAAAATGTTATTGTACCAGTGTGTAAACATGTGTATTTCTGCTGTAAAGATGGACATTTTAAAATGGGGGGTAATGGGCACTGACTAGCTTTTGGGGCCTTACAAGGAGGTTTGTATGAAGTAATCACCCAACTGTCTATCTAGAGTATAAGATGTATTCAGTGATACTGAATATTGACAAG
>JAPZEB010000014.1:20198716-20210406 GCA_029783705.1 Chaetodon striatus | reverse complement strand
AGTGTAAAAAGCGCTTTGAGTGGTCAGAGGACTAGAAAGGCGCTATACAAATGCAGGTCCATTTACCATTTACCATTAGGCCGAGCAAAGCACCCCAGACATCCCTCCTCCCAAGGCGATCTCAGGCCAGGTGAGATATGTAATATCTCCAGCATGTTCTGGGTCTGCCCCGGGGCCTCCTACCAGTGAGATGTGCCCGAAACACCACTAACGGGAGGCACCCAGGACGCATCCTGATCAGATGTCCAAGCCACCTCAACTGACCCTTTTCAAAATGACACAGTACAGACAGTAACTGACTGTTGTCACGCATGCTGCAACCAGTTCTCTTTCCCAGGTCATCAAACACCTATGCATCATTAAACCCCTCATTAGTAAATTTTCAATCAATCTTTGTGACTTCATATCTCACAAGTGAATGTGAAAAGAAAAGGTTAAGAAAAAAGTTGTAATTTGTTCCCATGTATGCTGCTGAGAGTAATCACAGTGACCAGCAGGGCCATGCACACAGTGTGGAGCAGGCAGGAGGATGCTGCTCACTGCAGGAGTGGGAGTTAATATGTACTGTAAAGCACATGTACCTTTAGATTCTTGTATAAATAGCTGACTCTCCCCTACATACACAGTGTAGAATAATAGCTTCTCTGATTATTTTTCTCTGATATGTAAATGTTTTGTTAAAGCAAGCAATAGATCTGTTGAACCTGTTTTCTTTTAGGAAAGTAAATCATATCAGACAAAGTGGGATGTACTGCAATTTATTTTTAGTTAGATTTTATTTGACTACTACACTGGAGCACTTTTTTATTTAGAGGTTTGTTTGGGTGAGGGAGAAGGTCCTGTAATCTGGTGCAGTTTGGGAGAAAATGTAAAAGTTAGGCTTTAACAGTCAGTGTTTTATCATATCAAGATCTGAACCACTGCCTAAACCAGTCAAATGATATGAACGGGCAGTGAGGCTTCAGTCGTCATCAATGACGTCAGTGGTTTAAAATAATACGAGACTTGATACACACTTAATGGAAAACTACATGGATTGCTCAACACGAGCTCCAAAGCCTCAGCACAGCGTGAAACATCACTTAATAAAACCCTCCTTTTCAAAATCCACCTGTGACTCATCATGCCTGCCAGCTCAGTCCCTTACAAGGCATATAGGTAAGAATATGGTACAGAAGTTCAGTGAACACTACAATAGAAACTCTATGCAAGAAAGCAGGGACAGAAAATCAGAAGAGGGAAAACTTTACAAGGTCAATCCTTCCACTTTGTCCTTGTGTGTTGGACATAGTTAAGAAGACCACTGTAAGGAGAGTATGTAAACATTTTGGAAATGCACTTATTGCTTTCTTGTTAAACAGCCCTGCACTGACAGTTATGTTATGCTGTGCCTAGTTAACGTTACGTTGCCAGTCCACAAATGGAGGGGGAAGGGGAAGACTTGCTTTGGTGTGCTGCTTTTTCAGCCAGCAATTCCGTTCGCTGTGGAGAAGTGGGGATTTTGCTACAGTCTTTGTTATGCTGTGTTTTGAGGAAACCGGTAACCAGTCACTCTGTTGTTCTCCTTGCAGAGTTAGCAGCTCTGCGCCAACTTGCACCATGCCTCTAGTGGCTTGTAAGTAAGTTGGCAGGCTTTTGTTGTAGCTGCTAGTGCTAACTTGTTTACTTTTGGTTAGCACTTTCACAGTGAACCAGGAATCTCAGACTGGCTGTTACATTGCTGCTGTGAAACAAGAAGTCCAGTAGGTCTGCTTCAGGCAGACAGTGAAGAGCCATTTAGTTAAAAGAGCACTCTTACTGCTGCTCTTGGCAGCAGAGGGGCAATTAAGAGAAGCCAAGTCTATCAACAGAGGACTCTTTGTGATAAGATGACATCATGGGTCATCCACTACAGTAACCTGTACTTACTCTAAATGCAGAATCCATGGGCAGAGCTCAGGTGGAGGTGTGAAAACCAGAGCTTTGGGTAATGGAGTTTATACATGGGCATAGGCACAGAAAGTGACTGTTTACATTTCACAATAAAAGTCCAGTTTTAGACACACAATTGAACAAATTAATTGGTGAAGTTCCAGTCGTCCCTATGCATGCTAGACAGGGAGCTACACCCAGATGAGTTTTAGCTTAGGGTAAAGACTGGAAACCAAATGAAAAAAGGTAGCTTGGCTCTGTCCAAAGGTAAAATAAAATCAGCCTACGAGCCTCTTCAAAGCTGAATTCACATGTTCTTTATTTTTTGATTGTTTCCCACCAAGTGACAACTACCAAGGCTGAAAAAAGGAGCCAGCATCTCAGCAATGTAGCCATGAAGTCCTTTAAAAGTCATCAGTAAAATCTTAAAATAAATTCCAAAGCTGACTGGTAACAAATGAAGACAGGCTAAAACAAGGCTCAAATGGTCATGTGTTCTAGCGTTTGTTAAAAGCCAAGCAGCTGCATTTTGCCGTGAGATGGCTTTTTGGCTCAAGCCTGAATACAGTGAGCTGCAGTAATCTAACGGGGAATAAATAAAAGCATGGAGCAACTTCTCAAGATCGAGCCTAGAGAGAAAAGACCAATTTTGGAGATGTTTCTTGAGTGATAGAAAGAGGACTGGACAACACTTGTAATTTGTCTTTCAAAGGAGAGGTCACTGTCAAAAATAACACAAAGGTTTTTGGCTGCAGGTTTGACACATGCAGATGGGAGGCCAAGATGGTTTTTTAGAATAGTGACCGATATTGTTGGACCGAAAAGGATTACTTCTGATTCACTGTCATTTCACCAGAGAGGGTTTGGGGACATCCAGCACTTTATGTCAGACAAACAGGATAAAAGATGATTAAAATAGCCGTCTTCACTGGATTTTAACCAAACATGCCATTTGTTTGTCAAATAGTACTGGATGACCAAGTGGAAGCATGTATGGGCAGAACAACAAGGGGCCAAAGATGGAGCCTTGGGTAACACCACAAGTCAGAGGGGTCGCAGAGAAGGAGGTCTTGCCAATGGTGATTGAAAAAGACTGGTTTTATAAATATGATTTTAACCATTCCAACCCACTTTTCAAGGAGATCCAGCAAGATCGAGTGATTGACAGTGTCAAAAGCAGAGCTATAAATCTAAAAGAATTAAAATGGAGGCCAGTATCGGCTGTGAGTAAAAGATCTTTCGTAATTTTATTAAAAGCAGGCTCAGTGGAATGACGTGCACACATGCAAAACCTGATTGAAACTTGTCAAAGTGTGCATAAAAGAAGTCAACTCAAGATAAACAATTAAGTAATTTGATAATTTAGAAATTAGTCTAAAATTTCTAAAATCAGAGGGGTCAGCTCTCCGTTTCTTCAGAAGTGGGTTTACTACTGCATGCTCAAGACAGGAGGGGACTCAGCCAGTGTATAGAGAACAATTTACAATTGATAAAATAATAGGATTAACACTCTTAACAAGAAAGACAAATCTGGCAGGCATAAAATCCAAAGTGATTGATGAAGACCCCATGTCAAAATGCTCAACTTTACAGCAGAAATAAACATGTTTAAAGCCTGGTACAAAAAAATGATGTAGCTAATTTTTAACATTCATGGCAACTGTACAGGGAGGGACTTTTTATGTAACTCACTTATTTACATTTTATTAAGGCTTAAAGTTACACAATATTTGTAGCGCCAGCCTCTCACCCAAATATAGTCACTTCTGGCTGAAAAAATCAAGATGGTGACAGGCTGAATGCCAAACTCAAAGCTTCAAAACAGGAGTCTACAAACAAGTGGGTGGTGTTACGGTAGCTATGTCCATTATTTTTGCAGTCTGTGTTCATGGGGGCTGCTAGCTACTGTGGCCGACACAAAAGTGCCAAACACGAATGGCTCTATCTAAGGTCAGTGTTTGGTCTGTCCATCCAGGGCCACTGTAGAGATAAGGTGGTGCAATATCGCAGAATCCGTGGACGTGGACCAGCTCCCTGTGTAGATATAAACTGCTTGCTCTAAGGTAACAAAAACACAATGATTGTTATTTTCAGGTGATCAAACACAAAAGAAAACAAACTTATTATATTATATTACATTCAATTTCTGTATCCCCCTAAATCCTACACACTGGACCTTTAATGAAGAAGAATAAGATAATTTGTAGTAAAGAAAGCAGATATCGGGTTTAAGCATCTAAGAAAGAGCAAGTTGATTTAAAATCAGGTCAAGCAGCAGGATTACAGGTGCTTGCAGGAGACGAGCAGTGATTTGATTTGTAACTGCAATCAGTTGAAAGAGAGAGACTACACCACCACGATGTAAACTCAGAACATGCAAATGTCATACACACACACACACACACACCTCTCTACCTCTTTCTGTCATTCTGACAGGTCAAGTCTCTGCCCTTCAATCATTAGCTCAGGTTTTTGTTTTTTGGGAGATATGCTGTTTACATGCATCCCTATGTGCATTATAAGACAAATTCACACTGAATATCACTATGGAAACTAAGCATGCAGAGTCGACATGAGCCAAGAATAAACAGGAAAGGGTGCACACATGTACTCTATCTGTGATCCTGTAAGTCTGAGGTTATGTAACATGAGAATTCCGAGAACACAGTCCGATCCAGAAATATACAGTGTATCCTCCTCACAAAATCAGGTGCTGACAGTTTTGATCTTGCATGATTATACATACATAACATGCAAACAAAAAACATACACACTCATTTGCATTCACAGAAGCCCTCTTCACAGCCTCACATGATATAATGCACCGTTCAGTGTGGTAAAGCAATCCCAGTTCACAGGAAAAAAATTCAACTAATGAGTATGACCTTTCCGCATCTGTACTCCTGTGTTATTCCACAATCTGGATATCAAGCACCTTGTAAATAATGTATCAAACACCTCATCTAATTTCCATCTGTGGCGGTTGCTGCTAAACACTGAGTGTGTGTTGCATGATCAAACGGCAGATGTTGTTTCTGCTCGCCAATTCAGGAGACGCGGCAGACGTGATGTCATTTACTGCTCTCCAACCGTCTCCACAGCCTCTGTCAATCAGCTGATTGTGCAATTGTGACGAGAATTTCCGAGGAGAAACTTATTGTACAGTGGAGCCATTTTTACATAATTACACAACTACGAATTATCCCTCCCTCCCTTCGTTTTTTCTGAGTGTAACTTGCTGAATGTTTCGCCTCTTGCATAAGACTTCTCAAGCTTATAGTGCCTTAAAATAGAGCCTGGTCCTTACGGCACAAAGCCTCTGCTGCGAGATAGATAGTCTCCTCACTTTTCATTCATGCACATAAAGATCACTTTTTTCCTTCCCCTTTACCAGAAATGTCCCATATGTCTCCGCTTGGCTGATGCTTTCTTCTTCATCTCCCATCACTTTTCCTGTTCCCTCCCTTCATTCTTTTGACCCATCAGCCTATTTCCCATGATTTGTCTGCTATTCAAATGCTACTTAATGTGCATTCAGACCTATATACAAACAAGGGAAATGTAAACACACATGATCTTTCTGCATTAGCTAGAGTGACATACCGTATGAGATATGGTACTTGTCCCATATTATGAGGCCGTGGGATCTACAGTATTTTAATTCTGCAGACTTCCTGCACTGCGGGGCCTGTGGCTCGCTTTTATCATGAAATAATCTCATCAGCATTACAACACTGCCTTTAGCAGTTTAAAGTGGCACAACACGGGGGAGATGGGGTTTGAATATGTCACCCTCACCAAAAAAGTGAGTTAACTTTAAACTGAACTTAACTAAAATACTTGTTACATGTTAGGAACACCTTATTAAGCAGTGTTAAATACATTAAGGGGACCTTTTTGAGTTTTTGACCAAAAATCACACTGAATTGCAATTTTTTTTCCCCTGTATAATTCTGTCTACCACTGAATTCAGGTTATTTTCTGTTTGGGAGGGGTTTTGTGCGCTGACCCACTGGTCCCCAACCTGGGGATCCTATACCCCACTAGGGGCCGCCAAAGCTTTACTGGGGGGCATGGGGCCTTCTTGCTTTTAAGGGGTGTAAGATTTTTTAAAAAATCATATACAGCTGGCCTATATCTCAGCATTTTATTAATTTCTATGAAGAAAACTAAATGAAATCATCATTTTTTTTGGAGGTTTTGTTATTTTTCAAGATAAGAACTTTCTAAAAATCTCACAGGATAAGGGCAGAGCAAAGACCTGAGCACAAGCTCTATTCTCAGAGCCTCCAACAGCTTCGTTCCTGATTAGCAAAGTACCCAGTCAAACAACCAAAGAGCAAGATTAAAGGTCTCAAAGCTATCAAAGAAAATGTCTTTTAGGTATGAATAAGTATAAAAAGTTCCCAAAAATATCACAAAACTCATGTCTGATGCAATATTCATAATTTAGCTCGTCTTAGACAAACTGTCGGCAGTTGTAACATACATTGTTTGGGTCAGTTGTACAGTTTATCAGTTGCTCTGTATTGTTCTTTCTATGCATTGAAAATAATATAAAAAATCTATCAAATATGTCACTTAGTCAGGGGTCGTCAGTTTACCGTCTCTGTTATATGGCAGCTGATCTTGTCCTCTGCTCAGAGGGTAAGGAACAACAGACCTGATTGTTTTCTCAGTTAACCCATTTTAAGGTGCCATTCTTCTCCCTCGAGTTAGCTGCTAACTGCTGTTAGCTGCTTTTTGAATCTCTCAGTGGTGGGTGGCACATGTAATACATTGTCAAAATGTCAGTTGTCCCGCTCGTGTCCTGTCCTGCCAGCTCACCCTTTCACACAGACGTCAGTTCGGGTCTGTTACTACCTCCACTGCTGGCTTAAAGGTGAGACAATCCTGTCTCCCCGTTGTGCGATTGTACCTGTTTGATAGAACAGCAGGGGGGAATAATGGCATGAAATTTTCACCTTCAACAGGCAGTGTCAATGGGGCTCACTCCTCCACAGCTCCACCCTCTCATCCAAATATGGTCACTTCTAGCTCCAAAAAAGAGTCTACAAACATTGTGCATAGCGTTAGTTCAGGCAGGACATGATGTCAAGTTAAGCCCACATCCCAGCTACATCAACTGATCTCAAACAGCCCAGTCAACTGATGGAGCAGCAGATTGATGGAAAGGAGTCAGCTGATAGATCACATGACTCCTGTCTAAGCAAATAATTGGCGAATCACATTCAGCGTGCCCTATTTAAACTGCTCTGGCCTGCCTACTGTTGTTGCTTCCTCTGGAAGCTGCTTTGCAACTTGCCTCCACCCCAGCTCCACCTTATCATGCTGTGTCTGACTTACTAATGTCATTTCTGTTTGTCATTGATGCTGCTCTGTTCTGTTCCCAGGGGGGGAGGGCTCTTTGATGCTGCTCTCCCTGCCTTAAGCTTTCCATGCATGCGCATGGAAGGGCAGAGAGGTGCGCTCTCTCTGCCTTGGGCTTTTCACCAAGGCACGTGGAAGGCAGTGAGATGTGCTCTCTCCACCTAAGGTTTTCTGCATGGGCATGTGAAGGGTGGAGAGGTGTGCTCTCTCTGCCTTAGGCTTTCTGTGTAGGCACCTGGAAGGGCAGAAGGGTGTGCTCTCTCCACCTTGGGCTTTGTGCATAGGTGAAGGAATGACAGAGAGGCCCAAGAACAGAGCCATACCACCAAATATAATACCACAAATGGAAATAAAGTTTTCTTTGAGTAAAGTGGTCCTGACTATACAATGGTTGACCTCACAGTAGCTAGTCACCCAGTAAATTTAACTCATGCTTCTGAAGAAAGTTACTGTGTCACATAAAAAGTCAGTGCACTATAAACGAAAAGTTCCTCTGGCATTGTGTCATCAGTGGTGGTCAGAATATTGAGATATTTTGTCAATATGGCAGTGGACCTTGAAAATGTTTTTATATCCACAGTTGGCTCTTGTCCTGTTTTTTTATTGACACTGAATGTTTAGTGTACTAAATTGTTCTTTTTCTCCAGCTATCTGAATGCTATTGTGTATCAGACTTAACACTATTCAAATGCCAATTTCAACCATACAAGGTTTGACACTGCAATCACATTTCCATTCAAATAGTTGCTGTATTTTTCTTTACTTCTGCTGTGTCACACCACAGTAAACAGAAACACTTACACAACACAGTATAATACAGAAATGCATCAATACAAAGAAAAAGGGAAATAATGTATAGCTTAACACTGTGACACAAGAAAGCTGGAGTGCTAAACTAAAGACTTCACCTCAATGGATGTCCTGACACTCCATTCTGTCTGGTCACAGATATTCATCACCGCCTCAGTTGTAGCAAGCAGGGACATTTGGTCTTTGGTCGTGATTATACACCTTTCACCTCCATGCAGAAAAGAATTCCTCAGATGGATTCAGGAATGGAGAATGCCGTGGAAGGAACCCCATCAGCGTCCTTTGGTAGACAGCACACATTTGACATTTGCGTGGTGGAAGCTAAAATTATACCATACTGTTTCAAAAGTTGGCAAGTCATGCCTCACCAAACCTGTCTCATTCTTGGGAATAAGCTCTCTGTGGAGGGCAACCTGAAACATCAGAAGTTTCTGGGTGTTGAACGGGCCAGATCTTTTTTCCCAACAATATTAGCATGTATATGTAAGTTTTTTAATGCGGAAAAACATGCTAAAACAAGGTTATAGACTCCTTTCCCTTTGCCAGTACTGTAGACAAGTATGCAGACAACCGTGTGAAAAGCAGCATGGAGGCCAGAAAAAATGTTTCAATGGTTATTTCTTTTTTATATCAGTTACTTATTCAGTCTCTCTTTGAACTCAGTGCTACAAAATTGGGAATGATGTTTCAACACTGAATTTGTGTCTGGGATTTAAAAAAAAAAAAAAAAAGTGCATTCCAAACATGCATCTATGTTTTCCTCACTTGCGTCTTTTCCTTGCATCTTAGCCCCTCCCTCTGGGGATGCATGGAAAGACGCAAGGAAACAATGCAAGGAGTGGGAAATAAAGGAAAGGACTTCCTTTTCTCTGAAGCATCACGGGAACCAATGTCCATTTCTGGCGGCGACGGCAGCTGGATCAGCTGTCAGTCGACTTTAACAGCTGTTTGCATCTGCACACATATGCATTGTGCTAATAAAGGCACACAGTTATCACTGCCAGCGCAGCGGTGTTTTTCTTCAGTTTAACAAACACCTGCACATTAATAAGAACCAGCATTTTGTATTCAAACTATACCTTGTCCCGCTTAGAGGCATGGGATGCCTTCATATTATTTATTCATTATTTCCATCTGTATTTAATGATATTGTGAATTCATTATTTATAACCCAGAACATGATTATGGTATCTTTTGAACACTGGCAAAATGTTTTAGGAAAAATTGAAGTTATGTAGCCTAACTCATCAAACCTGACACTCACGAATTATCAGCTTCACGTAAGACTGAATGTAAATGGTGATAAATGATGTAAGAACATTTTTTTTCTCAACAGACAGACTCTCCTCTTGTCTCTGACTTTAACTGCATCCAGAATAAAAAAGGTAATGAGGGGGATAGCAGATCGTAAAAAAATAAATAAATTAAAAAAAACTCCTTTTGTTGTTCAGACCTTCAATTTACACAGGAGATTTTTTTTAACTAGATGGTGGTGAATCAGAAAACAAATAAAATATGAAACCTGAGAGACATACCCTTGAGTTAAATTTCTTATCTGTCTTCACTTTGGAACACTGGTATGTTGTTATGGATCACAGCATCAGTCGTTCCTCAGAGATCCCTCCTCTCTTCTCGATCCTCACTCTCAGAGCAGAAATTACAGCATTTGGATGGCCTCCAATATGGCACACAACACAGGCTGTTTTCAGAAACTGTTGGTACTTCTTAAAGTCAAGGATGCTTCCTTGGTAGGACGGGTGCTTCTAAGTTGGGTCCTACAGAGCAAGATCCTCAAAGTTCAGAGCTTGTAGTGATTTGTTGTGTTCATGCTCAAGAAATATGTTTGGAAAAATCCATACTCATGAAGAGCATGTTTCAGTTTAGCTTCAGTTTAGTTTCTTTAAGAAGGGACAGTGAAAAAACACATGCTTTTAAAATGCTAGAATTTCCCAGGAGGCCATTTTTCATCTGTAGTCCCTTGGCCAAGATGTTACACAGGGCTACCTAAAAAACAAAACACAAAACAAAAAAACATGTGTCACCAAATATGTGATGACTTACACAATGAAATAATTCATTCATGTTTTGGAGACTACTATTCAACTGAGAAGCAACATAATAAGTTTTGATCAACAAGATATATTTTGAATTGGTAATTGTGCCAATTGTAGATAATTATACTGACTCATTTGCAAAAGATGTGCTGCTGAAACATTTGCAATGCTTTTAAAAGAACAAGAGTTTCCAGTCTTTTGTGAACAAATGCCGAGTGATTTGGAGGGTTGCACATTCTTTAAAAGACTAGTCATTATCATTTAAGAATTGTGTGAAAGCAATTTAGACAAAAAACTGTACACTCACACCTGCCCTTCACATTCAAAGTCAGATTGCATTGTGCTAGTCACAATGCCCCTGCTTGTCTGCAGCTTGAACCTCTCATGCCATCAGCAGCATTTGAAGGACAGGGAGACAACAGAGTGATGTAACACATCGGCCAGGACCAGCCTGACTCTTTCTTTTCTTTTTCTCCATCAGTTTTTTTTACGATTCAAATGTATGCGTGTGTGCGTGTGTGTAAGTAGAAGGGAGGATGGAAAATGCGACAAGCAAGTGAAAACACATTACAAAAACAGACTACAGTGGGTGTCACACTGTTGAGGGAATACTTCTCCCTCCCAAATGACAATTTGTGTATCAGTTACGCACCCAGTTTTACGTTGTATTTGTGAACTTAACATGTTTTTCTCGTATACCTCATGAACAAAGAATCCAAAAATGGAGAAAATTCTTGATGAGGGGCCCATATTTAACAACAGGAAAACTACATCAAAACATCTGTTTATCAAGTCTCACACAGCTTGTGCAGTGTAATCAAAATCTCATTTATCCAGTCGTATGCTCAGTACTTCCCAAACACATGCATTTTCATGAAAACTTTGGTATTCCAAACACTCCAACAAACCAGTAGTGTGCTTAGACAATAAGCAGAGGCTTAGGTTTTGTTTCATCACTGGGAGGAACACATACGCAACGAGGAGTTTGGAGGTCCTCTACCAGAAAAGTTTGAGTATCAGACACTTAATCTCCCGCATTTCTGTGAATTTTTATGCACCAATTTATGCCTTTTCTGCATCACTTTTTGTGTAAATGACTAAAGGTCCTTTGCTGCTTACATGTTTTAATTGGGGGGACAAATGCATGTTGAGAGCAAACATTGAGAGTAAATAAATATTGAGTGAGAGTGTATAAATAGATGTTTAGATATAGTTTTGGTTTTCCTAAACACAGACTCCTATGACTTTAAATCAAGAAATGTTCTCAGTTTTGGATTCTTGGTTCACTTTAAAATAGGGGTGGGAATCGCCAGAGGACCCGCAATATGATATTATTGTGATATTGCGATATGCTGAGTATTGTGATGTAATATTTTGCTATATTTTGTGATTTATTACCTTTTTTTCCAACTGCAAATGATTTCCCCAAAGGAAAACTTTGTCAACATCAGTTTTACCTCATAAGATAAAGCTGACTTTAATCTTTTTTTTTTTTTTTTACAGCAAAATGTGATGCAAAGCAGACAGACTGACCAACACCCTCAT
>JAPZEB010000014.1:20187045-20198616 GCA_029783705.1 Chaetodon striatus | reverse complement strand
AAAGCCTACATTTTGATCAGAGGGAGAAACACCAAAAACAGTACAAAAGACACGCACATCCCGACGTCTAATGGAGTGGGTGCTAGACCAAAGAAACATCTGGCAAAGTAGAAAGCAAATATGTCTGCACACCAAACAACTATCATTTAGAAGGATTTTCATTTCTTTTTTAAATTGCAATCCCTCTAAATGGGTGCTGCTTGGTGTGCAGGCTTATTTGCTTTCTACTGTTCAGTAATCCATCCATGAGTGATGCTGAAAATTCAGCACAAATTAAACATGGCAACAAATAATTCATCTAATGGCAGAGTACCTGATTTAATTTATAATTCAAATGTGTTGTCCTTGAAAATAAAAGACAACTGCTGCACCAGGAAGAGAGCCGTAATTGCAGCAACTTTCTGAACTGAAGCTGCAGCATTAACAAATACCTCCCACATCACCCCAACCCCAATCCCATTTTTTTGGATTCCAAAAAAATCACACTTAAGGGAAAAAAAAGCCAAAGATCCAATGATAACAGTCGATCTGTAGTGGTGCTGCCTCTACTTCTAGCAATGTGTTCATCCATGACTGATCATCACAATCAGAACATGCTTGAGCATTGATTTGTGTGGTGGAGTGAAGTGTACGTGGAGGGCATTTGAGCCAGAGAAAATGAAAACGCAAACTCCAAGGGCACAGTTTGCAAATTTGGACATACCATATTATTTTTATTATTATCTAAGTTGTTTATTTGTGTTGACTACTTAACAGTTCTTGTTCTTGTATGCATTGTTTGTAATAAATACAATAAATATAAGATAAGATAAATAAATGTAAGAGTGTTTGTGCAGGTAGGGGGGTGGGTGCCAGGGGAAGCTTGCCTAGGGTGCCAAATTTGGCACTAAGTTTGGCACTGTAAAAAAAAAAAGTAAGATTTCGTTTTTAACAAGGTCTAAAATTGTTCACTGACATTTCAACAAACCATCTCTGCATCAAATGATAAGCATCTTTAATCATTTAGATGAACTTCCTGCAGAACAATCAGCCGCACTGAGCTGTGGGCTGACCCGTGTGCACGAGAAAGAGCATTAATTGGATCTCGGATACAGAATCTGGAGCCCTTAGTGTGTGAGCTCTCATGTGGTCAATGCCAGAGGAAAGATTAATTATCTGTGCTGGTTCAACTCGTCGTTATCGCTCTCATTTGCAGCGAGGAAACGGCACATTGGAGATTAATTGGAAGATATAAAAGCGATTTTTTGAAATCATTCATGCGGCAAGTCTGTGCGTAAAAGTAGCTTTTTGTGGAATCACATTTTCATTTGAATCGGCTCGTTCCCGCTGTGGCATCAGGTGCACACTGCAAACTTTTTTTCATAATGACACCTGTCAGTGTCCAGGGAAGCATCCTCTCCTCTGTGCATACACATATTTCCTCCATTTAAACTGAGCTGAGCCATGTTTACAGTCACACCCATGAGACGGGTTGAATATCTTACACATTTTTGATATAAGATCTTCAGTGTGAGTGTTACGGCAGTGACGTCAGGAGCAAAAGAGCAGCAGGCAGTGAGTGGAGAGACGGAAACGCAAGACACAACCTGTGCCGGTGCGCATCTTTGCAAACTTCTCCGGCACTGTCCGACAGCGCGGAGCATCAGGAGAGGAGATCATCTGTGTGAGCGATGAATAACAAGTCTGGAGATTTGAACACGCCGCGGGTCGGCGGCTCCGGGACTGATCATGAACTCGTTATCACCTCTACTTTCGGGACGCTTCTCTCCGTTGTATACATCATCGGAGTGTCTGGCAATGTGTACACGCTGGTGGTGATGTGCCACTCGATCCGCTTCGCCACTTCTATGTACATCTCCATCATCAACCTGGCCGTGGCGGACCTGCTCTACCTCTCCACCATCCCCTTCGTGGTGTCCACCTACTTCTTAAAGGACTGGTACTTCGGGGATGTGGGCTGCCGCATCCTGCTCAGCCTGGATCTCCTCACCATGCACGCCAGCATCTTCACGCTCACTGTCATGTGCACGGAGCGCTACCTGGCCGTCACCAAGCCGCTGGACACGGTGAGGCGCTCCAAGAGTTACCGCAAAGCTCTGGCGTGGGGCGTCTGGCTGCTATCTCTGTTCCTCACTGTGCCCATGATGATAATGGTCGCCCAGACAACTAAGAACACACCGGATGGGGGTGTAAAGAGGATGTGCGCACCTACCTGGGCGCCCGTGGCTTATAAAGTGTACGTGACCGTCCTGTTTGGCACCAGCATCATGGCACCGGGGCTCATTATCGGTTACCTGTACGTGAAGTTAGCCCGCACTTATTTAGAGTCCCAGCGCAACTCTGTGATCAGCAGAGGCGCAAAGCGGTCGCCAAAACAGAAAGTGCTCATCATGATTTTCACCATCGTGCTCGTGTTCTGGGCGTGCTTTCTGCCCTTCTGGATCTGGCAGCTGTTGCCTCTGTACCACACCAAGCCCCTGAGCCTGGCCTCGCACACACACACCTGCATCAACTACCTGGTGGCGAGTCTCACCTACAGCAACAGCTGCATTAACCCCTTCCTTTACACGCTCCTCACCAAGAACTACAGGGAGTACCTGAAGAACAGACACAGGAGCTTCTACAGGTACACGTCCTCGTTTAAGCAGCGGCCGCCCAGCCTGTACTCCTGGGGGAAGTCTGCGTCCTCCAGCAACCAGTTTGAGTTCAACTCCGAGACGCTGGTCATGGGGACACTGAAGTGACTTATGAATCACCTGGAGGAGAGGAGAGAGCTTTTGGAACAGCAATAGGTGGGTGATAACCTCTCCAACACAGGCCGCTGCGTCACTGTGCGTAAAAGCTGCGCACTGGTGACCCAAGGGCACAGACTTAGTACTTTCTCATAATTTATTTTTCTGTGTGGATTATTTTCAAGCAGCACCGCTCTCTAGTCATAGTCATAATATAATCCTTTCTAGCCAGAGGGAAATTTTCGCTGTTGTTCCATCCATGCCTCGCTGTTTTCGCTATAAGCCCCACTGAGCCCCATTAGCACTCTGACACTTCTCTCTGCTGCGCTCCTTCACCTCCTCACCCTCTGAGGAGGAACTGATGTAAAATGTAAAAAAACAAAGCCTCAATTCTAATTATTAAGTTAAAACATGCTTTTAAGACAGATTTAAAGAGCAGACTTATTACAGGTTAGTTTGGTTTTATTTCAAATAGGACACAATTTAACAATTTGGCATAAATGCCTGTTATTGCAGCAGCTATCTAAAAAAGAATATGTTCTTTTAATATGAGCATGGCTGGACTGTTAGGGGGGCCTGAGGCAAAAATGTGCTGTCTGACCCCTGCTGGTCCCCCACCTACTGCCAAGGCTGGAGCCCAATTTCAGCTTAAATGGGAAATGCCTTAAGGTGGCTCTTCCATTTTCTTCAGGCCTTGTCTTAGAGGGGACATATATAAATCAAGTTTTAATACCTGTAATTTGAAGTTTCAAGCCATGTTTTTGTGTCTAAGTGACTGATGGAGACAACCATTTTTAAAACTGGTCCAGTATTGAGAAAGACAGGCTGCCATGTAACAACTTGAGGCTTTTTTGTACTGTCAATGTATGTCCTCTAAAAGTGTTTGTTCTTGCCACTGACAGGCTCAGATCTATTCTAAGTGTCTGAGTACATTATGGAAAGGATCCTTACAGAGACAGACCTTTTTGTTAAAAATCACAATGTTTTTTGTTTAATCAGAAACACTCCCAAAATCCCCATCATAGATTTAGATAAACAGTCATTTTGGCACTGATAGAGCCAGCATTGTTCACTTTTAATCCGGTAAATTAAGGTTTTATTTCAACCAAACCAGAGCTGGTGATTTTTGGAACTGTTGAAAGACAAACCAAGATGGCTTTTATGAGATTTGTTTTGTTTCTGTTGACTTTGAAATAAGTGTGTTTTATGACAAAAAAAACAACAACTTTTTATTCAAATGGAGCCTGATGAGGCAGCGATAGCGATTTGGGGTTGCTTCTGCTTAAGTAATAAGGATCTCACTCTTGAACAAAAAAGTCTATCTTTGTAAGGATCCTTTCCATAATGTTGTCAAACACAGAATAACAATCTGAGCCTGTCAGTGGCTAAAACAAGCACGATTAGTGGATGTAGATTGATGGTGCAAATGCCCCAAGTGGTTACCATAAGCTTTAAAAATAATGGATGTAGCTACCATGACATCACCCACTGGTTTGTGGAGCCCCATTCTGACGCCTGGAATTCGGCATCATGGCCATTGCCATCTTGGTTTTTGGAGCCAGAAGTGACTATATTTGGGCGAGTGGAGGAGCAAGAGGTGGGTCTTACTCAATGACTTTAGAAATGCCTCAAAGCAGCCTGCCCTAGCTAAGTATGACATTAAGCTTTAATTAAACGTAAACGGGTGAGTAATATAAAAATTCACACTCCCATACAGTTGTCACAAAGGGGGGAATTATCTACAGACACCAAAACCATTTTCGTACCAGGTTGTAAACATGTTCTGCTTTGTTGTGCATTTGATATGCCAGTCAATCCCCACAGATCCCCTATGGGGATTGACTGGCTTCCAGAGTCAGCCTCAGGTGGCCATTCAAAGAACTACAGTTTTTGGCACTTTGCATGTTAGCGTCATTTTTCGGACCCAGAGGTAGCAGCTTGGTGGTTACATTGCAGTGTGTATCTTGCTGCAGCACTCTCGCTCAATACTGGACCAGTTTCAAAAACTGTTGTCTACATTAGTCACTTAGACACAAAAACATGGCAAATAGGGTCCAGCTTAAAAGATACTGAAGTTGCCCTTTAATATTACGCTTACATGGTCCATGCTCTTAAACAAATTTGTGTTTGAGCAAATTTTCACATACAGCATAAAAGTTCAATTGGGGCCCACAGCTCATTTTCATCCTGGGGCCTCTGTACTGCATTCATCTGGCCCTGGCTGCCCTCTGTACAATACTGTGTGATAAGTTCTCATTAAGCCCAGTACAAACCATACACCGGTGCTGGAGTAACTTATAATTTGTGTTCATTAGATCAAACACAACTTTATTAGGAATTAGGAATATGTATCATGGGACTACTTATGTGGCTTCTGGGTTGAGTCACAAAGTGAAACGTCATCAGAGACCATTTCTTGTCATCTTTGTTCTGTAAAGTCTCTAATAAAGGCATTAAAAGTGCTCCCAAAACACCTAAAAAATAAACAAGCATCATGAAACTATCAGACTGAAATAATTAAAGCTCTATCTTGACACAGGACTCCTCTACAAGACACAAATTTAGTTAATGATGTGCAGCCAGTCAGAGTTGATGATGTACAAATGCTCTAACAAATTTTCAATTAATCAAATTATCAAAACCAACTGAGGGGCCCCTCGGTGTCTGGGACCAGTTGAGTGCTCTCCCTGGTTGCTATCTCAAAACAGTCTATTGCCATATCAGTCATATTCTGAGAAAAGCTAGACGGGTGTTTGGCTTTGTGACTAAGCGTAGCTCAGAGGAACTGATTTGAGCTCACATCTGGATAGGGAAAGCATTCTCTGGCAGTTGATGGAAAAAAACCTCCACCTGCATGACCAATCACTTTCACTCAATTTGCATGCATCCTCCCACAGATGCAAACACATTTCCACCACGGTGGTAAAGTCAAAGCCAAAAACTCCTACTGCTGAGATGGAGCACTTCCAATAAGGCTTTGTACGCTCTGTTAACTAATCTGAACTGTGGCCTACTTACCTCAATGAGAATGATGACATTTGCACAGTGTTTGAACTTTATCATAGCATTGTGTTTATGTGGTATTCATATTTTTTTTATTTAATAACTAATCACCTGATTTACTCAACAGCCAAAGAGACTTAAAGGGACACTTCAACCCTGAATCAAAAATACATATTTTTCCTCTTACCTGTAGTGCTGTTTATTAACCTAGGTGGTTTTGGTGTGAGTTGCCAAGTGTTGGAGATATCGGCCGTGGAGATGTCTGCCTTCTCTCCAGTATAATGGAACTGGATGGCACTCAGCTTGTGGTGCTCAAAGAGACAAAAAATATATCTGAAAAACTCAACAACAGTGTCTCTTTCCAAAGATAATGACCCGGTTACTCAAGGTAATCCACAGACCTTGTTGTGAGCAGTTTCATATAGGATCTGTTTTCATTCTACTAAACTACACCCATCAACCGTATTACTGCACAGAAGGCAGCATTTAAGTACTGCATCTACTCAAGGACGAGAGGCCTATGCTCAAAAGAGTGCCAGTGGTGCCCTAAAGGGGAGGCCACAAGCACCCCGATACAATTGCTGTCCTCCCCACTTACTCGTAATGGCCAAATGAAGCCTCATGAAGCATTTTCTTTATTTTCTGAGCCCACTAGATGGTGCTCATGGTTTAAAGAGAGAGGCTCAAAGAATGGCAATTCAGTGCGCTTTCAACCTGTTGTTGAACAAAAAGCACCATTTAGTGGGCTCATAAAATAAAGAAAATGCTTCATGAGGCTTCATTTGGCCATCACTACCACTTACCATCTTTAAGAGGCAGTGGGGCACACCTTTTCTAAGCTAGCACGAAGGTAGTGGTATCATGTGAAATGAAACGAGCTAAGGCGTCTAGTGGTATTGATCGAGTCATGGTTATCTTGTCAAGAAGGGGGCTAAATAATGCTCCAATGCTAAGCTAAATTTTGGCGAGTAAATAACTGTCAGGGCCATTTTCCGAGGGGTCCCTTGAACTCTCACTTCAAGATATCTGAATGAAAATAGGCTCGATGGGTACCCACAAGTCTCCCCTAAATTTGAAAAGGCTTGTTCCCAGTGTAAATGTTTTGTTCCATACTGCCAGTGTACGCCTTCAAATTAAAGCTGTACATTTGTCTTTTTAAGGAAAAGGACAACCAGTCTATTTGAAAAACAATCAATCACCGAACATTTACAAATACATAACATATTAAAACAAAGTTGCTGTAATTTTCACAATGGGCACATTTCATCTGCCATACATGCCACTCTCTTGGTTGACTTAATACATTTCCACTGACCACGCCTCTCCACCACACCGACCTGCCAGCCTATCACCTGTCCACACATCTCCAACTCCTGCCAGTCCACCACACCCATCTCATCAAGGTAATGCCCATCACCTGTGGATCATTACCTCCTGCCAGTATAAAGACTCCTGCTTCACAGACTCTCCTTGCCAGATTGTTCCTTGTCATACTTATGCAAGACTTTCCAGCGTTAATTCCTGGACTGCTTCCTTGTTGCCAACTTCGCCTATCTCTGACTCTCCTGTTTCATCTGCTCCCTGGTAAACCACTCAGCTTTCTGGCCCCAACCAAGAGCTCTGCTTCTGTATTCCTGGTTTCTGTTTGCCTGTTCTCTGTGGCTGTTTGGTGAGACTGTCACCCAGCTTTACCTGGCTCTCCAGTTTACCTGTTCTGCTGCTTGTGATTTGCTGTGCTGCGGATTCTGCCACTGTGTATGCACCGCAGGATCCACTCATCATCGCCATTGTCAAGACCCTCGCTGCCTACAGTCGGCTCCACATTGGTGTGTTGGCTTCTCCCATGTGTGTTTCTGGTTCAGGACTCCCTGCTCATCAGACATTGCCTTCTGCCTACTCCCTCACGGTACCATTGTACACATTTGAACTGTTTGTGTGTATTCAGCAGACGCCAATGACACCCTGTTCTTTGCTTCAGTTTGCCACACCAAGCACTTTGGACTGAACCTGCATGTTAGAAGGTTCCATGCCAACAAATTCACTTTTCATCTGCCAGCTCACTCTGTGTTTGACAAGTGGTTTTATTAAAGACAATTAGAAATGGTCCTTCTTGTCTGTGGTGATGCATTTGGGTTCTAACTACACCCATGACAGTAATGACATCCTCCTCCACTTAACTGTAATGTTAGCTAGCTCAGGTGAGCTGGCAGTAACCTTTTGTCCATAAGTTGATGCACGCTTCCTTCTGCGCAGAGCATGCAGTTGGTGGATGTAGGCTGGGTGAAAGAAACAAGTTCCCACATGACCCAGTTAAACAAGGTCATGATTCCTGGAAAGAGACATTGCTTTTTGCACTTTGAGCACCACAAGCTGAGTGCCATCCAGTTCCATTATATTGGAGAGAAGGCAGACACCACTTTGGCCAATTTCCACATCACTCTGTAACTCACACAGTCAATCTAGACTGATAAATAACACTACAGATAAGAGGAAAAATATGTATTTCTGATTTTGTCATGAACTGTCCCTTTAAGAAGTACAGAGAGAAGGAGGTGACGGCCCCTTCTGTTCAGGATGTTCCTTTAGGCAGGTATCTTAATAAGTACGGCCTAAACGTGCCTCATGTTTTATGGAGAGTTCATAACTCTTTAATTAAGATGGCTCCTAGCACTGAATGGAAGCTCTTTTACTTTAATCTGACTTATTAAAGTCTTATCAGCTTGCACGGCCATCTGCTGTAAAGCTACTCTGTCCTCTTTAGATTTAGCAGGCAGGGACTGGAAAACAAACTGTCTGTGTACAGCGGGGATGGATGGTATATTATGCACGTCTGGACACGGCTGCTGTGTTCCGCAAACACACACTCTGACAGAAAAAAACATCCGTGGTGTCACAGTTCTTATGATTATGAATACAATCTGAATGATATCGAGAGCCGTGACATTTTCAAACTAATGCCCCAGGTGGGATTGCAACACTTTGGTACACTTTGACTTTTGTGTGTGTTTGCATGTCAAATGTCACAATCTCATGCATAAATTCATTGCAGCCAGTCCCTTGGTGCTTCACAAACATTGTCACAGCATAGACTTGGAAAGATGGCCTCTGCTTTTCTCTCTTTTTCTCACTTCACCCTACATAGTCTGACACCTCTTCACAGCATTTCCTTGATGCAAATTTTGGACACGATCTGGTCTCTGTGGGACTTATCAGCTTATGGCTGCATACATTCAAGATTCATGAGAGATCTTGGAGGGATTTGTTGATTTTTCCCCAGAGCCTTAAAAATCTGTTCATCCCTGTGCAGGAGAGAGGGACTTTTAGTTTTACTACAGTGTAACACTGTAATCCCCAAAGAGAGAATTTAGACAGATTATTTTACTCTTAATATACAGTAACACTATAATTAACAATATTTTATCCCCTGAAATAGATGGAGGTAATCCTTTAACCTATCAGAAATAAGATGCACTCTCTGCAAGCTTCATCAAAAGTAGACTTGCATGCATTAGTTATGGCCATTTGAGCTACTACCCTGATTCCAAAAAATGTTTGGATGCTGTTTAAATCATAAATAAAAACAGAATTCAATGATTTGCAAATCCTTTTGGCCTATAGTCAGTTGAATACAGAACAAAGACAATATATTTCATGTTCAAACTGGTAAACTTTATTTTCTCATGTAAATAAACACTCATTTTGAGTTTGATGCCTGCAACACATTCCATAAAAAGTTGGAACAGGGGCATGTTTACCACTGTGTTACATCACCTTCTCTTTTAATGACACTTAGGGAGTGTTGGGGAACCGAGGACACTAATTTTTGAAGTTTTGGAAGTGAAATTATTTCCCATTCTTGCTTGATATACAACTTCAGTTGCTCAACAGTCCAAGAGCTGCTTTATGTGCTTTATAATGTGCCACACATTTCCAATGGGACACAGGTCTGAACTGCAGGCAGGCCAGTCTATTGCCCGCGCTCTTTTACTACGAAGCCACACTGTTGCAATACATGCTGAATGTGGCTTGGCATTGTGCTGCTGGAAAAAACAGGAAGATGTTGCTCCAAAACCTGTTTGTACCTTTCAACATTAACAAAGCCCTCACAGATGTGAGTGTTACCCATGATGCCATGGGCACTAACACTCCCCCATTCCATCACAGATGCTGGCTTTGAACTTTGAGCTGGTAACAATCTGGATGTTCCTTTTCCTCTTTAGCCTGGAGGACCTGATGTCCATGATTTCAAAAAATTATTTGATATGCGGACTCTTCAGACCACAGCACACTTTTCCACTTTGTGTCAGTCCATCTCAGATGAGCTCAGGCCCACAGACGTCAACACCGTCTCTGGATGTTGATATATGGCTTTCACTTTGCATGGTTGAGTCTTAACTTGCATTTGTAGACACAGCGACGAACTGTGTTTACTGACAATGGTTTACCAAAGTATTCCTGAGCCCATGTAGTAATATCCTTAATACAATCATATCAGTTTTTAATGCAGTGTCACTTGAGGGTCAAAGGTCAGCTTTGCCCCTTACATGCATAGATTTCTCCAGATTCTCTGAATATTTTGATATTATTATTGATTGTAGATGGTGAAATCCTTAATTACTTACAATTGTGCGTTAAGGAATGTTCTTAAACTGTTGGACTATTTGCTCATGCAGTTTTTCACAAAGTGGTGAAACATACTGTCTCTACTTGTGAATGACTGAGCCTTTTGAGGTTGCCCCTATCATATCCAGTCATTACACTACCCCCTGTTTTACATGTTGATTGTTCCAAACAAGTGGGTTTTTTTTTAGCATTCCATAACTTTACCAGTCTTTTTTTGCCCCTGCCCCAACTTTTTTGGAAGGTGTTACAGACATCAAACTAAGGATGAGTGTATATTTAAAATAAATAAATAACTAAAATTATTAGTTTGAACATCAATTATCTTGTCTGTTATTGTGTTTAATTAAAAGTGAGTCACAGACTTGCATATCATTGCATTCTGTTTCTTCTTTTTATGTTTCATGCAGCATATAAACTTTTTTTGAATTGGGGTTGTATCATAACCTACTGTGGGTAGCTTCTTTCAGTAAGTAAAAAGCTGAGAAACAAAACTCAAGACTAGTAACCACTGGACATTGTACTTTCTGTATGAATGAAATAAAAACACATATACAGCATAACTAGTGAGATTATTTCCGCCTCCAGAGCAGCCCTGCCTCTGAGAATAAATGTTATATAACTACAAATTTTATTTGCCAAAAAATTGCTGCTGACTACATCTTCCACAGTCTAAGGCCCTGATCACACAGAAAGTGTTTTGCAGGTTGCAAAAAGCGCACTGCACTTACTTTTTTTAAAAACTGAATGTCACTAGTAAAAAAAAAAAATCTGTTAAATAATGCCACCCCATCATGTCCTTACCCATACCTTCTTGCGTAATCAATCTACCTTTATTTATTAATTTCATAGTAGTTTGTAGCTAGTTACTGAAATGGACAGGCAGAGGGTGTTTGCTCTAGCTCTGGTTAAGGGTGAGAATCTGTCAGCAAATAGTTTGTTGGACACAGGGAAACGGAGATCTGCGTGGGTACATGAGACCCTAAAAAAGAGGATGGATCACAGGAAGTACCACCATTTGGTCGAGGACCTTCACCTGGATAATGGCCGTTTCCAGGCATATTTTAGGATGACTTGGGGGCAGTTTGACGACGTGCTGCCAATCTCTGGCTGTATAGCTCTGGGTATCCAGCAACCACTACCACCACTTTTTCCTCCATTGTTTAATGACCGTAAACTTGTTGTCATGACCACAACAGAGGGCCTGCCTCTCATA
>JAPZEB010000014.1:20171359-20186945 GCA_029783705.1 Chaetodon striatus | reverse complement strand
CATTATATTCACATTACTGTTGATTATTTATCAAAAATTTCATTGTGTAAATGTTTTGAAAGCACCAATAGTCAACCCTATAACACTGTCGCAATTTCAACGTCAAGGTATTTGGTCAAAAATATAATATTTGATTTTCTCCATAGCCATATTTCTACATAGACGTAACCAGTCCTCATTTCCTCATTTTAATGGTTTCATTTAAACAGATGTCTGCTTAATGCTTCCTAACTTTGGCAAAAACATTAAAAAACTTCACTTGCTTTCATTCTGTCAAAAGTTCATAGTCCCTCAGCAAAAGCTGGGACAACTTAAGTGATGCCCTCTAAGTACTGTAATTTTTTAGACTTGACAAAGCTCCCAAGAGCCACAGGATACATAATATAATTATTTTTAAAGGGTGAGTATCTGTCCTCATGACTAATATACTGACTTTAATGTGTAAAAATGTTGGAGCGCCACTTTAATGAGCATTGGAACCTCTGACTGAAAACAGCTAGTGGTTTGGAAGGACACAGAGCTGTCAGACTAGATAAAAAATACTTTTTTTTTTTTTTTTTCGATTGAGCATCATATATTCGCTTTGGAGACATTTGGAAGTGAAAATGATATTCATAGTTGCAGATGTGACCTTTAAAATGACAAAATACAATACCAGCATGTGTCATCTCCTCAGGTGTTGTTAAAATCCAACCAGAGGAGTCTGTCATATCACCTCTGTTGGACAGAAACTGGAGACTTTTCATCTTTACAGATAATTGCTGTGCTTTGACATCCTAGTTTTATCATTAATCAAGCCGCGTCTCTGCACTTGACCTCCATCTAAAACTGTGTAGGTGTTTGAGCTTGTGACTTGAATTAAAATCAGCTGTGATATTTGCTATTAAATACATGATAACTTTTGGGTCTTAGTGGAGTGGAGTTATGCTTGTGTTGTTTTGGAGAGAATAACTTTTTTTACCAAGAATCTTAAAAGTATCCTTACAGTTTTAGGGACACTGTAATACAGAGTGCCACAGATTATATTGCTGTAATGTGCAGTTCAGTCAGTTCATATACGAGAAATGGACACAATTTCTTAACAATGCAACTTTACGTGGTGGTGGGCATTAAAACAAAACAGTGCCATTAAAAACAATGCCAGTCAAAGTCTATTATGAATGACTGCAGTTTCAAACACATTATTAACGTTGTGAAACTATCTCTGTGTGGTTGGGTTTAGGGAAAGAAAAACACTTGTTTAGGTTAAGAGAACAAAAAAAGTACTTGCTTAAATTTAGGAAAAGATTGTAGTTTTGGTTAAAATAACTACATTCAGGATGTAAATAATGTGAACTAATGTATTTTGCGTAGCTAGGTAAAGTACTTTGCGTAGTTATGTTAAGTCCATAAAGTCATGAAAATGCATTGACTGTTTCAGGACATGAACAGCAGTCTCCTGGTTGGAAGTCCATGTTTGTTTGACTCCATCAGCCACTCCTCCCACCCTCTGTGGACTTTTTCGCTCTTTATACTTAATCTGTGCATCCACCACTACAAAAGTTGACTTTGCATTGGCATTGGTTTTGTGTTGCCAGCATGGAAATGTTTTCTTTAAGTCTGTTTATTGGCTTTCACATTAACAAACAATTGTATCATCAGAAGACTTAAAAAAAAAAGTAAAAAGGTTTATACTCCCTTAGTGCAGAGAATGTTATAAAAAATGACAACAGACATATTGCTAAACCCCAAAACAGCTTACGAAGACTAAGAAAACTGAAACGACACAACCTTAAACATAAAAACGGGACAAAATACACAAACACAAAACAAACACATACATAACAAAGAAGAAACAGAAGCAGTGAGCTAATAGTGAACCTTGTCAGTCAGAGACACTAATGGTCATTACAACAGTATATCCCCCATGCCACAACAAACACAATAATGAAACCCCTCTGAACTACAAAAGTTGCTTTAGTTCTCATAACAAATCGGCAGAGTCAACCTCATGTTTTCCAAAATTTATTGGAGAAACCAAATAAAATAATTAAAGTCATTTTCCAATTTTAAAAAATAAAGGCTGTCTCATATTCAGTGGGTATGAGAGGACGTACCATTGATTTCTAATTGGTCGACATTTGTCTTTTAGCCAATAGGGTGACAAAGCTAAGGCATCTTTTTTGGATGCAGAGAGAGAAGGCAATGAAGGGAAGACCCTAAACAATGCACCAACAGCATTAGGTCTACTTTTTCCCAGTAATCTTTGATAGGGTATCGAAAATCTCTGTCCAAAAAATTATGTAGAGATGGGCAAGCCAAAACATATGTATGAGGTTTGGAGGGGATTGTTGACACTTATTACAGGCAAGTAAAATACCGTCATAGATCTTAGACAACCAGGCCTTCGTGTAGTAGGTACCATCTACTAATTTACATTAAATAAGACCATGTCATGCACAAATAGAAGATCATATACATGTTCTCAAGTCTCCGTCCAAACCTCCTCTGGTGTTATCTCCCCCAAATCCTTCTTCCTAAGGGTCTTTATAGAGTTAAATGACACTGGATGTAGAAGATAGATGTGGTTGTAGATATATGAAATTGACTCTTTTGCCAGCAAGTAATGTTAACACATTTCAAGCCCACCACCAAGTAATGTGTTAAGAGTTTCTGTCCATTTCACATATTTCTTTGAGAGCAGGCTGTTTATTTAGCTTTAGAATGACATTTTGGACCTTAGATATTACATTTACTTCCCATGCTGTCTGAGTGGGACTGAACTACCATCCAGCTAGGGTTTACAGCCGTGTGTGAGCTGCTTCCACTGGCAGACATTTCCAAGAGTTTCATTAAATTGGGATTAGTCAAGTCAGCAGAGTCTGACTCCTCACTTGGCCCGGCAGACGCCGGTATGTAATGGGACCAGTTTGCACAAGCCAATGATAATAATGGTAGTAATCAGACACAGTGCAATTAATTACAGAGCTCATGTCATGATAGAAGCCTTTGACAGTGACGTTGTATCATGAGTCCATTTTTTGCTCAAATTACCTCAAGAATGCCATAATTGATGCTGTATCATTGCTTATTATGGCTGCCACTGGCTTGGCAATAATAAGTAAAAGTTCAGGCACACTTACTTCATCGAACATTCAGTTTACCGACTAATGAAGGCTCCAATTACACTGATCTCTCCAGAAGTATACGTCATACATGGGTCTGGAGTTACTGGACTGTAAAAACTATTTACAGTATTAATTTAAGGCAAGACCATGAAAAGCAGGAAACATACAACCAACTGTTTGTTAAACGCCTTCCCCAAACAATGACTGTCCCATCTTTGCTAAGCAACTGTAACTAGGCACAGCAGATTTGTGAAACTTTGGATTTCCACATGTTGAAGTGTTGTGAACTGTAATAAGAGGAATGCTCTGTTTTTAAATAGTTAGGAGGGTGGTTTCTTTTTTAGCCTTAACAAAACACAGCAGCGTAAGTTTAGAGTGGATGAAGCAATGTGTTTATCTACTCGAATGTAAGATGCAAAAGTTAGCCTGTACAGTTAACTACTCAAAGTAGTAACCCAGTGTTACTTTCAGGGCCAGGCTGTAGTATAACCATTAACTTTAATAATAACTAGATGACACCGAGATGGCACTTAATTGTTCCAGTGGAGTTGGTCTCCTGGCGCATACACCAGCAAAGTTTTCTAGCTTCCGCTCAGTTGTTTTTCCTGCTGGCCCCACCTTGCAAGTTCCTGCTCAGCTCATAGAATTTACTCTGTGAGGACATCACAGATTGCTTTTCTGGGCTTAAGGAAAGTTTTGCAAAATAAAACCACCATAGCTCAAAAATTCAGATTAGAAAGATCCTTAATTGACCTTGTTTGCAGTTTGAGGTGTCCTTTCAACAGTTTTACAGATGTCTCCTTTATAATAATGGTATATGGAGAAAATGCTTTCTGGGCAGCAGGGGATTTTTTTACTGCAATGCTGAGTGGATTTCCTGGGGGCCTGAGCATATCATTAGCTTACAACATTTTGTGGCATTAGGTGTTATATGGCTTAAAATAAAAAGCTATGTTGATGAAATCACATCTACGCTGTAGTATTTATCCATTCTGACGTTAACGTAACGCTAGAGATTCTCTCCAGCGGCCTGTTAGGCCATCTATGCTCTTTCTTAAGTTAAGGTGCAAAGTCCACACTAAACAATATGCTATAACTAGTTAGTTTAATCATAGGGCTGTGTCAGTGTTTGGTCGCACCACAGAGACAAAAGGCTCATCTTTGCTTCTTTGGTGTAAAGCCCACACTAACCAAAATTACATTTTCACTTCCTGTCACTTCAGTGAAAAGCATTGTTCTTTCTGATGGCTAGAAATAAATAACATAAATCACCAACAACAGCAAAAAGTTTGTAAACTAAGATAAAGCATTATGATTAGGTAATAACTATAGGCCTACAACCTTAACCTGCAGATGGTGCAACATAACAACAATGACATCGAGTAGTGAAACCATCAGCTATAACATAGGGAAATATAACGGTAAGTTATTATTGGGCAGATAAAATTGTACGTGATAACAAAGACATAATAAAAAGTTAAAAATGAGTAGTTGTTAATCAGATAGTTATCTAACCCTATGTATTTGCTTACCAATATGGCATAGATGATATTTATCAGTAACTTCCAATTTATATGTGTTATTTTATATGTATGCACTTTATTTTATTTACAAACAACCCTATTTAATTTTAAGCATTTCTATTTTAGTATAAAAGGCACCTGTGGGTATTATCTATCATGTTAAACGCAAATGCCAGTATAACAGCCAGTATAATTTGCTCCTCCTCATCCTTGAAGTTATCCCACCTTCCAAAACAATGTACCATGAAAACCATTGTTTTCTGGAGGACTTTACACCTACTAAGGGCTGGCTCTAACACTGAAGTTGTAACTTTGTTGGAACTATTTGAGCTGGTGTGCCTTGAAATATTAGCGGTACGTAAACACTGACCAAAGTTAGAAATTACGCCTTAAGTAGGCTACATTTAAAGTAACATAGCTGGTGGCATAGCATAGCTTGACGGTCACAGGTTGCTGACAGTCTGCTTTTGTCTAGTGATGGCCAAATGAAGCCTCATGAAGCATTTTCTTTAATTTATGAGCCCACTAGATGGCGCTTTTTGTTGTCTGAATTGCCATTCTTTGAGCCTCTCTCTAAACCATGAGCGCCATCTAGTGGGCTCAGAAAATAAAGAAAATGCTTCATGAGGCTTCATTTAGCCATCACTACTTTCATCTACCTTTGTCTAAAATTGTTGAGAATTACAACTGTGACTGTGAAGACAGTAGTCTTGACAGGTGCGGGGCTTAGCGTATGGTCAACTGCTTTCCACTGTCTAAATAATTTAAAGGGTCTTGCTGAGATTGATTTAAGCACCAAAGACTTAAACTGAGGTTATGGGGTCAGCACAATTTCTAGATTGTGCTAAAATAATGTTTACAGTCTTCAGTGACAGAAACAGAAATCATTAACTAATCTTGACAGCAGTAAATGGGTGTTAAATGAATGAGATAGACCTTCAAAGAATCCTCTGACTTGGTCAATCAATATGTCACAAGAGCCTTACAACATGATTGTGTACTTCTTTACAGTGACCAGAATGTTTACTTTGAATATTAAAGGAGATCAATGACTCCTTGGATGAGAAAACTACCCAACAACACCGGGTTTCTGCTTGTTATTTGAGTCAATTAAAAAAAAAACTTTGAACATGCTGAACCACATGTGACGGGTACGAATGACTTTGTCACATTAGTGCAGATAAAGTGTCTGTATTGCTGATTTTCCGTATAATATATCTAGCACCATCCCCATTCCATCAAAATCTGGCATGCCTCCCACCTCCACACGTAGAACTACCGTTATGCCTCTCTCAACACTAATGAATGAATGTGATAATGGGTCCCTCAGGAGCTGAGAAGAGCAATATTGTGCTAAAGGCACATTAGCTGTCAGCTGTGTATCTGCAGTAGATGTTAAGTTATAAGTATGCCTTGTTCTCCCTTACTCAACGTAAATGTAATTATGTTACAGGCACAGCAAGGAAGCTGTCCACCAGTGTATTGGCAAGTGCTCCCTAACTACAAATCAACTATACTTCACAATCTTACAACTTGCTTAAATTGTGTCGTTGTGTTGTTCTTCACAATGCCATTACAGTGAACATCAAGCTTGTGTTTCTATTTGTCAGTGTTACATTCTTTTTGTTTGGTAACGTAGTTTTAAAGCTGCACTACTCAATATTTTTATATTAACAGTGGGTCAAATGTGAATGGGGTCACTTGTATTCCCTTTATCAACACAAATCTCTATGTCTGTTGTAAATGTTATAAACATCACTTCCCCTTGTACTTCCTTGCGTCCTTGACACCGACCATCCTTCAATGCAACGCACAAACAATATATTATGCAGCCCTAAGCTGATGCATATTAAAGCTAGATTATGTCAATGGCTAATTTAAAGAAAATATATTTGCCAATACGTTAAGTTGAAATAGAGATGGGTTTTCCAAAACTTAAAATGATTTTTACTAATTCCATTACTTTTTCAGGTTTTCTATGACAATGGGACTCCTGGGCAGTCAAAAGTTTCACACAACAACAAACAGGGCGACGGTAAAGGGAGGCAGCGTTGTAGATGACAGTGGCCTGTGAGGCCAACTAACAGATCATGAAATGTGGCCGCAGAATTCTTTCATCATTGTTTAAATGTCTTTGTTGTCTCCTACGGGCCTGTCTCATTTGAATTACGACACCTCCACGATTTCTGATGGTGCTGCTCTGTTTCGTCCGTATCCAGGAGCTTTCAGAAAACATGCACAAATACGTACAAAATGAACGCAAGGTACGGACAGAAGGCTCAATCAGTCTGTGTACACACATCTAATGTTGAGCATAAATGAATCCTCGACTCTGCTGTTCTCATCAGCCGGTTGGACCATTTTAGTGTCTTTCAGCTACGTTTTCTGTTTGTTTGTTTTTTAACTCTCCCCTCCCCTAATGAATGTTGCATTGATAAACCTACCGTACACTACCTGCTCAGCACCAAATGGCTAATAATCAGAGTTAGCAAATAGCTGGTGAATATATTGAAGCATTTAGCAGCTAAAGAGCCAGAGTGAAGATCACTCCAACACGAAAAGACTTAATATTGTATTTGTATTTGTCAGGTAGCCAGAAACACAACACAAAAAATGCATGTGTTATTCTGTTTCTACTGGTTGTGTAAATGAGCCACTGTTTGCTAACACATTTATGACAGTGAGGAGATAATGACATTTTCAGCTACTTGTGTTGTTGCCAGTGGCCCAAAATATTACTTTATAACAATGACAAAAAAAAAAAAAAAAGATGTTCAGAGTGATGGATGACCCAATTCTAACAAATTTAAAATGGTTGCTAACAGATTGAAAACATGATCATGAAATTGTAAATTGAATTAACCAGTTGTATGGTCTTAAAATGAAATAAGCTGCTGTTATTTTAGATTGTCTTGAATGATAGAGTTGCCTACATCAACAAAATGTACCCAAACAAGAGGCATTTTTGAAACGGAGGACCCTTTTCATAGTTCTTTTTCTTGTGCCCACACCACAAAAACTAGGAACGATCGCAGTTCTTAGGACTCTATTTTTAGGGATTTTGTCAGCCCCTATTTCAGAGTAGATACACTTCCAGCACAACATAAGTGTGCAGTGACTGATTGAACACATGAGCCAATGCAGCACCAGCCAGATGATCAAAATCATACTACGAGGGAACTGCCAGTAATTATTAAAAAGAAAAAAAAAAAAGATACCATTAACATTGAACCTTATTATAGATAGCTGAAGATTGAAATAGGTTTTTGGCATATATTGTGGGCATATGGTGACGGATTCAAGGCTCAAAAGAGAATGGAGATGATTGTTTGTTCTGAGCAGTTGTGTGGAAAATAAGAAAGGCGAGCACGACGAGTAGTTGAGAGGATGATAGTGTTTGATCAATCAAGCAATTCCTCAAGTGTCTGGCTCACAAAGGAAGTAAGGCTCTAATACAGTAGCAATCAATAGAGGTATATGCAGGAATGATATTGGAAAAGGTCCTGAAAATTGAGAATTCATCTGGTTATTGAAGTGTGCTGGGGTTTTTTTAATCATGGTTCTGGAGGGAATATAGAAGAAAAAACAAAAGTTTTGTGAGCTAAAAATGAAGCAAAGAGACAAGCATATTTCAGGTTCTGCCAGTATTTTATTTCAACCCGTCCTCACCGTCAACACTGAAGTTAACAGTAACATACTAGAAAGAGCAATCACTCCTGGAGAGGAGGGTTCTTCTTAGAAGAAAACACCTCCTTGGTCACAGGTGGGAGCGAGTATGAGTGGGGAATCTGTGATGAATGGCTGAGTCAGTAGATGATTCACCAGATTTCTATCTCTTCTCCAAGGAATTGGAAGCTCTCCATAAGATGAAAAACATACCGCGACACACAGAAAACACAATCCCACTTCAGCCTCTTTAAAAAAGAGGCAATCTTTGCTCAAGCTGTCCCCCATATGATCGAGAGGAACAGATTGTGTAAATGTGTTGAGAACCCAAAAATGCCTCATTCTGGAAATTATGATGGCACAATAAAAAAAAGACACTGTTATAGAAAACTGGATAAAAACACATAAGTGAGACCAAGTAAGAAAACACCTCTGCAGAAGAGAGGGTGAATGTGTGTGTGGTTTTTTTTTCTGTAACACAATCAGTGAGCGGCAGCAAGTCAATATCTGAAAAATAAAAGAAAATTACAGATATTGACTGTGCAGCAACAGGACACCAGTGTTACGAGTAAAGTCTCACTTCTTCCTTCTTCACCTCCCCCTGTGATCCCTCTCTTTGATGCAGGGCTTGTTCGAGCCAGTGAGCAGCGCTGTCACCCGTGGGTGTATCAGGGCATGGCTGGGTCAGAGATGGCGTGTGCAGGGTCGCAGGTGAAGGACACGGTGATGGCATAGCGCGTCCCCCACGTCACCTTCTCAACGCGGTGGAGGTTCTCCGAGCCGGAAGAGAAGAAAGAGACTCGTCCTGGGCAGGGAGAGAATGAGAGGGACAGGGGAGAATAAATGGTTTAAAGGATTAGTTCAACATTTTGGGAAATATGCTTGTTTGCTTTCTTTCTAAGACTAACATAATACATCAATATTGAGTCTGCATTACACACTGGAGTCAGGACATTGTTCGCCCAGCTTGGTATTAAAACTGTAAGCAGGGGAAACAGCTAAGCCTCAGAAAGCTTCCAAAGTTCAGATATACACCTACGAACACCTCTACAGGCCACTCATTTACACTATGCGTCGTATTTGTTTTAGAAACAGGTAAACATTTTGGGAAATCCTCTTTAATAATTGAGTAAAAAATGCTTTCTTTCCAAAAGTGAGGTAAAAGACTGATATCAGTCAGAGTCTGGGTGTTAAGTATGGAGTCAGAGTCAGGACGTGGTTAGCCTGGCTTAGCATAAAGACTGGAAGCAGGGAGAAACAGTTAGCCTGGCTCTGCCAAAAGTGAAACTGGAATCATCGCTTCATGGTTGTTTGCCTCCGTCAACCAGTCAAGTACAGTTTGCATCCATGTCTTTCAAGACTCATCTTTCGCCATGACAGCAGAGAATGCCTCAGATACAAATGATGATGCTAAGAAGCTACAAATTGTAAATACTGATCCTTCACATACATCCTCAACTCGCTAGCACAATCAACACAGTTTTAAGGTTGACAAGATTAGTGTCACCAATTAAGTATCTGACCAAATGTGAAATATAGTCTCCCCTGGCAATAATAATGGACAGAAAAGTGTTTTGTAGAAGATTATGATGTCACAGGGAAGTTGGCTTTTGACCTTTTGTATATAGAATGTCATAGCCTCATTATTTATCCTCATTTATCCTATTAGACATTTGTGTAAAATTTTGTCATAATTAGTGTATGAATTCTTGAGACACATGTTTTGTGAGGTCACAGTGACCGTGACCTTTGGTCACCAAATTCTAATCATTTCATCTTGAGCCTTAACTGTGCTGGTCATGGTTGTATAAAAGAGAATTGGATACAGTGATGGAGGCAGACCCCATTCACTCCTATGAGAGTTGCTCAGTGGCACGTGAAGTTAAAAAAGCTTGATTTCTGCAATATGAAACTACCTGGATCTTCAACATTGTGGGGCCCATAGACCAGGTGCACTAGAGACTTCTGGTGGCCTATCGGCTGACCTCCAGTTTAGTGCTCTGCTAACTTGAGTGAGGCTAAAATTATTTGAAATGTGGCAATTCTAGACTTTCAAGATGCTATTGGACCAAATGGATCAAATTCGAATGGTGAAATGAGTCATTTTGTGAGGGTCTTGATGCTCCAAAAAATGTATCCACAAATTTAGATCCTTGACATCTTTCACAATGTAAAATTGGCTTCAAAGCCCAGGGCTGTTCCTGGGGGCTTGGTGCTGGTAAAGAGTATAGTTTTAACTTTGTAAAGAAACAAAGTGGCTGTTCACCTCTGCCTCCTGTCTTTAAGTAAAGCTAGGCTGAACCTGTCCTCTAGTTAAACTGCTGTTCATCATGAAACAGCTCCAACAAGTAACTCCCCCTAAAATCACAAATTAACACTTTCACATTTCTCTTCATAAACAAAATACATTATGTTAACTACTAAGATTTAGAGGTGTAAGTAGTGTTTTGTTTTGTTTATAGACACAGTCAGGCTAGCGTTTTCCACATGGTTGTATTAAGAGAGCTGGATACAGCATTGGCGACAAGCCTCCATTCATTTATGAAAGTTACTCAGCGACGCACAAAGTAAAAAAAAAAAAAGCTCTATTTCTGTGTTATGAAGTTACCCAGATGATCAGCGTTGCTTCCGCATTATTGGGCCCATGGAGCAGGGGCATTAGAGATTTATAGCTGCCAACCATGACCGCGCAAGCCTGAGGGGCCGACTTCCAGTTAAGCTCTCCGCTTATCTGAATGGGGATAAAGTAATTTAATCTTGAAGCTCTTTTAGACTTTCCAAATGTTATCACTGAGAATGGATTAAATCTCAATGATAGAGCGAGTATTTTCGTGGGGGTTGTGACATTCAAAAATTTGTATCCACTGATTTATAGACGTCTCTTTCCCAAACTAAGTTTATGGTAAAAAAATCTTTCTGGGCTCAATGGCATCACGTGACGCACCCAAGAAATTGCAGTACCACTGTGTGGTCATTATGAAAAATTGGTTTCAAAGCCTGGCGCATTTCTGGGGGCTAGGCTAAACATGTCCTGACTTAAGCTAAATTGTTGTTAGTCAAGAAATAGCTCCAACATGTAACTCTACCTAAAACTTCGAGTTGTTACATTGAGATTTCTTTCTATGGAGGTGGTAAAATGAACAAGACTTACCATATTTATTATTTAGTTAATTTCAGTTAATTGAGCTTTCCTTTTTATATAATATATGCTAAGATAGGTGAACCATATCCTGACTTGAACTCTGTTTTTAATGCACGGACATTAGAGTGATAATATTCTCATCTCAGTCTTGGAAAGACAAAGAATAAAAGTATTCCCCAAACTGTTGAACTGTTCATTTAAAGTATACTATGCAGTATTGCCTGTGGAGCTGCTTGTTGAAATTTGATGAGGAGAGATGACACAAAAAGACCAAGAAAGAAGCTGGAACCCTAAGGAGATAAAGGGGCCACAAGGACACACTCGACTTATTCCAGGATTGTATTTTAGCAAGCGCTGAAATGCATTCTTTTGACTGTCTGATTTAAAAGATTTTTGATACTTTTCTTTTTTCTGGGACCGACACACAGTGTGAGTTTGGGGAGGTTGCCTCGGGGTAAATTCTCTTCCTTTATCAGAGGCTTTGCTTCGCTGGGCCAGCTAATGAGCTATTGCAATTTACCAGCAAGTCTGGTTCTTTCTAAACACAACCTGCTCTGTCTTGGAAAGACATTTGCATTAATGTTTACGTAGCTAGTCTGCGGTTGTGTTGCATAATTAAGAGATTTATATTTAAAAAGTTTCAGACTTGTTTGTTTTGTTACAAAACTTCCAGTTTCTTCGCCTTTTGAAGAGGTTATCTCATTATGTGAATATGAATAAAAAGCTGAAATCATTGTGCCCCAATTTGTTTGCTCTGTTTTCCCTCCAAGAAATACTGACGACTTGTGCACATCTGTGTGTGTGTGTGTATGTGTGTGTGTGTGTGTGTGGGAGGGTAAATCCCCCCGGCAGGGCATTAGCTGAGGACGTCAGGGGAAATCAGTGCTTGCAGTTAAACAATGGAACGTACACTGAAAACCCAAAGAATGGGACATAAGAAGAAAGAGAATTAATGCACATAAAGAGAGTGTGAGAAGCAAGACAATAAGTGGTGGTCTGCTTGTGTTATGTCATTGAAAGAGAGGGCATTTTCAAGTGCTCAAATTAGCCACACAGCTTTAGATAACTGCACAATAAAATAATCTTTGAAAATAATCCCTTGCACTTGTCAACATAAACGTTCCCAGTGTTTACTGCGAAGAACCAAGCAGATTCAGTACAGTCAGCAGAGGAGATTAGTCGCAGCATAATGGAGGGATATTCACAGGGGAATTCAACAGGGTTCACACTCTTCCAGAAATCATTTTTTACAGGACATTATTCAAAAACCTAGCGATGATTTTTGTGTCAAAGTCTCAATGAAGTTTAGAATGGTAAGGATGTTGTTTATACCTACAATCAGATCAGCCTTTACATTTAAGGTTATTACCAATGGAAACCAGATTACATTCCCCCCGGTCACATTTGGGAACACTTGCCTTTAAAGGCACCGTTTCAATCAACGCAGATATTTTTGTTACTGGGTTCATGCAGATGCAGAGAAGAACATTCTGTCCCTGCTGAAAGTGATGTCTTCACAACCTAACACAGTTCTGCAGCAGGAAAAATAAAGCTGCACACCAGTGATGGTTCAGTCAACGATTTTCAGAAGCAATATGTCAAATTGCTCTAACAGCTCCTCACAGTGATCATGACTAAACTGTCCTCAGTGAGAGTAGACCAACTTTTATTTTGAACATAATTATGTCCCCAAGTTAAGGATGTCCCAGGGTGATTACAACAGGTAAGATCTAATATACGTTATTTTTCTTTATCTATTTATTCTAGGGATGCACGATAATATCGGCACGTCATTGGTATCTGCCAATACTGGCTTTAAAATGAAATACTGGAATTTGCCAACATGCTGATAATATCGGTACATCGTCGGTATTGACCAATATCAGTTTTAAAATGAACTATCATAGTCGGCCAGCATGATTTTTCTTGATTTGCACAATGACTAAATATTACATACATTGAAAAGTATTGTATTTCATGTCTCCATCTGCTGGTGGGCCATTATAGTAAGAGTATGCAGGCATAATATGATGTTAATTCCACTGCAGAAGAGTCTTGACGATCATTAAAACTATGTTGGGAAAAAAGTGGAAATATCGATGGCGGTATTGGTCAAATGAGTTACTATATATCGGCATATCGTATATCAGCAAAAAATCAAATATCGTGCATCCCTAATTTTTTTCGAATTCTATGAGTTATGACATTTGTGTTCATGTTGCCGCCAACTGTCAAGCACTAGGTGATTTTCACAAATAAATTTCCTCACCTATCGAAAGCCTGAGTAAAACTGGAGCATCACGGTTCTGTCCCTGAACTAAAAAAATCCCACAGACATTTGTAACACTCATGACTAGAAATCCAACATAGTGCTGCATTCCAGTCAAAGTTGGAATTTATTAGTTGAAATTTTCAGCCTCCGACCTCCAAGCACTCCAGGTGCAGGATGTCAAACGAAAACGAAAAGACATGACTGACAGTAACAAACTGATTTTTCTTTAACAAGTGTGCACACAGTGTATCTCTCAGCAGTGCTGCTTCTTGCATATATGAATGAAAAAGAAGGAAAAATGAATAACCACACAACATTGTCGACATATTTTGACAACAATTTATATGCAGAATGTTCCTGTTTGATACTATGTATCATTGTATTTAAATACTTTGCATTCCCTTTTAGTTGATGGTTTACCATTTACAATGCGCGCTTCTGTGGGTGCTGGCATTTCTGTGTGACATCAGACAACTGCTTCTTTATGAAGTCTGGGTAGATGGATTTGCCCCGAGTTTACAAGCAAGGACTCTGATTTTAAATGGCATTCCATTCTACTTTTTCTGGTAGGTTGCTGCTGAAATGTCTAGAACTTTGCACTGTGCATTATAAACATTGTGCACTATCCTACAAAAGATTACCATAACTTACTAAATAAAAGTTAACAAATAACATTGACCTAATGTGTATGTAACGATCCCACTGATCTCCATTGAAAAACACATACTCACGCCAACTCTCTCAGGCATTAATGTACAGACACATTGACACACACATGTCGAGGCTTCTTAGAATCTCCCGTGCACCCAAAAGCACCTCTCTTATTTATCCTAGTGAGAAGACATCCAGCTTGTGTGAGTGTGGGTGGCTTGGACACACTGAAGATTGAACATCCAAGGACAGCTGCAGACTTGTACCAATCATGAGGATGCACACTATTTATCCATTGAGTCTGAGATCATATGTGTGTGTTTGTGAAAGGGCAAGAAGGAGAGCTATTAATGATCAGAGCTGCTAGTTAGTCTGTATGCTGTTCCAAACTCCTCCTGTTTTCCCCTGGGTTATTAGTAATAAGTTTAACCAACTAGTATTTCTTGCGCCAACTAGTGAGGGTAACAATGTTTAATCTTATAATACACTAATCGACTAATTGCGCACATCCCTGGTATGTCACAACAGGACAGAGAGGAGCGGACACTCTTCAAGTTTTAGAACAGCAGATTAAAATAAAAAGTTGAAAGATGAGAAGAGAGTATTGGTGAGGTTTATGGATATGGACAAAACCAGGTTACAATGACAACAGTAGGAACTTGCTGAATAATACCTGAGCCACTCCAGTACACATTAAGGAGGCCCAGGTTAATTTAGGGAATATAAAATCTTACTGAGGCCATATACTGTATGAAACTATATCACTGAGCCACACAGAAGTGGATGTACTCTATTGTTCCTGAGTCACAGCAATATACCTGTTTCCAAGAGTCAATCAGTTTTGATAAATTCTTCTGAAAAGGCAGTGGGGAGCAGTCCTCATGCAGGACAAGAGTTGATGAGCAGTGTCTATGAACTCCTGACTCCCAGTGCTGTTCTTACATTTTTACCAAACCGTATTTATAAGGGTCCCAATCTCTGTTATACACCTGGGGCATCATTTGGAAATACTCCTATTCCTGTTTGAGTGTGGGAATTAAAGCAACTATTACAAAAGACTAGATGTCAATTAGTAGATAAAAGTATAGGTCAGATCATTTCACCACTTAGCCCTCTAGCATTTAGACTTCTATCACCAGTGAGGACTTTTAAGGAATTAACGGAGCACCGTTGGAGGAGGTGTGAGAAGTACAGGAAGACACTGGAGACTCAGATGGCTTACGTT
>JAPZEB010000014.1:20153023-20164562 GCA_029783705.1 Chaetodon striatus | reverse complement strand
ACATTTTTTACATGTTGCATGCCACATGTCCATACTTTTCATGCAGAGAAGACCAAATATCACACAGCTGATTGATCAGAGCAGACTGACAGCACAGTGAGAGGCAAACACAGAGCGGAGTTCTTCCTCACAGCACCAAAGTGTCTGAATTAACAGTCAAATGTTCAGCAGTGGAAAGTGACTTATTTAGACGTCTACAGAGTGCTTTGTTGTTGTTTCAGTTTTAGTCAGAATTTGGATGGAATTCTTTTTAAACACAAGGACGCATTGTTCCGTGTCTTTCCTTTGATTCAGCTGCTCAGCACCATGCTTTCATTAATATTCAGGGCCGGATATAGTGATATAGGGGCCTGGGGCCCCAGACAAATTGTCTCTCTTTATTTTCACCCTTTATCTTACTGGAAATGTTGGTAGGCTGTTGGCAGCTCTAGAAGAAGTCGGCCGCCTTAAAACTTTTTTCTTTACAAAACTATTGATAGCACACAGCAAAAGTTGAAGTCAAAGTCCTGAAGTCAGGAGAGGCAGGCCTATTATCAGCACAATCCACCTTAATTTACTTAGAGTTTTTTCAAGAAGGTGCTTTTAATTCCTAAATAATGCTGGATAGTTTGATTAATTATAATGCATTATATTTTAATTGTTACAATTTGTGAGTAAAAATCTGAATGTAGTATACAGTATACATAGTATATGTAGCTAAATGTAGTATACAGTTGCTTTTTTTAAGGGAGCTTTTGGGGCCTTTTCTAAGTTATTTTAAGGTTCAATGAGTAAAAATAGTAACATAATTCACAACTTTTCATATCTCGACATCATAATAGATCTATAACCATTTGGGCCATTTCTGGTTAAGTAAGTGATTGTTATGATTATTCTCTCAATTTGTAATACAGGGAGTATCCAATTATTATGTTGTTCTCAACACCCTTAATCTAATTTATCTACACTGGTGCAGATTATATGTATGTTTATATATATATAGATAGATAGATAGATAGATAGATAGATAGATAGATATAGATATATAAATAAATAACTTGACTTGGTTCATGATTTGAGACTTAACTTAGACTTAAGACAGATGACCTGGAAAGACTTGACTTTTTTTAATGAATATTTGCATTTTTCTCGATAATGAGAGGATACATTTTGATTGTGAAACATGATTGAACAATTTCTAGTGCAATGTGTGCAAACTTGGCAATCCACTAAGAGACAGCAGACCAGCAGAGGGCAATGCATAAGGTAGCTATAATAGAGGGGACTAGTCCAAAAATAATAAAACTTTGGAATCAAGGATTATGTTGTCATAGATGGTAGTGAGCATAGAACAGTGGTAAGTAAGGTCTGCAGCTCAAACATCCAACCTCCTTCACTACAAAACCCACTAAGAAAGGTACAGGTTTGTGGCTTTTTAGGTAACCTATTAGCTTCCTGGGTGATCAAACTTTAGCTTTCTAGCTAACATTTGACCAGATCATCAGAATTTCATATGACTTGACTTGTGACTTGCACAAATGTGACTTGCTCCCACCTCTTGCTTCTGGATTTAATTCCAGGGTATGCTGCCCACTGAATATGCACCGTAGTCTTTCTTCCACTGGCCCAGCCTGTAAGTTTCCATTCAGCTCATAGACTTTACATTGTGATGACATCACATGATGAAAAGTTTTACATATATAAATCTCCATGGATCAAAAGTTCATAATACCAAGCTTCATAATTAACCTTGTTTGTATTTCGAGGAATCCTGTCAACAGTTTACAGATGTCTCTTTTACAATGGTGGTCGATGGCATTATGCTTTATGGGCCGCGGGGGACTTTTTTTACTGCAATACAGAAAGTGGCCACTAGGAAAGCTGTTAGCAAAGCTGACCAAGGCTCCTAACAGCCTGTTTTGGGCTTCACTATATAAATAACTTTGATTTAAATTACACAAAAGTTTCCCCCTGTGACCTTTCTGTAAAATTCCACAACTTTTCTATGATTTTCTGTTAATAACTCAGATTGTTTCCATGACCTTTCAATGTTGTTTTTGAGCTCAGAAACATTGTTAAGGTGTATGTGTGTGTTTTGTGTTTCATCTGGCTAAAAGACAAACTGGGCCTTGGGGAAAATGAAATTGAAAAGTTTCCAAAGTTGAAAAGGACTACACGGTCAAGACAGCAGAACAAAAGTAGGACAAAACGGCTGAAAACTCACCATCTAGTTCAATGGATATCTGAAACAAGTTGGCAAACTCATTCTGGCACATTCCTTTAAAGTGAGCAGCTCGGAAACTTCACTGATTTTCCACAAGCTCCCCAGAGAATTGATCCAATTCCCTTGTTTTTAAATGCTTCACATGTGCCTCTGAAGTCCCATGGTACTCCATGAACTGTCCCTGAAACCCTGCATGGGTTATTCTGCCATGTGGTTTTCACACAGGCAACTTCATAATATCATTTTACTCGCAGCCTTGCCCATATTTTCTTTTTATTCTATACATAGACAGACACAAGAGATCAAGATGCTGTTATGTCTGCCCCTCTGGGTACTATACCCAAGGTAAAGCCTAATCCCATGCACCTTCACTGTGCAGCCATCTGCACTGCTGATTACCCACTTACAAAGGATTACACCCACTAAAACCACCTCCAGATTCATAATGCAGCTGAGTACAGCAATTATAATTTCATTTTTAGAATGGCCTTATTAATTAAATCCTTTATCTATCTCACATTGATTAATTTAAGTGTGGATTAATAGGCTTATATAGACAAAGCTAGGGGTTACCAGGAGTTCCTACTGATAGTCAAGATTTACAGTATCGTACCTTACAGCAAGCCAAGCATCACTGTCTTTGCAGGTGAAGCTGGTAAAAGCACTATGTTACGCAGATTAGCTGTTAGTTACCTGCCCGTGGTTCCACTGTGCGGTTGCCATTTTGGTCCATGAAGATAAATCTTCCTCCAGTGAAGTCAGATCCGTAGTCAGACAGGTACAGGAGTGAGGTGTAGTCAAAAGAGCCATAAGTCACCTGACAGAGAAAGAGAGGAAGACAGAATCGGCATATAAATGCAACTTTCCAGTGCCCTGCTGTAATGCAACCAACAATATTATGATGCGCCTACAAAGCAGGTTCACAACGCGCAAATACTCTGCTTGTTACACACACAGGGATGCACGAATGGGTTGCAGGTAGGTGATATGAAAAAATCATCACTGAGGAAAATATTAATGATATTCTCTAAAATGTGAACATAGCAGAGATCAGAGAAGAGCTGCTATCTGACTCCCCACAAAGAGAGACGCATTTATGCACACAGAGCAGCATAACTTCATTGATAATGTCTGAAGCTAAAAGTTTAGCTCTGTCCTCTGTCAAGTTTATAACAACAGTTTTTGGTTTTGCTTCTTAAATGCCCCACCATATTTGCTGCAGTAACATTACTGCTCTTATATCACTACTATCAACAGAAAACTGCTTGCTGCACCACTTTGTTGAAACCACAATATAAATAGCAGTGAACCAGGTGGACGCACCTGGTTTTTAAAGGGAATGGGAGATGATACTCTGATTGGTTGAATTAATGTTATGCCCAAACACACACCTATGATTAATAAAGAAACTAAATACAACCCATTTGCCCCTTGTGCCTTACTTTGCGCTGAGATAATTTAACCAGCAAAGGTAGAACTAAACAAACGCTAAATGCACTTGCACCATGCCCTTTAGACCATGTGCTATAAATCCAATAACCACTTGCACATGGCTTGCTGAAAAGTACACATTCTTTCATAGTATAGTAAGCAGTCAGTGTCAAAACAAACTACAAATGAACAGAGATTTGTACATAAGAAACATTTCCATGGTTGACTGCCGTGGTGAAAAAACATCTGAGCATTTGGACTCGTATGGCTCACATGATGACAAAACAAATTTTTACTTTGTAGCATCAGCCAGTTAACTAACACAATAACTTTTTTTCAGCATAATTATACAATGTATGTGGTGAGTTACTACCTTTTGCAGACATGTATGGAGTTTTCACGTCTCATGAAACAATTGTGACAATTATCATTTAGAGCTGGGGGAAGGTTCAGACTGTTTAAAAAATGAGCATCAGCGACTGAGAAAGACTCAGTTCAGACGTATTAAAAGGACACTCCACAAGGGTTCTGAACAAAAGGTCATTTTACTTGTCATGGGGAGCTCTACTCAGCCTATGAAAACAGTTTAATGTCTTTTGAGGCTCCCAAGGGAGGTTTTGAGTCTGAAAATGAGACTGAGATAACCCCATCAGGGTTATCTCAGCTAAGGATGGGAGAGTAACATTTTATTGCTTACAAATTAACGGCTTGGAGTTTAAAAGATGTGGGTGGATACAAGGTAGGTTGGGTGAATGAAGAGACTCTCTGGAGTTGCATTATTGTAAAACTCCAGTGCTTTTGGAGCTTGACCCACACTAGGGTCTAAAAGTCAGGTTTTTTCACTTTCAGCTGCACCGATTTTGAACCCACAATACTAAATTGCTGGAGTATCCATTTAAATACGGCTTCTGTAAATTGTTCACACAAAGTCTCACTGCTGTCAATCAGATTTTCTGCTCGAAGCCGACTGGGCCCAACCCCAGTCGCTGGGCTATAATTTCTCAAAACTCCCTTGGGTTTAAATTGAAATAGATTTGCACCAATTTTCTAGTGGTTTTTTTTCTTTTTTAATGCAGACTTTATTGTCTGTGTGATGCCATGAATACCATAAGGGTTGTGGTACCATGAGCCCAGTATAACTAATGAAAACAAATGGCAGTGCACTTTGCAGGGACGCATGACACTAGCAGTTTTAATGCACAAATGGCAAGAGTTGCATTGGATTTGGGGGAAATGTGAAAAACAACCAGTTTGCTGGCAGTGTTAGCCCCTGTATCCACAGCAGCAGGAGAGATTTGTGTAACATGCAGTGAAGCGATGTGATCATCATCTCTGTGAATCACAGTGTGCACTCTAAGACAGAGACACACTGAGGGGCGAAGCCGACTCTGCCAAACCTGTTGTGTGCAAGACAAAGTGCCAATGACAGACTCTAAGTAACAGAGGGAAGAGTGGGAGAAATGGTGCAAGGAAACATGTTGGTCCTTAGCTTATAATAAATGTAAAAAAAAAAAAATTACAGTGGAGATTCAGGTGTTTTTTTAAATCAGGCTCTGGCCTCAAACTGCTGCCGTGGTTTGGGCTTGGGGCTGGCTTGGACAGAATCTACGTGGGTTCATGTTAGTTTAAGCCTGATTTTGGGACCTAATCAAAGCTCTGTTTAGATTCACTCATGTTTTTTTCTATAAAATCATACCAAGCACCAATTTCAAAAGCACCAAAAAGCTTTTACAGTGCTGCATCGTGATCACTACACACACCAGAATTTATTCTTCATACTCTAAGGGTGCTTCATGTGTACAATGTGCTGTGCTGTTTGACCACACAGAGTGTGTAATACATGACTTTCCAGTCACTGCTGGAAAGTCAATTGATGTATAAAATGTGGGCATACTTGCAAATAGCACTGGTGCAACTATTAATGCTTTTAAATGGATTGGCCTGCAATCTGGAGCCCCGCCTTAAGATTTTGCAAAATTCATTCATGCAAAATGAACTGGGCTATGAGCTGTTTATGCTGCACAAAGTACAACAGCACTAATAAGAGATGCTCAGATCCATGAGAGCCAACTGAGCTCAGACATACAGTGTGTAGCCTTAATGAAACATCAAAGAATGAGTTGACAGGGAACCGGGAGTGGCTGCCTTTTCAAAGAGTCAAACAGTAATTTTAGACCGAGAGTGCTCTCACTTGATCTTACCTCAAAGAAAGAAAAACAAAGTGAACAGCCGAGTTTCATGAATCGCTGAAACAACTTCAAACCACCCCGGTTCAGACAACACGTATAAGTGTTTCCAACTGAGTTCTATCTGTTCAATATACAACTTTTCACATTACATACAAAATAATTCATATAAGTAATCAGTGTTTATCTGTGTGGATAGCTGTCTCTGCCTGTCTCAATGCTTCCTTTAGCTACAACAACCTTTCATTTATAACTGAGATGCTCTGGGTTGTATATCATTTGTTATGAAGACATTGAATGAAAAACTGAGTTTTAATTTACTAGGTGAGACAGCGTATTGGAGTCATGCCATCAACAACTACGGAGAAAAGAGAGAGAAAAGAAAGTACAGAGAAGCCACGAGGACTAAGGCGCTGAGTCATTATGTATACTCGTATAAAGGTATTATGATATATTGCCAGCTAGGGTTGCTTGATTAGCCCACAGTGTGCGACATGATAATGTTGAAACAGCATTAACCTGTGGCAGGCAGCCAATATAGAGCGAACCTGCTGCACCCCATGAGCCACAAAACGTAATTCAGTGTCAGTGAGCTTCATAAATTATTACATTCATAAAATGAGCAAATTAATTGGTTTTACTTTTCAGCTTTTTAATATTATTTTAAATTAACTATTATGTATTCTCTCTCCTAATGGGAGCCTTTCCACGCAGGCAGTACACTCTAATTCAACACTAGCTTCCTCCTGATCCCACCTCCATCTAACACAAGTAAATGGGTGTAAAAAGGTGCAGAAGACAGCACCCTACAGCCAATGAAACAATGGGATTCATGAGTGATTGGCTGAGAGGCCAGAAGCGTGAAATAGCTAGATGGCATGGTAGGCTAAATTATGGGCTGCTACGTTTTATATGCACTGTTACATATTTACATTGATGTAACTATGACAGAAGCAGTAGGCTTTTAAGCATTAAGCAAAAATGCTGAATATAACAACCAAGTCAAGACAATGTATTTATTATGTTGATGACAAACAGGAAGAAATGTGCATTCTGGAGATGAAACAGTATGAAAATTTCCTAACAGGATCATAATAACCAAAGTTATGATGGTTATCAGAATTATCAGTATTGTTAACATGTACTAACAATGTACACACTGAAATAATTTTACCAAGTTTTATATTGAAAACCACAAATAAAATTAGCTGCACTGCGCACCTTTGCTTACTATTAAAATAACATTGAAGATAGCCTGTCTTTGAAGGGATTGTCTGTGCCACTATAGATGAGGACAAAGGACAAACAAAGTACAGATGAGCACATCTGGCAACATGAAGCGATGCTAGTCCAATATTCACTCCCTTTTTTTAGCTCTGTTTAGGTTTCCACCACCCACTGTCAAAAATATCTGGTTCTGTGGCTGCTAAATGCTCCACTATGTGCACTAGCTAGTTGCTAAGGTTAGGCACTTTTGACCAGAGGAACTTTTTCATAGTTCTAAAAAGCTCCCTTTTGTTGTGTCAGCACCACAAGAAATAGGACCAATCATAGTCCATAGAACGCTGTTTTGAGGGACTTATTTAGCTCCTATTACAGACTAGACACTCTCCCAGCACGAGAGGAACCATTAGTTATGTATTTGTACAGTGATTGGTAAAGACATGCAAGTGTATGTTGATTGGTTGAACGCAGTTGCATCATTTCATCCTATCAGACATTTGTGCAAAATTTTGTCATGATTAGCGTACAAATCCTTAAGTTATAGCCAAAAATATGTTTTGTGAGGTTACAATGACCTTGACCTTTGATCTTCTTCTTCTAACCAGTTCCTCTTTGAGCCCAAGGTGATGCTTGAGCCAAATTTTAAAAAATTCCCTCAAAGCGTTTTTGAGAATCCGTGTTCACGAGAATGGGACATTCAGACCAACAGACATATTGACAGGTGTACATTCAGATGGAAAGATTGACAACCCAAAAACATAATGCCTTAGGCCACAGCTATCTCTGGAATGGAGGCTTAAAAAGCCCTTGAAGGTATGTAGTTGTTGGGGGAGTTCCCCAGTGGGCAGCTCCTCTCAGGGGGTTTCTAGAACTGTTGGGTGCGAAACACCTTTTGTTTGTCTACTGTGTTGTTCTGGGTAGGTAGCTGGGCTTTCGTGGTTGACAACTAAGTTGTTAAGAGCAGAGTTTGTGGGCCAGACCACCAAAACAATGTGCTAAAAGGGCTAAAATAAAGCAAAAAACAGAGACAAAAGTATTGGTTTGTGGTTGATACACCCAAAAATACATGAATACATTTTCTCAATGCAACTTTTAACTAGCCAGGCAAATTGCTTCAATTTGATTTAAGTTCTGTAGTTGCAAGTCATGCCATCAAAAAGTTCTCAAATCAACCAAATCTGGAAGCTATTTCATAGGGATGATTACTTTATCAACAACATGGTGTATCTATTTACTACAGCAGCATGACAAGCCAAGGTCATGAATGAAAATATTTGATGTCAGTGTCTGCAACTATAATTCAGTTTCATTACCAAGGCAAGTTTATCCCTGCTATCAATGAGATAAAACACACTTTTCGTGCTGTCATATTATGACTGGTGCTATGACACCATCTCAGCGATGTGATCGATGGGGAGAAAATTCACCACCAAAGACGTCAGAGGCCATTTATATTTAAATGAGGGTTGGGTTTGCCAATTAGCCCCAAAATGGCGGCAGAGACAGATGGGGAAGAGAAGTGGGTCCTTTCAGATTACATTTTTCCAGCTGTCGAGGGCCAGCGGGAGAGGATGAGGTGACAAATATTAATATGGGTGAGGCGACTGCAAACACTCTACAGCCCAAGAAATATCACAATCAAAGTGAATGTGGACTGTTAGTTCCTTTTCCTCTCACTTTTTTTCTTATTTAGCAAGAGAGAAGATAGAAATCAATATTGTGACAGATGCTTACAGTATGAAATTTAAGGATGCCAGTTATACTACGCTAAATTGTGATGATCAGTTTTCATAACCTTGGTAAGACAATAAGAAGAAATATTAAATAATGTCAATTATACTCCCAATTAGATGAATTCCTATCAATTTCAGAGTTAATCATCATACTTATTTTCCACTTTTTAACAAAATAAGTTGTAGAGCATTGAAACTTGTTCTCCCCAGACAGACAGCCATTTATTTGAGACTTGCCTCAACATCTTCTTTCAACCCCAGAGCCACTTCAACGTCTCATGACAACGAACAAAGTGCAAAGTGAATGACTAAGATTAAAGCAGTGACAAAAAAAAGCTGCACTTCCTGAATATTTATGAGAATGAACAATTTGTATGACGTAAACATTTTGCATAAGATAACAGAGGCAAGGGCTGTAGGACATTAACAATCTGTCTTAAAGGGAATTATCATCTGTTTCAAGACATATTTTAGAATAACTATGTCTTGGTTCAGTTAAATCAAAATAAATGTTTACAGTATGGTTAAAGAGACAGTTCACCCCAAAATCAAGAATGCACATTTTCCCTATTTATCAGTGTAGATAATTTTGGAGTGAGTTGCAGAGTGCTAGAGATATCGGGCAGGGAGATGTCTGCCTTCTCTCCAATATAATGGAACTAGATGGCAATCGGCTTGTGGTGCTCAAAGCACCGAAAAAATTACATTTGAAAACCTCTGCAGTAATGTCTCTTTCCAGAAATCATCCATAGACCTTGTTATGACAAGTTTCATGTTGGACCTATTTTCTTTCTACCGCACTATACTGCGCGGAAGCGTGCCTCTACTGCTAATTCACCTAGCACCACTGAGCTAGCTAATGCTACAGCTCAACCAAGGAGGATACCATTAATATCTATACATGCCCTGTCATGATCACAAGTGTCTCGTCCATGAGCAGATGTACACTTTCTTCTACGTGTTGATACAGTTAGCCGGTGTAGTCCGATAGAAAAAAAATAGTTCCTACATGAAACTGCTTACAGCAAGGTCTGTGGATTAAGTTAAGTAACCAGGTCAGAACAAGCCAGGTGCCATCTAGTTCCATTATACTGGAGAGAAGGCAGCCATCTCCACAGCCGATATCTCAAACACTCTGGAACCATCACCAAAACAATCTAGACTGATAAACAGCACTAGAAGTAAGAGGAAAAATGTGTTTTTGATTTTGGGATGAACTGTCCCTTTAAGGTAAAAGTGTTTACAGCTGTTAAAAACAGCCACACTCAAAGGTGCCATCATGGAGAGGGGTGACTTTGCACAAACCCTCTAGCATTATAATTAGGTTTAACACAGCTGAAACCACTTTAACTAAGTTGTCCATTTGGTGTTCATTCTCCTGCCTTTTGAGGGGAGCATAAGCATGTTTCCATCAAGTCACACCGACCTTCCTTGGATTTCTTCAGATCTTCCAAAAGTGTGGTTACTTGCTTAGTAGCTAAGTGGATGGTAATAACAAGCAATATAATGTGTTGCTAGATGAGGCTTAGTTAGTGCAGGCCTGGCCTGGAAATTTCTTTTAATGTCCATCTTTCTTTCATGATGACAAAATCGCAATGTTAATCACAAGACAGCGGGAATGGTGTAAAATGTAAGAAGAGAACTCTTGGATAAGTTTTGAGTGATTCTTGACAGAACCACTGCTCCATTACAGCACATAAGCAACACCCTCCTAGAGCTAAGCTGCCTTGTGAAAACTCATTTGGGAGCTTGCATCTGACAACTTTCAGTCAGTCCCGAACCTCATGAACATAGAGGAGGGCTGGAAAGTAGATTAGCTTGTGTACTGAGAATGTTGCTTTCAGGTTCAGCCAATCCATTCAAGAAATCAAGAGGACCCCCATTAGCCCATTTAATTGAAGCAGATGAGATCTAAATCGTTTCATTAGGGATTTTTTTTTTTTTGCTTCCGGTAACAGTTGTAAAAATTAGATTCAGGTTCGCATCAAGTCAATACATTAAGTAGAAGGGGTCTGTTTTTGTGCATTACCTTATCTATGTGTGGGTGCCAGTACTCGTCGTGTTGGGTCTTGGCTTCTGTGCTGTTGATTCTGGAGAAGAAGGTGGGCTTGGTGAGGTACATCAGAGTCGGGTCCAAACCAAACGTCTCAGCAATAGCTGCCTGGATTCTCTCGCGTACATTTCTAACATTGAAAAACAGACCCAACATATCAGATTGAAAGATTTTACTCCATTTTTTAAAGGGTAAGTTTGGTATTTTTAAACCTGGACCCTATTTTCCAGTGTTTTTGTGTCTAAGTGACTAATGGGAACAGCAATTCTTGAAATTGGTCCAGTATTGAGCGAGAGAGCGGCTGCCGGCAACCACAAAACAGGCTGTAATATAACTATCCAGTAACATTGTGAATGACAGCTTATGAAAAGGATCCCTGCAGAGGTCAACATTTTTGTTAGAGTAAGATCCTTTTTGTTAACCAGAAACAGCACCAACATCACCATCGCCAAACCCACGAGACATCATTTAAATAAACAGTAATTTTAGTGTGTATAGAGCCAGTATATTTTCATATCTAACTGAGTGAATTGAGGATTCATTTCAACCAAACCAGAGCTGGTGATTGTTGTAACAGTCAAAGATGAACCAAGATGGCTTTTGTGAGTTTTATTTTGTTTCTGTCAACTTTGAATGAAGTGTGTTAAAATTACAATTTATGTAAAAGGAATATGGTGGCTTTTGTCATGGCAATTTCAAGGCGGTTTCA
>JAPZEB010000014.1:20117796-20152923 GCA_029783705.1 Chaetodon striatus | reverse complement strand
CAGCTATTTTGTTGACTGAAAACATCATTACATGCTAATAAGCAGTTATGTATGCTATTATTGTGCACGAAGTACCATTATTGGAGTTTCTGTCACTTTTCAAAAATGTCAGGTATCTAATTTAGAAGCAAAACTCTTGAGAGTGTCTAATAAATGCATGGCTGATCTTTAATTAAGGTTCCTTAGTCACCTGTAAAGCTGGAAATCCTCTTGTGTGAACACTTCCCTGATCTGATCCCCAAAATACCTGCAGCCACACAAACACAGACAGACAGTTCCGACCGCAAACAAAGCCAATCAGAGACACATGAGCAGATAGACACAAACACGAGCACACACACACAGCAGAAGGGGAAAAGAGAGCAGAGGAGATGGGATCTGTTAGCATAAATTAACATTTCGCAGCACAGCACAGTGCGTCATTGCCCAGACGGGTGTGCCACCCAGCCGTCCAAACACAGCAGATAGTGAACATCTGACTGCTTCACATGAGGAAGTCCCCTGTGAGGGGTGAAGGGTGGGAAGCAGGGTGGGAGTGCTGTCGTCATCGCTTCCTGATTAAAATCTGCCACACGGTCCCTGAGGATCCCGTGTCAGCCACCTGCCCAGTGGGATGAGAGAGAGAACTGAGGGGAGAAATGAATGAAGGCAGGAGGTATGAGGGAGGAAGAGGGATGGAGAGGAGCAGATGATCCGAACAGAACTGGGTTCTGCTGGCAGTGATGAATGAGGGTCGTATGGGTCACTGGACCTGAAGAAGACAGCCCACAGGGCCCGCTTCAGTAAGATAAATGACTAACTGCATATTCTGGTTCTGCAAACGGTACATAATATGCAGAATGACATTCCTGCAGGCATAAAAATAATGTAGACACACAGAAGAACATATAAAGACAACATCCCACCTGTAGATGTTCACAAACTGCTTGCCCATTGACAGCGCTCCAGAGTGCAGGTCCAGTATGGAAGCCTAAAGAGGTCAAAAGAAACAGAAATTAGCACAAATGACCAATAAATTTCACACCACTACATACATGGCACTGTCATTGTTTCAGAGTTTAGCGCTGTTCCCTCTGTGGCCTTTTTGTGCCGCTTCACTCTGTCCTTTGCTTGTTATTGCTTGTTAACTTCCTTTGGGACACTGCTCTGTTTTCCGCAAGCCAGAAAATGAAAGTCATTTTCTCTGAAGCCCCTCCTGTTGCTTCCCCTCCCTTCACTTAAGTGTCTTAACACTCCATAAACAGTTCCTTTATTGGCTGAGGGCCTGGCCTGCTGCGGACTGGGAGCAGGGGGTAGGGCATGCCAGGGACAACCAGACTTCTGTGACTCTGCGTTTTATCTGCCAGAGCAGCTCATCAAGCTGGAGCTCTGCATATTGTGCCAGTCTGCCTTCTAGTGTCAAGAGAGCTTCATTACAGCGGGAAGTCAGAGAGACATGGAGCATACTGTACGCTGCTAAAGTTGTGGACAACTGTGGACTTTTTTAGGCCGATACTGGTGCCCATATCTGTTTGTTGGTGGTGTGGAATGTACAGCTGAGCTATTGTGGCTGGTAGTTTGTTTATTCTGACAATAAATCAGCTATTAAAATCTGCTTTTTTTAGAGAGAAGAAGGAGACCTGTTACTGGCAATTAGAAACAATGAATGATTTAGTCTATTATAAACACTTTTACACAACATACTTTTGTTTGTACCAGTTAAGTTCTATGTTGTAGTCAGTATTGTGTATATTTACCAGATTTGTGCATGACTTTAGTTAATTAAAGGTCTGCTCAATTAGTATTTCTTTCTTTTATAACGTCTTTATTGAATTCAGTTTTATTTATACAGTAAAGCACAATATGACAAATCACAATTTGCCTTAGAGGGCTTAACAGTGCTTAACATCTCTCTGTCTTTGGATCCTTTCCGCGGATAAGAAAAAAAATGTGAGAAACTTCAGGAAGAGTAACCGAGGAGGGATCCCTCTCCCAGGACGTGTAACAGATGTCATGTCTACAGACCACATCATCGTAACTAAATTACAATTATCCAGGTGTTTACACAATTCTGTAGTTTTCCAGTAATGTTCCTTATGTGTCAAATTCCAAAAATTCAAGTTTTAGTCAGTGTCAAAATGCTATTTTCCAAAGCCCTTCTAAAGACATTTCCCACCTAATCTGATGTGGGTTTCTGCACAATGATGTGGCCACATATAGAGCCATGTATTGCTTTGGACGCCATGTTAGTTGGGTCCAGTAGTCACACAATAACACAAACAAATTAAACAACTGAGGCAGCAGTAGACCAGCAACTCCCGCGTTATGTAAGTGGAGTCTAGTGGCTTTGAAAAGGGCAATATGACAGATTCAGTTCTCCGTCCTAAGGGTCTGTCCGACGGTGCTTACATTGATGCTTTGGGGTTTTTTTGGTGGTCTTTCTTTTATGAAGCTACATATATATTTTGCTCCTTTGGCAAAAACAGTACTTTTACCTTCCGGAACACAACGAGTTGCTTGTCCACCACGGCCTCTGATCAGTTCGATTGTGTTATTGCGTGTCTTCAGAACTGAACTAATGTGGCGTCAACAGCAGTACATTGCTTGGCTTCTGTGCCTCGTTACTTCTGTCTGCTTCTCCGAACTGGGAGCATGCCAACCACCCTACACCATGGATCTATAAACATGTTCATACAATACAAATGCAGTGTTATATTAAATCTCAATGTGTCTTCAAAAATAACCGTGTAATAATGATAAAATAGCACCATCTTTTACCTCCAAGCTCAAATCTTCCAAGCTAAAACTTTTCTCACGCTGTATGCTTACACTGTCAGCGAACATGAGGAAGGGAAGGGCAGCGGCACTCTAACCTATGTCACAGCCTTTTGCTAACAACTGAGTAAATTTTTCCATTAAAAAAAAAAAACAGAAAAGGATGCAGATGGACTCATCCTTTAAAGAGTAAGACTGGCAGTATTTTATATTCATTTTATTATCAACTAATCCCATGAAAACACCAAAACCACCAATAAAAGGATCCTGCAAACTGTGTTATCTGTGTGTCAAAGCCTGATATATCTTCCTCTGAACCATAGAGCTCCATTGTTGTACAAAAATTTTTGAAAACACATCAATGAGCCATTCTTTTGCACTCTGTGACATGTTGCTATGTTTTGCTTTGGAAAACAGAAGATTTTTAATGAGGGGTACAAACATGTAAAAACGATAAAGGCAAATGACCCATGAAGAGATAAACACTACAAAAAATAGGCAGGATGAATGGCTTCTGATCAAATAAACACCATTTAGTCAAGCAAACATAGACCAGGCATGTTTTAATCCCTGCCTTCCTGTGAAATTACTCCAACAATTCAATTTGGCCGTATACTCACTCCTCCCTCTGACCCAGCCAGCGCCATCCCTCTCTCAGCCAGCCTGTGCGTCAGAGACAGAAGCATTCAGAATAATTCAGCTGCACCGCAGAGATATAAGACAGTGAATAGAGAAACAGGGACATGAGACATGCTGAACTTTGTATGACACTGTTTACCTCCTGAGAACCTGAGCTTCCTCCGTCGTCACCACGCTGTCTGTGACCGCACGGCCACATTTCTGAGGGGTGCATCCTGGGAGAGACACATGTGAGAGGATTAGGAAAATAATAGCAGAATAACTTGGTGCAGTATCCTCTGGTTTTGGAGGATTTGGGCTACATAGCAGGCAGAAAAAGTGGCTGGGGGAGACACAAAGTGCAATGTGGGGACTTTATTGTAGTTCTGCTCATTAATGCCACAAAATTAGGGGCTGCCCTCCAACTTCTTGACGGTTATAATTTATTACTCAAAGTCTGAGTCTCCCGCTGTGTCTTCTTTACACACTGGAGAGGCACAGTTTGAATTCCCAGCAGCATAAATGTTAATAAGACAAATTTCCAATTTGTTCTCTTCTTTTCTCTACCAAGGATAGTTTCAAAACTGGTTCAAGTTTTACAGAAAATTAGGCAGTAAGGGTTAGGGAAAAATGTAGAAGTAGATTTAGACGGATAGATGGATAGGTAGGTAGGTAGGTAGGTAGGTAGATAGATAGATAGATAGATAGATAGATAGATAGATAGATAGATTTTTTTAATGCCTGAATCAGTATAAGTCAATGCGGTGGTGGAAATAACTTGTCACTTTTATTGAAGTAATTTATGAGTAACCTGACGTTATATCTGTTTCAAGAAAAACACAGCCGAAGTGAGAGAGAAGACAAAGGTTGGCGGTCTGATGACAAGGACCTATAGGACCTAACTGGAAATCAGCCAGCCCAGTACAAACTCTCAACTGGATTAGCAAACTTTCTGTTGCTGCCATTACACAAGTCAGACCTTATTCACACTGTGAACCCCCTGCGCTGCGGTTTTTGCCAGGGTATTTCAATTAGCTACAGCTGTTACTGAATGTTGACCTCCGGACTCTCCTCCTAGTGATAGGTCTCCTAGTTGCGGGGAATGAGGCGGAGGGAACGCAGCATCCACTAGCTAGCTAATTACTGTTTCACTCGGGGTCTGATAAACAGAAGCTCCCTTTGCACTGCCTCTTCAAGGCAGGAATTCCACGCCATTTTGCTGCCTTGCCATTCTGTATAAAAAGGTACAACCCTAGATTGGGGGGACAGAGTTGTCTCGCCTTTAAGCCGGCATTGGAGGTAGTAACAGGGCCAAAACAATGCCACTATAAATGGGACAGCCGTCAGGACGGGATTATGGGCGGCACAAGTGTGACGTTTTGAAGACATGTTATGCGTGCGACCCACAGCAAGAGATTTAAAAAGCAGCTGATAGAAGTAAGCAGCTAACCTGAAGAAGAACAGCAGCTGAGCAGCCGAGTTATAGCCATGTTATGCTATTGTTATTGTTTATAAAGCACTGCTAACACGTACGTTATGTGTCACACTAGAAGCCAACACTATTGTGTTACATGTCGCACCCGTCACGCCTCTTTTGATTCCACAATGCTGGGATGCTGACTAAATTCACATACTGGAGCAGAATGATGCTGCTGTTGTTTGGTTCTGTGTAAGAATGCAAAGGTGGCATGAAGAGGGGACTTCGTAGCAGCCCTATAGCGTAAGGTGAGAGGTGGGGTACACCAGACTATCAAATCAGATTGCCAGCCTGTCACAGGGCTGACACATATATGACAAAAAATAAGTAAAAGCATTACAGGTCCCCTCTGAGCATTCCATGTCTGAGAAGGATTTCTGAGTTGGGACTGTTTTGTAAAACCACTAATTTCAAGTCCAAAGATAAACTTTGATGCTATGTTTTTATTTTTGAATCTCAGTGTTGTCTTACTGTTAGCTTAATTTGGGGGGAAACTGCACTTTTCACCTTATAGTGAAGCATGCCTCACTTCAACGCATAATGTCATTACTGCTGCCTCTTTCCATTCAGAACTCAGCTCACTGCTCCGACCACCGTGACTCTACATGGGTATGAACACATCTCTGTGTAGGAGGCTGAGGTGTATTTGAGAACTCTTGGCTTTTTAGCTTTGTATTTAAGTGCACAAACAAACAACCTGGTTAGTATTTACTTCACACACTGTTTCCTTGGTTGCAGTTGGTCTGCTGGTCAAATATACAGTAACATTATGCTCAGGAAGGCTTGTGCTATACTGCCATCTAGTGGATTATTTCAACACTGTTTCAGGAATAAGGAGAAAATGATTTGAATTTAAGTTTTCAAAACTTTTTACCCCTTTAAATTCCAGTTTTAGTGCTTTGTTATAATGATAATAGAATTCTCAGAAATTCAATATGATGGTGTCTGAGAAAAGAATCACAAATCAATCATGTGACACTACTGAAAGGGCAGAGGAGAATCCAACACTAGGAACATGTCACTGGAGCATGGTATTTATCAAGTAGGCTTGGCTTTTATCTGTCCCAGTCTTGTTTACATAGCAGAGAGGTGTCAGCTGATGGCCTGACACAGTGCAGTGATCGCACCGGAGCCTCACCTGGATAGCGTTTATAGTTGTCATAGTCGTCAGAGCACTGGATGGTGAAGACTCTGTGGTGGGGAGAGACCAGCTCACCCTGACGAACAAGTGTTTCTGTGATGTAACTGTCCAGTGAGGTCACGTACAGCCACATAGCCGCCACACACACAGACAGAACGACCAGCAGCAAGGCCATAAGCCCTCTGGACCCTCTCCATGCAGATCCCTGCCGCAGCGCATTACCCCTGACCAAGACAGAAAAAAAGTGTGAGGTGAGCAAGTTTGGAATCCCCCTAAACAGGGGTATGTGTAAAACTGTGAAGTAGCTCAACTAATGTGACAAAAAAATTTAGAAAAAAAGACTTGATGATAATTGGAGACTTGGAATAGTAAGCTTAAAGTAAGGGATTAACAGGTAAAATAGCTTGCTAATAGTAACGGATAATAATCAGAAGTGATGGGTAAACTGGTGTCAGACTGAACAACCAACACCGGTAGTCTACAAATCTCAAAACTGACAGTGATCACTCCTGCAATATCAGTATAAAATAAACTGTGTATTATCTTCCTTTGTGCAATGATGTATATTCAGCCATTCAGTCTATCTTTATATCACATCTTGCTTTCTTAATGTTTCCTTATTTATGATTACATCTTGCTTTTTTTTTACTGATGTTCCTTATTTTGTACTATCTGCTTTGCTGCTATAATGATGCATATTTCCCCGCTGTGAGGCTGATAAAGGACTATCTTATCCTATCTTAAAGGTCCAGTGTGTAGGATTTAGAGGGATACATTGGTAGAAATTAAATTTAATTTATATGTATATTTTCTTAAGTGTGTAATTACCTCAAATTAAGAATTGTTAGAATGAGCCGTTTATATCTACTTAGGGAGTGGGTCCTTATCCACAGAGTCCATTATGTTGCACTGCCATGTTTTTACAGTAGCCCAGAATGGACAAACCAATCACTGGCTCTAGATAGGGCTATTCACATTTTTGCGTCAACCACCGAAGGTAAGAGCACCTCCACAGCGTGAGTGTTGGGAAAAAAAAGATTTTTTTAACATGAAACTGCTTTATTCAGTATTTTTAATGATTTAAGTCACCAGGGGTCTCATTCATAAACATTGCCTACGTGCAAAACAAGGCCTGAAAGAGCCGTACGCCACTTCCCACGCAAAAGTTGTGATGTATAAAAACAGGCTTGATAGGAGAAACTTCAACCTATGTTTATGAACATTTTAAGTATGGATCCTATGCATTGTATTATAAATGAGACCCCAGGTCCATTTGTTTTGGAGAGGAAGAGACTTTTGTAGATATTTCGGCTCCATGGGGATGTGGGGATGATGGGGATGTAGGGGTACATTAGACAAAAGGTTAAGAGCCATATGCTCTGATCTAAATAATCAGTAAGTCCTGAGAGATGTTTAATAAGCGCTTAAAATGAAAAAAGAAGCCATTAAAATACTAGCCATAATTCTTTAAAACACAATATCCTGCTGCCAGATGTTACAAGAGCAAAACTACAAGACTTAAAGCATTAAATTTTCAGTTTTACTTTAAGGTTAAAGTGGTAAATAGCTACTGGAATAGACAGGGTGCTGATGATTCATCTGACAGTTTCTGTTCTCATCAGCAATACGGTCTTATCTATTTTACAGTAAAGAGGGAACCTGCACAACCTGACTGTGCACATGGCGATCTTAAGTTATTCAGGACATTCAATAAAATATTCATAGTTAATATCACAGACAGTACAAAGTGGGCTATTAGGGAGACTAATAATACCTGCAGGATGTTCTGTAATCTGAAAGTGCAGTGAAAACTGAATCCTGCTGTCGTGACTTGATTCAACTAACAGTTATTTTCAATACTGATTAATCTGAATGATGTGTTGTTAACTAGTTAACGCAATAGAGTGATTACAGCAGTACCACCAATCTCATTGAAATACAGACCCCAAAATACATTAAAGCATATTGGAAGAAATGTAAAATTGTAAAATTGTAATTGTAAAAAAAAAAAACTTATATAAGAGAAATTGAAGACAAGTATCTGTCTTAATTAATTACCAACATGGATTAAGTGTCTAGTTAGTCTTTATTTATCTTTTTATTTATGTATTTATTTTTGTAATAATGGTGAATTAATTTTTTGTCTTCTATAGCACTAACAGGACAATGTGATAGTAGAAGAAGCAGTGATGAAGCTAGTGATGAGGTTACTGAACAGGCCTACTAGACACAGATACAGGGGCCCAAAGTGTCAGGGGCAACCCTTCGCCTACAAATAACCAGAACTGAACAGGAAGAGACTTAAAATGAGCACAAAGAGACATAAAAAGTCCACACAGGGATGCAAAGGAATTACAAAGAGACACAACAGACCAAAAGAGACAAAACTCAACCACAAAAAAATGTAAATTAACTACTAAGACTCACAAAACTATCTAAAGAGATGCAAAGTGACAATAAAGAGACACAAAATGAGCCAAAAATAAAAAATGGTCTGATAGAGACACAAAACAACCCCAAAGAGATGCCAATGAACTACAAAGAGAAATAAATAAACAAAAAAACACAAAATGATCTTTAAGTGACACAAAATTACATCAAAGGGACACAAATCAAGCACAAAGAGATGCAAAGGAACTACAAAGAGACACAAAACTACCTAAAAGACAAAACGATCTTAAAGAGACACAAAACAACTTTAGAGACACAAAACGACCACAAAGAAATGCAAAGGAACTACAAAGAGTCACAAAACTATCTAAAGAGATGCAAAGGAACTACAAAGAGACACGAAACAACCCCAATGAGATCCCAAGGAACTACAAAGACACACAAAATGACCACAAAGAGATGTCAATGAACTACAAAGAGACATAAATTAACCAAAAAAAAAAAAAAAAGATCTTTAAGTGACACAAAATGACCACAAAGTGATGCAAAGGAACTACAAAGATACACCAAACAACCACAAGGAGACACAAAATGACCAAATAGAAAAAAAAACACATCAAGATGCATAACGGCTGCAAAGAGGTGCAAAACCCCCACAAAATCTCTGTGTCTTGCTCCTCTGTAGGAGAGGTGGTGGGGCCTTTTTTCTATCTATGCCCAGGAGTCCATTGTCTCATAATCCGCCCATGGGTACACTATCAACTCCAGTCATAATCACTATATGGTAAACAAAAACACAAATTAAGCATGTATGTATTTTTTTCTCTCTGAAGACTGTTAGATCTAAAGCAGTGACTAGCACCCAGTGTCTCCTCTCACCCTGCTCAGCTTCACCCAGGCAGCACACTAGCAGAATTTGATTCACTTACCTTTTGATTTTCTTCTCTATCTCTGTAGCATTGGAGCCCTGTGTAGTTCTCATTCGCAGTAGCGCCATTTTGACTCAAAACGTGTGCTACGTAGCATTTACAGAACACCGTCATACACTGCCACTCCTGCCTTGACTAACCATACCGCACACACCCGCCACCAGCTTGTACCACCACCTGAATCCCTCTCCTCTTCCTGGTGGACGCGTATCCGCCAAGCCATTGGCTCTCCGGAAGAGAAAGCAACGTTTTCATTGGACCACGTCCAGGTATAGTTGAGTTCATCTACAACACACGGCTGCAAAACAGATAATCTAGCTTAAAATATAGCTGTATCCTAACCCTGTATTTGATAGTCTGTCAGTAGTTACACAAACGTTAAGTAGCGTGCATTCTTCCATCCATTGCTCTGCCCACGGAGACTAAACTAATCGATTACCTATCCTGCGTGTTTACATGGAGACGACTGGACTGGGACTAGGAGCGTTTCATGTGCAGAAATAAAGTGATCTGCCTCACAAGAACATCCTCCTCGGAGTGTCAGTCCTCTCTGTTGCCCCATCTCTGCTCCGGGTTTGGTCTCTGCTGTCCTGGTGAGTAAAACAAACGCTCTAATGTTCATTCACAAACATAAACACATGCACACCTGCAACTACTGGTCTCAATATGAAACTGTGCTTACAGTTTGTAACAGGCAGAATGAAGTGTCCACCTTGGCCTAAGGGAAAGAAACTGGTCCACCTGGATCTAAAGGGTGCCCCCCCAAAGGTTGAATACCTCCACAAGGTAAGCACACAGCAGCTTCCTCTGTGATCTGCTGCAGCACATAATACTTAACACCCATGTCACTGTTTAAACATCACACTTGCAGTCCACTAATGTGTGTTTCATATCCTCAGCTGATCGAGCTGTTCTCTCAGCTGGGAGTCGATGGCCTGCTGGTGGAGTATGAGGATATGTTTCCCTATGAAGGAGAGCTGAGGCTGCTGCAGGCCACAGTGCAGCCTGCTTACAGGTGCAGTTTGGGATGTAAACACCGGACACTGCCTATTCCATTCTTGATTTATGGGTTGGGTGGAACTGAATGTACTTTTTTATCTGCCTCATCATGCTGAGAGATCCCGTAATAAAATTATAATCCTTCCTGTGTGGGATAGAGATAAAACTTAATGTGCCATAAAACGCTTTGGTTCAGGAAGTTCAATGAGTTTGTCTGCTTACTGTGTGCTCTGTTTCCAGCCGAGAGGAGGTATTATCTATGCAGGAATTTGCCAAGTCAAAGGGCATGGAGGTCATCCCACTTGTGCAGACATTTGGTCACATGGAGGTGAGGCAAACATCAATTCTCTCCAGGGGCAGAATGGTGGGCTGGCTTCTGGGGCACCAGCACAGTATCTATGTTGTTCCCTAAAAAAAATTTACATATCTGAGTAAATGTTCTTCTGTTTGCCTCATATTCAATTCAGAGTATTGAAGACCACATTTACTTGGCATTGTTGCAGATCACTGATTTGCTTTAAGAGCAGCCCAGATTGTTATGGTATAGTATCATTACGGTATGTAGTAGATTTGTTGGCTAAACATTAAGTCTGGGAACCTTACTTTGGCATAGTATAACAATAAAAAATTTCAAGATTAAAAATGTTGTAAACTCCAAATTCCTACCCTACCTATGTTATGTAACTTAAAAAAAATAGTAAGATCAGACATTTTAGCCTCTTTTTAGGGAGCAGGAGTGAACATGAGAGAAAATTAGTCGTCCTCAATATTTGTTGTGTTATGGTTTCAGAACAATTAAGACAGTTGGAGAACTTTTCGATACAAAATAGGATGTAGATCAACTATCCTTGTCAACTTCATGTGATTATGCCTCTGCAGCTTGACAGAGACCTTACGTTTGTTCCTCAGTCACACTCTTGTGAACTTCTTGAGGGAATTTCCTCAAATTTGGCACAAACATCCACTTGTACGCAATATTGAGCTTATTAGATTTTGGTGGTCAAAGGTCACCATGACTTTGCATCTGTTTCATTCTTGTGAATGCAAAATTTAAGAGGGCCTTGAGGGAATTTCCTTAAATCTGGCACAAGCATTCACTTGAACTCAAAAATGAACTGATTAGATCTTAGTGCTCAAAATTCAAGGTCTCTGTGACCTCACAAAACATGTTTTGATTGTAACTCAAGAATTCATACCTAATTACGACACAATTTTACACATATATCTAATAGAATAAAACAAAGTGATCACATTTTATACCCCAAAGGTCAGAGGTCACTGTGACATCATAACGTTCTGCAAAAACACTTTTCTGGCCATTATTCAACATCATATCTCAGGAACAGAAAGGGAGACATTTGGTCAGATACTGAATTGGTCACAATAATCTTGGGTGCTCACCTTGAAAATGTGCTGATTGTATAGATCATCTGTGCTGCTGGGTTAAAGATGTGTGTGAAGCATTCATGTTGTAGAATTTGTAGCTTCTTTGCAGCAACATCAATATTTGAAGCATTGCCAACTGTCATGGCTACAAATGAGTCTGGACAGACATGGATGTTAAATGCAACTTGACTGGTTCATAGACGCAATCAACTACAAGCTGGTAATTCTGTTTGCCAAAAAATGTGCCGATTTTTAGGCATTCTTTTATCACAAATAGCTTGGAAAACAATGCATATATCTGCTGTAAATGGGAAAAAAATCTTTCCTGGGGAACATGTTCCTAGAACCCCCTAGGTTTGAGCTGAGCCCCAATTTTTACAGTTTTTGGCTCCACCCCTGCTGCATTTCTGTTTAGAACTGCTTGTAATGGCTAGAAATGTCCAATTTTAAAATAGTGTTTGTTGTTTATCAGTGGCCGCCCCTTCTCTGTTACAGTTTGTGTTAAAGCATCGGCCCATGTGGAGCCTGAGAGAAGTGGCACACTGTGTGGGCACCCTGAATCCCCACAAAGAGGAAGGGGTGAGGCTGGTGATGGAGATGCTGAGGCAGGTGGTGGAGCTGCATCCAGGTTTAAATACACTGCACATTGGAGCAGATGAGGTAAGGATTAGTCTTTCATCCAAAGTTATGGTAGAAAAAGTATCATCATTTCATGTCCTCGTCTTAACTTCCTCAAGGTGTACATGCTCGGCGAGGGGGAGGAGTCCAAACTGTGGTTGGCCTCACCTGGACGTACAGTGGAGCAACTTTTCCTGACTCATGTGACCAAGGTGGCCCAGGCTGTCAAGAAGGCGTGGCCACACATGACCATCATAATGTGGGATGATATGATGAGAGGCATGAGCCAGGACACACTAAAAGGTCAGGAAGAAATACAACTGGTTCCCAATAAATCTGGTGATATTTGAAATACATAGAGAGTAGAGACTCAGAAAAAACGCAGAGGCATTGTTGCACTTTGAGGCTTTCAAGTTTACTTTTAAACCATCCTCAGGAGCAACTAAAAGTGTCAGGAAACAATAGTTAAGCAATACCAGGTGTGCTAAAGACAGCAACAGTGCTGACAGAGCCAAGAGTGTTAACCTGCGGGGGAACTGGAGGGTGGGAGTTAGCTTTTGTGTCAACGCCATCAGCATTATCAGCATTACCTGTCTGTAAAAACTGTATGAACTGTTTGTAATGTTCTGAATGTGGCATACAGAACCTTAGAGGATCAAAATAGCTCCTCTGAGTGTAGATGAGTGGATAAAAACAGTAACAGAAGCAAAGAAAGAAAAAATATAAAAATGAAACATACCCTTATTTTTGTTTTAGACCTGCTGGGGCCTTCTCAAGGATCACTGGTGGCCTTAAGGTCCCATCTTTAGAACCACTGTTGGTTTTTGGTATCTGTGCACTCCCATGTGTCTTGATTTGACCTTTTTTATTATGAATCTTTTCTTTTTGTTATCCATGTGACAGCTAGTGGACTAGTGGGACTCGTACAGCCTATGTTGTGGGACTACACCCCTAATCTGAATGTGGACACAACTGGTAGGCCCTGTTTACTGTGGACATTAGTATTCAAACATGAGGCTCCTATACATCACCAAATAGTATGCAACATACGCAGATCTTTGTTAGTAGTGATCTCTGTCTCTAACTGTGTTATCCAGTGTCTCTGCTGGAGAAGTACTGCAGTGCCGGTATGTCAAATGTGTGGGCAGCCAGCTCCTTTAAAGGCTCCACCAGTGTTTACACCTGTGTGCCCAACACACAGAGACATGTGGATAATCATGTGCAGTGGCTGAAGGTGGCTGCTTCCTTATCTGCTGATGTACACCTGCAGGGCATCGCCATCACAGGCTGGCAAAGGTAAGTATTAGAGGAATTTCTTATTTTCTTTTAGATTCCTTTTGTGCATCTGTGTGGTGTGTGAATGTAAATCAGGACAGTGCTTATAAAAAGCTCACAGATCTATAATAAAGCTGCTCATTGGTGGCTCCATAACTTGAATGTGTTAGAGTCTAAAGGACCTCATTAGCCATAAATCATGTGATGCTACTTTTGCAATTAACACAGAGCTTTTTACACAGTCCTGTATTTTCCCACTGTCAGGTATGACCACCTGTCGGTGCTGTGTGAGCTGATGCATGTGGCCCTCCCATCACTTGCAGCCTGTCTCCAGACACTCAGCCATGGTCAGTTCAGTGCTGAGGCTCAGAGCAAAGTAACGGAGAGGCTGGGTATCTCCTCAGTGGAGGTAGAGGCCATGGGGAGGTAAGGTGCGACTGTGTTTTATGAACTACACTGTCACTGCATAGTTTGCATCAGTAGGCTAACAGGATTTCGTTCCACGCTGTCTTTAGTACCTCTGCAGGTGAATCACTGTTCCCAGGAAGGAGGCTGGCAGAGTTAACTGTGGAGCTCAATGCACTGTTGAACTCAGAGGACATACGATTTTTTGAAAACAACATGTGAGTTATGGACAGCGATCTCAAGATCATATTTCCAATGTCACATTTATCTTAAAAGAATGGCTTTATTGCCAAGAGTTAGACGAGAAGATAGACACCACTCTCATGTCTGTACTCTAAATGCAAAGATACAGCCAACAGCTAGTTAGCTTAGCTTAGCATTAAGACTTGAAACTACAGTAAACAGCTAGTCTGAAGCATGCCCTCAAAGAGTGGTGCAGGAGGAAACAGAGTGCATTTTACCACTTTTTTTTCTTGTCTTGGAGTAAATGGGTTTTGTGAATACATTTTTGGTTAGATGCCTGAAATAAGGTCTGTGGCTAACACAAGTTCATGAGACTTTCGCATTTTGTCCTATGACAAGAAATTTGCCAGTTATACCCCAGTCATGAATTTTGAGGCTTTTATGCGTCTTAAAAAAGACAGTTTCCAGTTGTGTTGCGGGGGAGACATTAAGTCATGCAACCATAGTATAGTTCGTTAATAGCCTAACATTAGGTTTTTACTGATGATTGCAATTAGGCATGTAAAATCATAAAAACGGTGTTCATTTGTAAATTTATCTTGCTGAACAAATCCTGTAGGTATCATAAACTTTTGTTTGCCACAGAACTACTGCAATGATCAAATAGAAAAATCCCATTGACCTTTGGTTGAAGAAACCAGGGCAATGCTAACTTGTGGGCTAGCCTTCAAAAAAGACATCATCCCTGCAGCACTGTATATGGCAGCAATACTCAACTTACGGCCCACGGGCCAAATCTGGCTCCTGATTGGGTGCTGGGTGGCACCCTCAACCATTGTCTAATTTACAGTAAAAAAAAAATACTGATTCTCACTTGAAATTAGTTTCATGCTATTAGTATACATAGGGTGCCCGAGTGCATTAAAAAAAGCATCAAAGCATCCTCCAGTAGCTAAGCTCCTAATGCCCTAAAATCCAGAAGTGGCCCCCAAGCAATACGTTTCAAGGTACACTGTGATATAAAAGTTGATGGTTATCACACCGTGTACATTTCATATTGAAATAAGTCTCCCCTTTATTTTTAAAGGGGAGATTTTTTACATGCCAAAATGGGTTCCAGTTTCAGTTATAGTAATAAAATGTTTGTTCAACCAAAAATAACCCTTCTGTTTTCGCCCTTTAAGGGTAATTTTAACCGATAACAATGAAAATTTTGTAATACTGTGATACCATGAGACTGCAATATTTTCTGAGATGGTTCTCATACTGTGAAAATCACATACCGTTGCAGCCCTATATGGGCCTAAGAAATAGTTCTGCACATAGCCTTCCATAAAGTTGTCAGAAAGAAACAAGAGGTCATGTATTAACTATTGAGCTTTAGAGGTGCTGGCAGATTTAGTTACCTTTTGGAAGAACCAGGCCAGCTGTTAGCCCTCGTCTTCTTTGTGCTAGGCTAAGCTAATCGGCTGCTAGCTATAACTTCATATTTACAGTACAGACATGAGCAAGAACTTGAATAAATATATTTCCCAAAATATCCTTTTCCAAACTATTCCTTTAACCTTTGCAGACATTGACAAAATGTTTATTATACCCTGTAAATAACTAACAGTTGAACAACTGTATGCCTGAGTACTGTAGGTATGTAAGAGGATGGTTCAGCCTGTACCACCGACAGAGAAAAATGGTGACCCCGCTCATCACCATGCAGATTCACAGCCAAGCATCAACGTGAGAACAATTTGTCATACTACAGCAGCACTTTCTGCACACTGCTTTGCCACCTTGACATTTCTTAAAAACTCTGTTTAGCCTTTAGCAGGAACCCCATCTGATCTTATCTCCTCAGGTATTTGACAATCTTACAAGAGAAGGTGGAGGCAGTAAGAGAGGAGATGGTGCATCTGTACCCAGAGTCAACCGCCCAGGAGTGGATAGAGGAACACGTCAGCCCTGTAGTGGCTCCTTTACTGAGGATAACAGAGGAAATCAGAGCCTGTGTGAATGAGATGGTGCCGTAGAATATTTTGCCGGCTCAGAATCAAACAGCTTTTTTGATCCATGCCAACACTGGTCTCTTACTTTTTTGCAGAAGTGATCTGATATGTGAATTTGCACTTAACCAAGAGCCAATTCTTGTATGGAAATTGCACTAACTGTAGCACAGAAAGGAAATAACATTAAAAGAAGGCTTTGTGTTTACATATAAAATAATTTTATATAATTTCTCCAAATGTATCAAAGTAAACAAAGACAATAAAATCAACCAACAAAAAAAAAATCTTCTCATTTTCTTTCAAGCAAAGCAGAACACAGTGAAAGCCACCATCAGCCATTTAACCACCATGAGTTCATACACAGTTTGTCCAGAGGTGTTTGCCTGAGATTCAGTCTTTGGTTCACAAAAAAATCTAAATGTTAAAAGACAGGACAACAACAGGCCAAAGCATTTCACATATAATTAACTCTTAAATGAGCCATGATAATCACTCATGCTTGATTACAGTTTGCACATGCGTTCATCTGGATTGTGGACTGAGTATGAATAAACATGCAAAAGGTGATTATCAACTGGGTGGCCCAGAAAACTGTGGGAAAAGCACTTTCCATTGACTTACACACAAACACTTATTAGAGTTCAGTAGGAAGGCACAGTAAATCTGTAATCTGGAGTGTGTTCCCAAATAGTGATTAGATCAAAAGATCATGATAATCATTTACAGAGAGCTGAAGTTAGAGTGCAATGAAAGACGCTTATCGTCATATTCCCTGAAACTTTGACTAAGCTAGAAAACATTTACATGACAAAACATTTAACCGGGTGATTTTTCCATCCCTGTTCACATGAAAATTAAAATAAAAAATATTTTACTGTAGTTTCCCAAGGCTGCCATAACCCCACCTGACATATCAAAACAATACAAGGAAGTCTATAAGGAGAAACTGAAAGAGGCTACTGTATATCCCTTGTGTTTCATGCACATGCTGACACTATAACATGTAGTGAGGGCATCACTGAAACTGCACTCACTGTAATGCCACAGCAATGCCATAATGCCCCTTAATCAATCCACCAAAAGTAACAGCTGGATTGCAAGTCACAGAGAGATCAGAGTTTGTCTGCTTCAGTTTCTGAATCACTGCTGTTGTCCAAAGAATCTTCCTCCTCCTCCTCCTCCTCCTCATCTCCATACGCTGCCTCTTCCTCCTGCTGCCTGCGTCGCTGCAGCTCCTCCAGCCCCAGGAAGCGCTTCAGTAATGCAGCCACGGCCTCCACATCACTAACGCATAACAGACAGACAGAGGGAGAACAGGGATTACTCAACAGTGTTATCTTGTGTTAGTTCTAAGAAGCAGTTTTGTTTGGCTTCAATACTAATATAACTGATTAAACAATAAGAAGATGTTGAATCCAGCTTTAAATGGTAAGTGTAGTATTTTTTTACCTGGGCCATATTTTTCCATGTTTTTCTGTCAAGTGACGAATGGGAGCAACATTTTTGGAGCAAGAGGGCTGCAGGTGGCAGCAGCCAAACAGGCTGCAACATGATTACTACAGCAACTGAGCATCGTCAGTTTACATCCACTAAAAGTGTTTGTTTTTGCCACTGACAGGATCAGATTGTTATTATAAGTGTCTGACAACATCCACCATCTGCAGCCTTCTCGCTCAATACTGGACCAGTATCAAAAACTGTTGTTCCCATTAGCCATTTAGAGACAAAAACATGGAAAATTAAGGTCCAAGTTGAGAAAATTCCAAACTTACCCTTTAACAACTGAGTCATTATGACATGAGCTGATGCGGTGATTGAGTTAGCAAACATTACATATAGAGCAGACATGAAGCAATATTAACATTCTATTTGACTCATGTTTCTGGCCACCTGACAAATGTAAATTCAACACACACTCTCTTTTTAGCTCATGTCCACCAACTGCTGTGCAAAATATCTGACTCTATAGCTATTAAATGCTCTGCTATGTTCACCAGCTTGTTGCTTTCTTTGGCTGTTGTTTGGTGTTGGTGCTGTGCAGGTAGTGTACAGTGGGTTTATGTGAGCTTTTTGACAAAGATAAAAAACAAGGCTAATGAGAGCTGTGAGAGTGAACTACAACAGTGAAACAATTAGCTCAAAGAGGCTGAATTGCTCTGCTTAATATTTGTATTTTTTGAATAGAGGTCTCCAACAGTGGGGACAGCAAAACAAGAAATACAACAGAAGAAGAGCAACTTCTGTGACGGATTACCACACAGGTAAACAAACTGTAGACTGATGGATTTATCACATCATGTTGTTTTAATAAAGAGGACAATCAGCAATGTCCTCCCATTGCGTCATATTAAACACATGATCAAATGTTGTCTTCTACATTATGTCAGAAAGTCGGACCCTCACAGTAAGAATGAAAACGTCTACATAAACGGGCAGTTAAAAAAGAGCAGCAGACACATACCTGCGTCCCCCCAGTGTAGCACTCTGAGTCAGGGGGTAGGAGAAGCCTGCAGCCAGCCGCAGCATCAGCAAGTAGCCCCTCCCCAAATAGCGAACCCTCTCTTCCTGGACGCAGATGTCACACAGCTGTGTCAGATCCAACACAACTAAGAAAGAGAACAGGACAAAAAAATTAAGATCTAAGATTCTTCACCTCCAAACAGCAAGTGAGGACTACTAACCCGCTCTGTGGTGTTACTGACCTTTCTCTTGCCCCTTCTTCCATAACGTCAGGACTACAGCGTACAAGCTAAATGTCTTGAGCTCAATCAGGTTTTTTGTTTTGTCAAACACAGCCTCCTCCCATTCGTCCATGTTCTGCATGGCTACAAACAGACAGCCTGTCACGTAGAAAAGCTTCCACAAGATGCTGTCTGCAAGATCCACACAACACATAAAGAAAAGGAACAGACAGTGTTATGAGTTGCAGTAAGAAATGTGGAAAATTATATTAAATCAGAAGTTGCAAATCGATTATGAGATTAGGTAAATTCAGTGTGTGAACCTGAGCTGTAGTATGCAGCTGCCAGCCCAACAGATGCTATACCTGCAATTAAAATGAGAGGATTATTATTAGAGAGTTTTAATTACAGAGTTTGAAGATATTGAGGAGATAGTTGATGGCTTAGTTTATTAATATATTAATAAACTAAGTACTTACCAACAAGGAGAGACCAGGAACGAATGCCCGGAGATCTCTTCAGGTGGAGCAGGGTGGAGCTGTGCTCCTCTACTGTCATGTATCCCATCTGAACAGAGAATGAGAATCTTGTACTTCAAACATACTAAAAGCCACACCCAGTTACAAAAATATATTGAAGGGAAAAATGAAATAGCATAGTATTGTGATATTTTGCATGACAATATTGTGTCAATACATGGATATCAAGTATTGTTTTTTTTTTAATAACAAAAATTATTAGTATTGCAAATACAAATTAAACTTTTTGTAGCCTAATGGAATGATAAAATCAATTACTTATTCAGTCCACTGGATACATTTAGCTGTAATAAAAATGACTGTAATAATTTGTATCATGACTTAAGGATTATTACAATATCGTATCTTGGGGCCTCCGGTTATTAAAGGCTCTAAGCCTGATGTGTAGTAACACATTTTAGCCATTTCCATGGGCCTTTTTCAGAGCAGACCTTTTGACTTGTTGTTAGGTCTGAACAATTAATTGGAATTTTATCAAATTCGCAGTATGGATTGGTGCAATATCCAAATTGCAGGAGTTGCAATATTTGTTAAAAACACAGTATGTGTCAAAATTCTATTCTAAATTAAACTTTAAAAAGTCTTTGTTTGGTATAGATTCTCTCAAAAAAATAAAAAAAATTAACACCATGATCATTTAAATGTATTTTTTAAAGAAAATGAGAAAAATTATGAAAACATGATTCTTTCCTCCAATAATCTAAATCATATCCCACCGGGAAATATTAGTCAAAAATAACACAATTAGATATTTTATCCAAAATGTTCAGCTCTACTTGTTATAGGAGCAAAAGTGCATCTGGTTAGCATTGGCTCTGCTCTGAAGAGGCATTTTTAAGACATTGGATTAGTGGAGTCATTTTCACAATGCCTACAAAAAAAAGGTTAAAATGCATCAATGTAATAGATAATATGATATTATATTTAGACTTTCTATTTTTTATAACAACAGAGAAACAACAAATGTTTTCATTTTATTTTGCACTGAACTAGGTATTGCTTATCCATTATTATTAGGAAAGGCACCCTTATTTCTAATAACACTAACAATGACTCTGTTCTATTCAATGTACCAGTCAGACAATGTTTAGCAGTCATTATTTTATTATTTACAAAAGCAAAAATGTCTTACATATTAAAAAAATTGAAATTGAAATTTTGTTGAAGAAATATCAGGGTTCCCAAGGTCCTGGAAAACCTGAAAAAGCCATGGAATTTGTAAAAATCATTTAATGTTTTGGAAAAGTTGTGAAATCTTGTTGTGTGTAATGAAATTAATTATTACAGTAACCATCCATAGAAAACCTTCCATAACCACCTTCAAGGCTACATTCTTATGTTGCCACATTGTTTTTCACACTTGCATCTGGAAGTGAGTTCATAATAAAATGCATTAAGAATAAAGTGATAGAGTAATCACTTCTGTTTCCCTCATGCTTGAAAGTCAGTGTCAGAATGATAGACAGTGAGTGGTTGTATGACTGTTCCCATAGTTTTAAGTATTTGAAGTAAATATGAAAATAACCAACAATTAGAGATTGGAAAGGGTTGCTGATTTATTTTCATACACTAATTAGCATTTTGAGTAAAGTACACTATACAGTTCTGTGCATTTTATACATTGTGAATGGTCTCTGAAATTTTTTCATGGGTTCTTGAAAACTCTGAAAACTTCTGAAATTTTGTCTTAATTTGGGTTCTGTTTCATCACCTGTGAGGAAACACTTCAAGACAGAGCCTCATTGAGTTTAAATGTAGTTCTAAGATCATCAGATAAGATGTTTCTTTTTTTCCATCAGATTTAACCCAGGCAGTGTTCTATCTCAGGCACAATTGCTTGCACAGAGGTTGGGAGTAATGGCGTGGGGGGCCCCCTAGCAGGTTAATCAAACCATGCTGTGTCCAGAAACAATGTCCCAGTTACTCAGGATAATCCAGATATGTTGCCAACAACAGCAAGTTTTACTGGAAGTGTGCCTCTACTTTTCTACTTAAAGAAAAAGTACCAAAATAAAAACTGAAATATGTTGACAGTATGAACGAAGGATTATCCAGAGTAATCGGGACTTTGTTACTGGTGAGACACATTGCTGTTCTGACATTTTTCCCCTTTCCTTTGAGCAGCATAAGTGACAGTCCAGTCACCTCCATTGTGTTGGGTGGAGAGTCTATCTAAATATCTCAGCAGAAACCCAGACTATTTTCATGGCTTCATATCACAAGAGGTAAGTGAGAAAACGATATAACATTTTTTTGTGATTTGAGCAAAAAGAGCTGACCCTTTTATTCGATCTAAAAACCCAACAAGACGAAACAGATCCTCCTGCTGATGATGGTGACTGGATGTGATGAAGAATTGCCCACACATCACTGTCCATATCCCTCAACAGAACTGTATAAACATACCAACTATAAGACATTTTTATCACTTACCTTAAATTCTTCTTTCTTTCTGTAAATTTTCGCCTTGCAGCTTTAGCTAAAGAGCATTTGCACGAGGAAACACATGTACTAAATTATAAGGAAGTTCAATTCATATTATTGCAACAACTGTTCTGCATGGCTGCTACTTCCTTCCTGGATCCGTGTGCTGTGACTGGACGGGTTCATCGCCTTCAAAATAAAAGGTTTAAATGCATTCATTTAAGAGAAAAGACATTTTTGGTGGCGTAGTCGCAAGTCTCTTGGTTTTCTAAAACACAGTGGCACTTTTAAAAGACATTTCATTTCGTCTTTTTACTGAACTAAGATAACTTTTCCATTACTTTGACAATTTTCGTATCTATTTGAGAGATACTTTGAAAGTCCGAGCCTGGCTCCGATGCACCCTGGAGAGCTTGCAGCGTGTGGTGCATGAGGAACCTTGTTACAGACCGATTTTGAGTTTTTAACGCTAAGCGTTTTACTATTCGTTGATTTTCTCGGACGACAAATTCAAAAGCACATGTTTTTAATTCCTCAGTGGTTTGACAAAAACTCAAAGCTTCCGGAGCAGACCACTACTCCGTTTGCGCATGCGTCTTGATTCACCGGGGGTGCACAATGGAGGCAGACGTATATAGAGATGGCTGGCTCGAATACAAGCAGTCCCGACGCCTTTGAAAGTACGACTTTGCATATTATGAAATAACCGTCCGGGTTCAAGCGAGCAGTGGCGGTGACACCGTCCACAGAGGATTTGACTTGAAACTGAAGGAGTGTTGAGTAACTGCTGAGTTCACCTGCTGTGCTGTGTCAGTGCTGGTGCCTTTTTCTTTCACCGGTTTCTGCTTTTCACTGTCCTCTGCATTTTTCCATGCCTTTGTCTGAGAGAGCCAGTGACATAGAAACCGTCCGGTGAGTTACCTCAAAATTCGACCTTGTAATGTCAACACGGGGCCTGTCATAACACACATACACACACACACACACACACACACACACTTAAACAAACACAGTGACAATGTTACCTGTCATTCTTTAAAAAGAAAAGGGGCCTGTAACGCAATAGCATAACTTAATGTTTAAATATCATAGTTATTGTGAGCTAAAATAAAATGCGACGCAGGCTAGCTTTTCAGCTAACGTTAACGTTACACATAGCTTCACAAATTATTGATGTTTTAAGCCTCGGGGACATTATCGCGAGCTAACAGGGGCGGGAATCAACAGAGGGCCTATGATATGATATTATCGCGATACTTAAGCCACAGTACAATCGTGTTGCGATATGCTGACAATTGCCATAACATATATTGCGACCTTCTTTTAACTGCAAATTATGTCTTTATGGGGGACAGGTTTAAAAAAAAAAAAAAAAATAGGCCAGTTCATGTCACTTAAATCATTTTTACTGCAGCAAATTATATCTCATGGACTTAAAAAGTACTTGATTTTATTATTGCAGTAGGCTACCAAAAGATTAATTTGTATTTGTAATAGAGCTGTCAAACAACAAATTTTTAATTGGGATTGATTTTGCATTTCCAAATCGTTTTGAGGTCCATATAAAGAAGGTAAAGCAATTCTTACCAGAGTGTTTTGTGAATCGAATGCAAAAAAAATTTACATTATGATCATGACTTCTAGATTTATTTCTTTCAAATTAGTGCTGCACCACCACACCAGTGTGGTCAGAAAGACAAAATAGTACCCACACACTGTAGACCCATTTTTGGAGGGGTACAGGTGGACCTTTCAGGGGAGATAGCTGCTCAACCGTATATGCTACACAGAAATGGTATCCATCACCTGAAAGCTGGAAACGTGAAGATTAGTTGTGATGCAGCGCAGCACAGTGTGTCAAGTTTTTCCTAGTCATAAATCTGTTCTAGACATTGCATGCAAAAAAGTGCATGGTTTGTGTTAAAAACTGTATGGGACTAACGTAAAGTGGACATGGCTGTAAAGAGGAGACTCATAGGCACCCACAGAACTCAGAGGCCAGGGGACCTCTGTGAAAATGGCGATGCTGTCCATTTGACAATATTTAGCCTAACTTTAGCGTTATTTATCCCCCTTCCTGGGAATCTAGCATAACATGGTTGGCACCACTGGGTTCCTTAGGTCTAGTTTCATATGATTCCAGTATCATCATTCAGGCTTTAAAAGTCAGCCATCTATGGCCTCTGAAAGACAGACAGTTGCAAAAATAGCAGCATACAATTAATTTGTTTAAAAAAATAACATGATGAATGCGTTTAAGCTAACAGCCTTAATTGGTAATGTAAATAATTTTTATATAAAAAACATCAATACTTGGCATCCTTTTATCTATATGATATTGCCACAAAAGATATTGCAGTACTATGTTGTATCATTTTTCCCCTACCCCTGTGAGCTATAATAAAATATTTACCACAGAGTTGACATTTTTCATATAATTACATATTGAGAGTAAGACATATTTATGTAAGGGTTTCAACAGGACGATACCTCATGTGATTAATGTGATGTAATAGCTATTATGGCTGTCTTTGTTGGAACTGTGTATATAATTAACATGAGCCATTAAAATTTTAATGACAGGATACTATTTTGTGTTTATTGCCAGTTTCCCACCATTAGAGCTGTTATGTTTATGATAAGCAGGCTGCCTGTGATAGGACAGACAGAGGAGGGTGGAGTTGACAAAACATTACACAGCAGCAGGCTGCAGGCACAGTCATCATGCCAGAGTTTCAGAGGGAACATGCTGTGAGGAAATAGTCAACAGTGGGAAGCTAATGGTGCTGCTATATATATATATGATATATCACCCTCAATTTACAGATAACCGTCAAGGAAAATGTCAGAGGTCAACATACCAAAGCGGAAGGAGAAGTGTGAGAACTGCACAAAACAGGTGAATTTCTGGAGCTGTTTTGTTATAACAGTCAGTCAGTCGACTTTCAACTTGTAGAATTTGACACTTTGTCCTGCTCTCAATCTTGAATTTAATTATTGATTTTTCACACACAGTGCAACAAGAAACAGAGTGATGATGGTGCCAACTCACACGAGGAGAGAGATGTAGTCAATGGACAGGTAATGTCTTGTTACTCACCAGTTACATTCTTTTTTTTTTTTTTTTTTTATGGACCTGAGAAAATCAATCCTCATCAAGTTTGTAATGAAAGGGGCATCTCACCTAGAAGTACTACTTAGACTGTGAAAACAGTTGTGTAATGTAATCTGCTAGAGGAGCTTTCTTGAATTTGAAAATAATTATTTTAACCCAGTTCAAAGCATGTGGACATTTACAATACATGGATGGTTTAAGAAAAGATGCGATCAAGTTGAATTATGGCAAGTGTAGGATCCAGTCACTAAAAGTAAACATATTTAGACCTCTGTTGCTTCTATTTTGACCATTACATTTTTGTGGGGAGTAGACTCTTTATGGAAGTTAAAAACTTAATTGCTGGAGTGCCCCTTAAAAATATAACGTGTCTCTTTTTAATCCCTCCACCTTACACACTCCTCTTTTTTCCCTAAGGTGCATGAAGGATCCCAGTTGCTGCTGAGTGCCTGCCTGTCCTGTGATGGCTGTCTATCAGAGGAGGAGAGCCTAAAAGTCTCTCAGCAGAGCCTGGAGGAAGTTGAGCGGGTTCTTGCACTCAACAAGGTACATTGCACAACCAAATGGCCTCTAAATCTTAAGAATGTGAAGCAGCTGTCGCACTGTGTCGCATTGTTCTTGCTCTTTGAGCAATACCTTACATTGTCCCAATTGTGTCTCTGTCCTTGTCAGAAGTGTGATGTGTCGAAGCACAAGGTACTGGTGGCATCATTGTGTCCACAGTCTCTGCCTTTCTTTGCTGTCAAGTTTGGTCTGGACATCACTGAGGCTGCCCACAAACTCTGTGGCTTCCTCAAGAGTTTAGGTGAGCAAGTGGGATTTATATATCGCTGTGTAACTGTCACAACACAAAACATCTTGTCAAATTTTAGGTATTAAAGCAATACTTCACCCCGCAAATTACCTCTTGTATGTTACCAACCCTGTGTCATGTTGAATTCATGAAGGAAACTTTGTTTTTCTCACATGCCTCCATGATAAACGACAAATCCAAAAAACTAAGAAAATTCTTGATGAACTGAAGCTATAGGGTCTATGTTTAACAGCTGCAAAACAATATCAAAACATCTGTTTACACACTCATACACCTCACACAGTGTAATCCAGGTCTCTTTTATCTAGTCGAATGCTCAATACCTTTCAAAGGGAGAGCCCTTTTTGACAGGGAAGTGAATAAGTGAAATTTATCTATGCTCTCTTCAAAGCCAGACTCTGTTGACAAAAACAGTCATTTTACCTCCCTGAACTCATGGTCTGCTGGTCCACAACGCTTGGGTTGCTGGTCAGTCTGTGGTTTGTGTGTGTTATTATGTGACTTGGGTGAATCTGAACTAAGCTGTTAAAACACCAAAGTCACACAATACCACAAATGAACTGTTTGGGCAGCAGTAGACCAGCAGCTCCTGAGGTTAAATTACTGTTGCCAGTGGAGTCTGACTTTGAAGAGAGCAACTTTTACTTTCAGTAAAAGTAAAAGTTGCTCGGTAACTTACTTTCAGTTCAGTTCCCCGTTGGAAAGTACTGAGCATACCACTGGGTTAATGAGACTTGGATTGTAATGCACACATTGTGAAAGAGGTCATATAGTCTTGATGTTGTTAAACACGGCCCCCTATGACTTCAACTCATCAAGAATTTTCTGTGTTGCTGGATTCTTTGTTCAGTGGAGGCATGCGAGTAAAATAAAGTTTTCTTCATGAATTCAGTGTAACACAGAGTGAGAAATGAATATACAAATGATCTTTTGGGAGGTGTAGTATTCCTTTAACACAGTCTTTAAATGCTCTTTTATGTAGTTATATGAAGTCTTGTTACATCTCTGTAAAGTGTTGTCTGCATGTCCATTGTGGGATTTATAAAGATCAGATCTAGGATGTCTCCTACTTTGTTCTTCCACATTTCCTGCCTCATAATGTTATTAGACTTCTTCAGTCAAAAATTGGTTTATTTTGACAGCTTTTGTTTGTTTAGGTTTTTTTGAAATTGTAATTTCCACTTTGCATCTAAAAAAATAAGCACTAAACAGTCAGAAATTTAGTTTCCTCAAAGTGTTTGAAGACATTGCTTCATAACTGATGTGTTGAAACTTCCACCTACTCATTGGTATCTGTCACAGATGCTCGACATTCTCCCCCACTTCTGTCTGTCCCTGTGCCACTGTCTCTGTTGTCATCTCTCTGGGTTTTCCCTGCAGGAGTGCAGTATGTGTTCGACACCACCTTAGCTGCAGGCTTCAGCATTTTAGAAAGTCAAAAGGAGTTTATTCAGAGGTTTTGCAGGAGGCACCATGACTCCCATGCCTTGCCCATGTTCACTTCCTCATGCCCAGGTAAAACTCCAACTGAACCTCTACTGTAATATTTACCTCAATTTTCCTCTCTTTTCCCTCGTTCTTCTGCTTCTCAGGCTCTTGACTGTTAGTTTGCATTTCATGTGCTGAACAGGGGGGTGGTTGGCAGAGCTTGTTTTAGAGGTAGAGATAGCAGTGGTGTGCTGGTAAAGAAAGATAGAAAGTTATTTCACCACTCCCTTCATCAGAGATAGGAACAGCAAGAGTTAAAGGGACATTTCACCCCAAAATAGAAAAACAATTAAAAAAATAAATAAATAAAAAACATTTTCCTCTCCCCTGTAGTGCTATTTATCAGTCTAGTTTGTTTTGGTGTAAGTTGCCGGATATTAGAGAAGTCCGCCTTTTCTCCAGTATAATGGAACTCGATGGCACTCAGCTTGTGGTGCTCAAAGCTCAGAAAAATACATTTGAGAAACTCAACAGCAATGTCTCTTTCTGAAAATCATGACCCACTCACTCAAGATAATCCACAGACCTTGTTGTGAGCAGTTTGATGTGGGAACTTTTTCTTTCTGCTAAACCACACCCACCAACTGTATCACCACACTGAACTACATGTAAACGCGTATCAACTGACAGATAAAAGACTCGTGCTTGTGACAGCGTGAGATGTAAACATTAATGGCGTCGATGATATAGTTGGTTGATGTAATTTGATAGAGAGAAAATAGTTCCTACATGAAACTGCTCACAACAAGGTCTGTGGAATATCTTGAGTAACCAGGTCATGGTTTCTTGAAAGAGACATTGCTGTTGAGTTTTTCAAATGTATTTTTTTTTTGGTGCTTTGAGCACCACAAGCTAAGTGCCATCTAGTTTCATTATATTAGAAGTTAGTTAAAAATGATTACGCCACAGCCTCTTTACTTTATAAGATTATTTTTTGGGCTTTTATGTGTCTTTATTGGACAGGACAGATTAAGCGTGAAAGGGGAAGAGTGAAGGGATGATGTGCAGCAAAGCTCCATGGGCTGGAATCGAGCCCATGGCCACTGCGGCAAGGACGTTGCCTTTGTACATAGGACGCCAGCTTTACCCACTGAACTACTAGGCACCCCGCTACGGCCTCTTAAAGACAGAGTGTTTGGGCATTTTTGATTGGTTATGTTTCATAAATGACCCTATGATTCAACAGTTAACAACACTGTTGGCTATTTTCTGTAGATGGACCTATCAGTTAATTGTTTCAGCTAAATTATTGTTTGTTGATGATGATTTTCAGCCTGACTGTTCATCCAGTAATGAATTTGTCAAATCAGGAAGGCATGAAATATTTGTGATGGGTTTGGAGTCTTATTGAAAAGTTTGCATTTTACACCATGTGTACACTACGAAGCTTGTGATACTGTATGTCTCTGTGTTATCCTTTGGTAGTTTTTCTATGATAAATGAAAACGTGATTTCGGATTACAGGGGGTCATTTTAACAAAGGTTTTATGTGTGTGTCTGCAGGGTGGATCCGCTATTCAGAGCGTGTCTTGGGCAGTTTGGTCACCCCTCATATCTGCACAGCCAGGTCCCCTCAGCAGATCATGGGCTGTCTGGTCAAAGACTACTTCTCTAAACAGCAGGTGAACATGTACTGTCATTACACTCAAATGCATTTAGTTTGATGTGGCACTGTTTTTGGGTACACCAATAATTACATTGACAGTACCAGTAAAAGCTGAAGGTAACAAATTAAAAAATGTGGGCCAAATTGAAAAATAATGACCTTGTTTTTTCTTGCATGCCTCCAGTGAATGAAGAATCTAAAAAGAAACAACAACAGCAAAACTGTATCAAAATATCTGTTTACAAAATCTCACACAACTCTTGCAGTATAATCCAAGTCTCATTTACCCAGTCATATGCTCAGTGCTTCCCCAAACAAACAGCCCTTTCTGACGGGGAACTGAAGTGAAAGTGAATCTTATCTATGTTCTCTTTGAAACCAGACTCCATTAATAAAACAATAACTTAACCTCGCTGAAAATGGGAGCTGTTCAATCTGCCTCAGTCAGTTTTTTTGTGTTATTGTGTGACTTTAGTGTTGGTTGTAGAGGTTTGGTGCGGATTCTCTAAATTCACAATAACACAACTGATAGAGGCAGCGGTAGACCAGCAGCTTCTGAGGTAAAATTACTGTTTCTGTCAATGGAGTCTGGCTTTGTAGAGAGCATAGATAAGTTTCACTTTTTTGCTCAGTACCTCGCTTGAAAGGACTGTCTGGGAAGTTCTGAGCATACGACCGGATAAATGAGACTTGGATTATCCTGCATGAGTTGTGTGAGAGTTTATTGGATGTTGTGATATAGTTTTGCTGTTGTTAAACGTGGACACCTATGACTTCAATTCATCACGAATTTCTCAGTTTTTGGATCCTTGGTTCACTATGGAGGCATGTGAGAAAAGGTTTTTTTTCATGAATTCAACCTAATGTGGAGTGAATAATTGATACACAAATGGTCATTTGGGGGTTGAAGCATTCCTTTAAAATAACGAAACATCTTTTCTTTACACTTGATGTAAATCCTTTACAGTGTCCTGAGTTGCAAGGTGGCACAACTCTGTCATGTCCAGATGTTCACTTAATTAAGTAAACAAGAATTTTTTTCCCCAGTTGGCTGTCGGTGTTAATACACTAGTTAAAGCGTATCACTCTCAGTGGAATATTCACAACACACAACACCCAATACAATGGCATGACTGTAGAATTTTTAGGGTAATTTGGCAATGGATGTTGTGTTATTCAGATCTGGAGTGAAAAGAAAACTAAAGCATTTTGAGCTGATAGAAAATGCTGTGTAAAATGCTTTATACAGCATTTTCTGCACAAAAAAATCTGCCTCTTTATAATGTGTTTCCTTCTCCTTTCTCTCTCCAAGCAGAAGCTGAGTCCAGAGAAAGTCTACCACGTGTTGGTGGCTCCCTGCTTTGATAAGAAGCTGGAGGCTGTCAGAGAGGAGTTTTACAACAGCCTGCTGGAAACCAGAGACGTGGACTGTGTCCTCACCTCAGGTTCCGTCCTCTTTATCTTACACACTGCTGCCCTGGGCTAAATACTATTGGAAATGTTTATTTTGACCCATAGATCATGTTAAATACAGCTTTTATTATTATGAGTTCAGTGTCTCTTTAATCCCAGTAGTATATATATACAGTGAGAAGTTACTGATAATGTTTAATTTTAGTAAAGCCTTAGCATCAAATACAAGTTTTTTTCCTCTCATAGTCATGCATTTAAAAGGTGTATGGAAGACCAAACCTCAAACACTACACATACATGCCCTAATAAGCTTAATATAAATGTACACATCACACTACAGTGCCCATTTTACACATCAGCAGGCCAAGAGGATGCACGCCCCCTTTCATTTTGTCCTTCTGAGACCCATCTGCTTTATCTCGATGCATTTGAGACAGACGGCAGCTCACACCTGACATCACAGTTTCTAACAGTTTAACAGTAGAGATCAACAGCAAACGTGCACGTTTCTATTGCATGACCATCACACTATATAAGGATCACAAACCCTTCTCATCACGCACCAAGACAAGAATTCTTTTGGTTTCTGTAGCACCGTTTACAGTTGCAATAGTTGACAATAACAGCAACATGCAGTAACAGTGGTTTGTGATTTTTCAGTGGAGATCTTTCACCTGATGGAGCAGAGGAAGGTGTCAGCAGAAGAGCTGGACTCAGTTCCACTGGACCATGTGTAAGTATTTGGACTAGATTTTATTCTATCAGCCATCTTTGGTGAGATTAAACACATTGAAGCACACGCTGCTATGATGGAGTAAGCAAGTCTGGATAAGTAACAGAGAAACAAAATTCTAAGTGGCATATATTATTATCACTTCCACTACACAGGGCCGTGCACTAACACTTTAGGGTCAAATGCTCAAGTGAAATTAAAGGGCACCCTCTCATAATTACACATAGGCCTGAAGTAGCACATCTTTTGCTCACTTCATATTTTTTTATTTTAATACCCACACACTAATAGCTGTTTAATACGTTTTAATACTTCAATATGCTATGTTAAAAGAAACCCAGTTTTGAAGATGGTTAGAAGATGTGGCTGGGGGGACTCTAACCATCTTCATAGACACATTACATTGTATATAGTCACATCTTAAGATAGCTAATGTAAGCTAAATGCTAGCTAATTAGCTTGCTAACTTATAGCTACATCAAGAGGGGTTCAACAACGTCAGCCAGGCTTGCGTCCTCCTTATTTCAGTGGATGTTAAAGAGATTGGAAAAAGACAGATAGGTTAGTTGTAAGAGTAATTATTGTTAGCCAGAAAAGATCAAGGGTAATGTTCCTTTTTGTATATTATCTCTGTAAGTTTATATGTTGCCCAAACTAACTCTCTGCAGTCATGTGAGATGAACATTAGGTCAGCACCATGGTTTGTATTCAGTAATAAATTTATAGAGTACTGTATGGATTCCCATAAGGGGAAAAGGGGACACATATCCAGCCATACAGAAACAATGTTGATTCAGAGTCTTGTCATCCTTGGTCTCTAGTTCTCCCTTTATCGTTGAGACCTTGGAAGCCTTAATTAACTTTGTTTTGCCTTGTTTGTTAAAGTTAACATGGTGAATATGTCCTTCCATCACATAATGTAGTCCTTGCTGTCTGCTTCTTAAAGCTACATTGCCTGACGCCCAAAACGCTTGTCCAACTTAGCAACAGTAACTAATGGTGGTGGGACCCAGGATCTGTCAGTTGTATATCTTCACTGAGGTCGTTGTGGAAGCTGTTGTCAGAGCAGTCTATACTGTCATTTGCAGGCTGGGAGAGGCTGGAGACACGGCGCTGGTGAGGCACGAGGGCCGAGGTTCTGAAGGTTTTCTGGAACACATCTTCAAACATGCTGCCAAAGAACTTTTTGGTCTGGACGTCCATGACATCACATACAAGACCCTCAGGTGAGAGACTCTGGGAGCCTGTGAGTTATTCAGCTAGAATATACTGTAGCTCCCATGGAAGTCCAGTCATCCATGCCAACCTTTGTAAAGCAATATCAATTTAGACACGAAATACAATTTCTTTGTCTGAACAGTCTCCTTCAATTTAACATGTTGCTTTTGTAGGAACCGGGACTTCCAGGAGGTGACTCTGGAGCGAGACGGGGAAACTCTGCTGCAGTTTGCCGCCATCTACGGTTTCAGAAACATCCAGACTCTGGTTCACCGAATGAGAAAGGGACGTGTGCCTTACCAGCTGGTGGAGGTGCTGTCCTGCCCAGGAGGTGACACAAAAATATTCATTTTCGAGAAACATTGCTTGAAATAGTGTCTTTCACTTTGGAGATGTCGGTGTTAGCTCGTGTTGTGTTTCATATGTGGCAGGGTGCTTGAGCGGCCGCGGTCAGGCAGAGAGCGACACGGTAGGCCGGGTGGATAAAGCCCTTGTCCAGCAGATGGAGGAGGCCTACAGCAGCCTGCCAGTCCGCCTCCCAGAGCTTAGCTCCACCCTGCACACCCTCTATCAAGACTGGCTGCAGGGCCAGGACTCCCCTCAGGCCAGCACACTCCTGCACACCCAGTACAGAAGTCAGAGTCAGACCCACACACAGCCCACACACATGCAGTGGTGAGGATACAGGGGTGTTTTTACTTTACGGAAGTTGAACAGGGGCTGCCTCTGGTTCACTCTGATTCTGCTTGGACCATCTCATCATTCATGCTGACACCATGAAGGACCATGCTGCACTTAAGACCGGCGAGTGTAAGTAGGTGCACTTCTTCCATTAGGCCACAGGGGGGTGATGTCTGTATTTAAAATATGTGGATCTCCTGTGCCAAAACTGAGCCAGAGCAGAAATAAGGGTCCGGAGTCCAGAAAAACACACACGTCTGCATTTAATGCAGACTGAAGCAGTGATGTCAAAAGGCTGCAGATAATGGTTACCAAACAATAAGGTACAAAACCTCCTGATCTGCAGCTGGTCTGAGAAATGTGGAAATCTGTAGCAACTATTTATGTCATTTTACAGAGCAATAAGCCACTGAGGAAACATAAAAGAAGCTTTTAGCACAACTGGAACTCATTGACTGAACCTGTGGATGTTGAATGTTCATCTGAGGAGTTTAATGTATTCCAAATCAAAACTGTCCAGTATGTTGTTTCATGTTCAGGTTACCTCCACTGTCCCCTGCTGTAAGACAAGACAATGTGCTCTCAAACACATTGATAACTATGCAACAGTGTGATTGTCTCATTTCAGCAGAGTGACGCTGCTGTGGGATTCAAGAGGTTAAAGGCCTTTTACTAATACTTAACAACCTGACTAGCGAGTGTTTGCTCATGTGTAACTACCAACTCAGTGTTTGGGTTATCCGTCCCAGTGAAGAATCAGTCATTATTTTTTAATGGTACAAGATAATTTCATTTTTATTATCGCTTTGTTCCCATTCCACAAACTAGTATTTTTAAATTATATATTGTTTTTGTTTTTTGTTTTACAAGATCAAACATCTATGTTAAGCACTAAAATATTCTGACAAAATGAAGTGTGTCTCATTTCAGTGTCTCCGTAGATGATGTCATTGTTCACTAAACAGCCTCTGCCTCCTGTAGAGATTAAGTTTTTAAGTTTTTGAAAGTAATGCTGCTGGTAATCCACAAAACAGGCAGTTTTTAATGTTAGTGTTGTAATGAAAACCTCTGAAACAGAGATGTGTTGATTATCTATGGCATTGGTTTCCAACTGGTTCAGCCACAGGGTCCAGATTTCTCCTTAGTAATTACTTCAAGGTCCACACAGTTGAAAACACTCAACATCCTATTTGTGTTTGGCCATGTCATTGAGCAAGATTGCTGTTTCTGTCAAGTAGCTGTTCACTCTTCAGCAGCAAAGGGCCTTTCAAAAATAAAAGCTCTATGGCAAAAATTCACTGTATTTATAAAAAAAAAAAAAAAGTGTGTTTTTTCCCAAACTTGACATGTTTGTGAGTCACTTGCAGTCCATTCAGAATGGACCCACGATCCACTTTTGGACCGCTACCCACCAGTTTGGAACCAATGATCCATAGTGTGTTTTTTGCCAATGCTGTGAGCTCCCAGTGAAACTGCATCTAAGTTCATTGTAACTGGATATCTCAAATTTAACCAAAAGTACCTACATAACTCAATATGACTAGAGGTAAGTGAAAAATATGTTGTTTGTTTTGTTTTGTTTGTCATTTCAGTGATTGAACCCTCAGAGGTGCTTCATGCAGTTACAATATTTCTTCATTAAAGTCTCACCATAAATAGATACAGAAAAGGCCTAAACTGGTGCTTAAAAATTCACCAAGTATTTGACGTTCAAACTTAAAGGCAGGGCCCCCCAAACCCCCTGTTTCATGTGTGCCCTGCCCACTGTGTTGAAAATAAACTTAAACTCTTTCCAGCATCTGAAATATAAGCACTTGCTGCATTTCTTTTTTCTTTTCTTTTTTTAATTAAAGAAACTCACTTGAACTAGGTGTGAAAAAGGCCTAATTGGTGCTTAAAAATTCACCAGAATGCGGGAAATTGAGTATTTGATGCTCAAACTTCAAGACCTGTTTCATGTATGTCCTGCTGCCAGTGTTGAAAATAAACTTACACCCCTACCAGCGTCTGAAATATAAGCACTCACTGCTTTTCTGTTTTGTTTTCTGTTGTTGGCAATTTAATATCTTTGGATTTTGGAATGTTGGTCAGACAAAACAAGCAACTTGCCGGGGGCCACACACACTATTTGAAACCACAATTTGAAAGAATAGTAGTGATGGCCAAATGAAGCCTCATGAAGCATTTTCTTTATTTTCTGAGCCCACTAGATGGCACTCATGGTTTAGAGAGAGCGGCT
>JAPZEB010000014.1:20099656-20117696 GCA_029783705.1 Chaetodon striatus | reverse complement strand
TGTGGTGATGAGTGCGTGTCCACCCCCTCTCCCAACTTGGTCTGGTCTCTGCTGTTGTGATGACGTGTCTGTTCCCAGCGCTGTCACACTTTTCTGAGATTTTTGCTGGCTCTTTTCTCAACCCAATCATGGATGGAGCACACCTGTAGCGGCTACATGGCCTGACCACTGTGGGCCCTGTCTTTGTGTGGAACACCTACGAGAGGCCCTCACTGAGGGGGCATGCATGAATTGTTGCATCATACCTCGGTCGGTGAGATTGGCTAGACTCGCTCAATTGGATCCCCTGGCCTGTCTCCCTTCATTCCAGTCTGAGGGGGCAGATCTCCCTGGGACCACCGTGCAGAAGAGGTCTGCCACATGGGGAGGTGATGGGGCTCTGGCAAAAAAGAGGAAGGAGGCGCAGAAAGACCTGCTCTCCTCCAAGGTTGACTGCTTGGCTGCTGATATGGAGCAAATGAAGACGCTCCTTCTGAGTCTTCAGCCTGCTGGTGGGGTGGCGCCTCCTGCTGTAGTATCTGCCCAGGAGTCGTGGCTGCCATTGGATGATGCTCTTTCCATCGCGGCTTCCTCAAGCCAATTCCATGACTCACAGGGGATTCCAGTCCCCCTTACGGCAGCGGGCTCCTCTGGGTCCTCAGCCTCGAGCTCCCGGTGTGGGTCTGATGATTCCTCCATGGGGGCGATCATCCGGACAGCCCTGGCACGTCTGCAGCTTGACGCCCCAAGTCAAGTACAGGCTCCAAGTGCTTTTCACAGGCACAACCCTCACTCAGTGAAGGTTACGGTGCCGCAATCTCCGGATTTTTTGAAGGAGCTGCATTCCTGCTAGAGGAACACTTCAGCCCTCACCAGGCCAGGATCAGATGAACGAGCTTTGGCCTCCATGGAAGATGCAGAGTCGGTTGGCCTTCTCCACATGCCGGCAGTGGAACCTGCAATTGCGGCCTTGATTGTGGCTCCAGATGAGGAAATGAAGGCAGTTCCTAAGTGCCCTTCTGCCCAGTGCAAGGTCACAGACGACTATATCTGCAAGGCCTATAACTTGGCAGCTCGGGTCAGCCGCCTTGGGAACACTCTTTCCTATTTCCTCCTTGCCCTCTCAACCTCTCTGCAGGATGCGTAGGTAGACGGTTCCATCCGCGACATTTGTGACGCATCACTGCAGACGTTCGCCTACCAGACGAGGGAGCTGGGCTGTCTGAAGTCGAAGCTTGTCCACACTCGCCGCCATGTGTGGCTGGCGCAGTCACCTCTAACAGAGGCGACCCGCAAGGTCCTTCGTAGGGTGCCAGCGGAACCTGGGGAGCTCTTTGGTTCAGCTGCTCTGGAGGCTTTGGATTGCACTGCTGAGGCCGACGAGACAAGGAGGCGGCTTGCGGGCCTCCACAGAAGAGGATCTGCTTCCAGCTAGTCGAGGGCTTTACAATCTTTCCCTCGGGCCCCTACACAACCACCTTCCCGTGGTGGCCAACGTCCTTTGCGGGACACGAGAAGGCCAGCAGGTGACTTCTGTTCCATGCTGCACCGCTCGCCATGTAGGCCCCAGGACTCCAAGCCTAACGCTGCACTTCCTGCTCTGTCAGGGGCCGGGGGCAGCAGCGCTAGGGCCATGGGGCCGGTTGTTGGCTGCTTTTTCCGAGCAGCAGCTCAGTCACTGGGCTGCCTGCTCGTCAGACCTTTGGGTAGTTGCCACCTTGACCTGGGGTTATGAATTACAGTTCCGACACCGGCCCCCAGCCTTCGACGGGTCAAAATGACACTCATCCATGACTCAGCCGAGGAGGACGCATATTTTCATGTGCCCATCGCGGCTCATCATCAGCCCTTCCTGTGGTTTGCCTTTCAGGGCCACCACTATTAGTTCAGGGTACTCCCCTTCGGGCTTTCCCTGTCTTCGAGGGTTTTTACCCGATGTGTTGCAGCGGCCCTGACACCTTTGCAGGCAGACAGCGTCAAGATTCTGCCATATCTGGACGACTGGCTAGTGTATGCACCTTCCCGGGCCCAGGTGGTTCGGGACACAGACTGTCTTCTGGCCCATGTGGCCCAGCTGGGCCTCAGGGTCAACATGGCAAATAGTTGTCTGGTCCCCACTCGACAGGCTGCCTTCCTGGGTCTGATCCTGGACTCTGTGTCCATGAGGGCCTACCTGTCGGAGCGCTGCGTGGACAACATCCTCCGACTCCTTCCCCTCTTCAAGAGAGGCAAGCGTCTACCTTTGGTCCAATACTTGCGACAGTTGGGCAAGCTGACGGCCGCATCAACTGCCATGCCATCTGGTCTGTTGACGTTGCACCCCCTCCAGATGTGGCTGAACAGCTTTCAGAGGAGGAGTCCAGTGGACTTGGTCCTGTCGTCTGTCACTGACAGACCACTGTATTACCGACTGTACCCTGGGGAAGCCATCCCATGCATCTACGGACTCCCCAAGATACACAAAGAAGGAGCACCACAAAGACCCATCATCAGCAGCATCAGCTCAGTCACCTACAATGTCTCCAAACACCTAGCGATGATCCTAGGACCGCTGGTCGGTAACACTCCACACCACGTCAAGAACTCTCAGGATTTCACAAACAAGACTAGAGAGATAACACTAAACTCTGATGAAACCATGGTATCATACGACGTCACTTCACTTTTCACTTGCATTCCCACTTAAGAAGCAGTTAATACAGTAAGGAAATGCCTGCTACAAGACAGCAACCTTCCCAACAGGACCAATATCACCCCAGACCACATTTGTGACCTGCTGGATCTCTGTCTGTCCACCACGTACTTCAAGTACAATGAGGGTGTCTACAGACAAAAGCACGGCTGTGCTATGGGCTCACCGGTATCCCCTATTATGGCCAACCTCTACATTCCAAGAGGTGGATAAGGGAGCTCTGACCTTTACAGGAACTGCCCCTAGCCACTGGTTTAGATATGTGGATGATACCTGGGTCAAAATCAAGACCAAAGAAGTGGAAACCTTCCCGGAACATATCAATACAGTGGACCCCAATATCAAGTCCACATGGGAGGATGTCAGAGGTGACAGTCTACCCTTGTTAGACTGCACAGTGCACATTGAGGAGGACAGAAACCTGAACATAGGTGTACAGAAAACCAACTCACATGGACCAATACCTGCTGCTCCACTCTCACCACCCGCTGGAACACAAGCTGGGAGTCATCAGAACCCTGAACCATCGGGCTGAAAATGTGCTCACCAGGGCAGAGGGGAAGGTGAAGGAACAGATACACATCAGGGAAGTGCTTAAAACCTGTGGCTACCCCAACTGGGCCTTTGCCAAAACCTCTAAAAGACCTCTAGCAGACAGAGAGGAAGAGACATCGTTAAACAGAGGTGGACTCCGACACCACTTATCACCCACCTACAATGCAGTCCTGGGATCCCTCCCCAGACGACTTCGCACTCAATCACACCTGGTCCCACCTGACCCTAAGGACACACATGATGGTCAGGTGGGTCAACAACTCTCACTGTAACCCCAACCACTCTGAAACCAAGAGCTTACATGTGACCCTAATGACTCTGCCAGGGTTCACACCCACACAGAGCTTAAAGCCTGCAGCTCCGTACCAGTCAGTTAGAACTGAAGAAGCTTCTTGGATGAGAGGGGAAACGTCTTCAAGAAACGCAAGGAAGTCCAGTTGCCTACGATATAGCACTTAGCACTCAAAAAAATCCTGTCTGCAACATTTCATAGGTAAATAGGCTCATTGTTAACAGCTGATGGTATCATGTCCAACAATTTAAAAACTATGTTTGTCAGCGCACAATTGCACGGAATTTAGGATTTCACCATCCAGAGAAATCTCTGCACATAAGTGTTAATGCCCATGGCATCATGTGTAACCCTCACATCTGTGGCACCATGAATGCTGAAAGGCACATAGTGGTTTTAAAGTAACATATGCTATCATCTAGACAGTGTGTTTTTCAGGGATGTCCTTGCTTATTCCAGCAAGACAGCAAGCACTAGACTGACCTGCCTGCAATTTTGCCGACTAATAACGGTGTAAAAAATCCAGTAGGGCTAAGCCCCCATCCAATTTAGGGCTTTGAAGATGGGTCTTATGAATCTGTGCAGTTTTTCTGTTCCAGATGTTATTTTGTCCAGCTTTTTAAAAAATGATTTGGATAGGAAGACAGGGATCATTCAGAAAAGGTATAGGAATCTCTGTAAAATAGTCAGTTTAATTGTGTCTATATGGCCTGCAAGGGAAATGGGTAAACTTGACCAACGTGTTGCTTAAAGAAGAGGTGCTGTCACGCGATAGTAAACATACCCCTGTCACGACTTTTTGGAATGTGTTGCAGGCGTCAAATTCAGAATGAGTGTATATTTACAAAAATATGTGCTGTATTCAATTGATTCCATTCTGTTTTTATTCATGTCTTACACAGCGTCCCAACTTTTTTGGAATTGGGGTTGTATATTACAGTGTAAGATGTTTTACAACAAGTTCAGTCCTTCCTGTTTACTGTAGTTCTATAGTTGATTTGTTGTGCTTCACTGGTTCTTCAGGTATAAATGGGTGCAGAAAGGCATCTTTTTCCTCTGACAGCCCAAAGGTGTGTATTGTGGGGAGCGGTCCAGCGGGGTTCTACACGGCACAAAATTTGATCAAGGTATTTCCTGTTTTGATAATGTTGGAGAATATCAGCATTAAAATTGAGCAATATGGATAAGCCTTCTATCACAGTATTATTTTATATTGTAATATAGTTAAAGGCCCAGTGTTTAGAATTTAGGGGCATCTGTTAGCAGAAATGGTATAGAATATTCACAACTGTAGCACCTTTTACACTGCCAGATTTTCAGCGAATGCCGTTTTGTTGTTCAAGCTGCCATTTTAGTCTCAGGGGATTATCAACTAGTGAAAGCATAAGCCCTTTTTAAATAGGAATTGTGCAAATTTGCAGGAAAGCCCAATCAGTCTTTTTTCAGCATTGGCAGTATGAAAACAAAATCGGGGAGTGTAGCAAAATGCAGCCCGCTTACTTTTGTTTATACAGAATGTGCCTTTTTCGGGGCAATGGGGGGCGTGAGCAAGTAACAAAACTTGTAGCTCAGTGTGTGACGTAAACATTGACGTCTTACGCCTTGCTCCAAGGGAAGCCGTGGCTTGTCAATCCTTCGGCGATTGGCTCGTACATTGGCCCGTCCTTCACGGTTCCCGTCATTTGACGTTTAATGGCCTCCTTGTTAGCGAGGGCAAGGAGGGCATGCAATTCTTTATCTCCCCAGTTGCTCATCTTCTGCTTTGCGTTTCCCTCTTGCTACTAGCTGCTCATTCCTGCTATCAGCTGTTTCCTGTTTTGAATTCCACGCCAGTGGGTCGCACATATGGCGTCATCAACAGCCCCTCCAGTGGTGGAAGGGCGCCTCGCTCTTTTTAAACGAAAAACGTTCCGCCAATATGACTACCCTACTAGGCGGAAAATTTGGCACCTCGGATTAACTCGCCAATCCGACTCTGTGTGTCGAAACACTCGCCGCTTGCTGGCAAAACGGCCCAACATTCACTGAAAATCTGGCAGTGTAAAGGGGCTTAAGAATTGATGTTATTTTGTTACCTCAGAATGAGCCATATATATCCACGTACAGAGCAGGCTCTCCTCCATGTTCTTTCTACAGTAGCCCAGAACAGACAAACCTAAAGGCCTGGACACATCAAACCAACATCATAGATCTACTGGCAATGAAAGCTGATTGTTGTGTTGCCTCACCTTGACTTTGTCTCAGCCAAAAAGTTGCACATAAACACACTGCAAAGACTACAGCTGACAGTCAATCGACACAATCCAATTTTGAAAGAACAGCGCATACTTTCCATGCACCAGTGAACAATAACACACACCGTCATAAACTGTCTCTGTTAAATAGCTCAGTGACTACAGAAAAATGAACTTGACTTTTGTTTGGTCTCACTCCCTCTTGAATTTCGCTGTTTGTTTACTTTCCTCACTTCCGTTTTCTCTTTTGGTGTGCTGATTTGAACTGCCAGTCAGAGTGATTTCATTCATATATTGGCTCTGTGGTTACAGATGCCAATTCAGCATGCTTTATTGGTTGAAAAAGAGCCAAAAAGAGCCAACAAGGGCCAATGAGGGCAACAGACATTTACCAACAGCCCAGCATTGACCGACAGTCGACTCTGCACTGCCTTAACACTGTCTCTAGATAGGGCCATGTGCATTTTCAGTTCAACACACATTTGGCATGTCAGAAAAGTTTCAGACAGGCTTTAGTTCTGCAACCTCACTGCTAGATGCCACTAAATCCTACACACTAGATCATTACGTTTCTGTTAAATTAGAAACAGACACCTGACAAATCAAGGTACTTTTTATGCTAATATTTAATAAAAATCCAATATTGCTATAAAGCAGTCCTGCTCGCTGATTTGAAACATTGTTTACAATTACTTAGGGCATCCAAAGACACTATAGAAATAGCTACAATGGTATAAACAATGTGAAAAATTTCAAATAGTCGAATTAAAAAAAAATCAATACTTCCATTTCAAGGTATGTTTTGTCATATTGCCCAATCCTAACCTGTACCTGCATTCTTCACTTGTGGATTGCATTGTGATCCTTGCCCGAGTTAACTTCAAATCTACAACCTTTTAGCTTGTTCAAAAGAAAAAGTTCCTGCTAGAAAATTCCAGTGTTTTATTTATTGTATGAATATTCCAGGCACAAAGTCCCCGCTGGTGAAGATATATAGTTTTGGCACAAAATATTGCCTACTTGTAGTTTCAATGTTGTAGCCTACAGGCCCACCTTGAACACTTACTCAAGTCAAAACAGGGAATTGGGTGTGCACCTCCCTACTAATCCACCTTTATACACCTATCACACCCTAACTCATTGAACCTTGTTTACTTCAGCTTTCAGTTGGTGTCTTTTAAATAGATGCACATACAACTGCACCACATGCCTGGTATGAATAGGGCAGGAAATCAGTTGCAGACCGCTTCCTGTAGACCTACCTGTTATTTTTGAGACACCAGGCTAGTACACACTCCACACTGATCTCTGACTGTTGTCTTAAATTTTGCCTTGTTAATTAGGTTATGTAGAGATATTTGAAAGCATTAGCACCCATTATTTTGTGTCGATTGTAAATGCAGCTGTGTGGCTCTGTTATTTTTTGGGTGATTCTAGTTTTTTTAATTAACCTTCCCAATAGATATAAAAGAAAATATGACAAAAGAAAACATTAATTCATTAAAGGTAAGGCAACAGAACAAATCCGGACACAAGAAATATCTCATTCAAATAAAATAAGACAAATAAAGCAAAACACATACTTTATTTTTACACTTTGAACAGTAATTATCTTTCACAGGTTCTGCCTTTAAGGATTAAGATCGATAGATAGATAGAAGATAGACAGATAGATACTATTGTCATTGTATGCTATACAATGAAACTTTGTTGAAGCAATTTAGCAGCATATAAATGCACCAACACACACTCACAAATAGCATCATACTTACACATACATCCATATTCAAATCTCTAGTTTTGAAAAATATAAGGAGAAAAAAAAAAAAAAAATTAAATCCTGTAACTCAGCCTAAAGGGTCATGGTTTTAAAAGTCACCTTTTTTCACGCATTTCACATCTCTGATCAAAAGGATTCTGTTTTACACATTGCATCTCTCTGTGTCTTTTTGTCCCCCCAGAGCCGTCAAGATGTCGAGGTTGACATTTATGAGCGGCTACCCGTGCCCTTTGGTCTCGTCAGGTTCGGGGTTGCCCCTGATCATCCTGAAGTCAAGGTCCTTAACCCTAAAAAGATGTGTTAGAACAAAAGATCATTGAACAGGTCTCTCAGCAGGTTTTGAACTAGTTTTTTATCCTGCAGACTGAGGGCTTTGTGGTGTGCTGCACTGCAGGGAGAACTCAAAGAAAGAGTCATAATGCTGACGAGGATTACTTTGTCCTCTCTGGTTGTGAGCTTTGTTGATTTGTACTCTCAGTTTGGGTGTGTCCATTACAGTAGTAGGTCAAAAAGAAACTCAGTCAATACCTAAGACAAACCTGTTTACTTAAGTCTTTGTAGCATTGCATGATGTAGATCACTGAGGCAACCGTCTAGCCTGCGTGAAAACTCCCTGGCACGTATAATGGAAAATAATAACAGTAATCAAAGATGTTTAAAGCGAACAGTCCCGATCAAGTATGGCAACAAGGTGAAACTAATAATGGGGCTACACAAGGTCATGAGGGTGTGTAATGTAATTATGGGGACATTGTGAATGTCAGATCAGCGTAGAAAAATTTCCCACATTAACAGTATCCCGCAGGCATCAAAGTGAAAATGAAAAAAAAAAACAAGCTTGCTGAGGACAGATGGCTCACATGCAAAGAGAAATAGTGTGCCTCCCAGTCTCAAAACATAAAGGAATTGTACAACATTTTAGGAAAAAAAGGTTTATATGCTTTCTTTAAAGGAATAGTTCAACCCAAAATCAAAGATCCATATTTTCCTCTTACCTTTAGTGCTGTTTATCAGTCTAGATTGTTTTGGTGTGAGCTGTCTAGTGTTAGAGATAAGGGCTGTAGAGATGTCTGCCTTCTCTCCAGTATCATGAAACTAGATGGCACTCAGCTTGTGGTGCTCAAAGTGGCAACAAAAACATCTGAAAAACTCAACAGCAATGTCTATTTCATAGTAAGAATCAACAGTTTGGTTGGGGTTTTTTTTTTTTGTTTGGTTCTTTCCTTTTAAAGTTTGAACAGGGCTCAGCGGGACGTTCAGTGTGACAGCAGCAATCATGTCATACAGTAAGCAAGCTAACAACGGATCTGAAATGAGCAACAACATTTTTTTGCCAACACTAGATTTAAAAAAAAAAAGCCTGAGACTTTGTCATATTAAGTATCTGTGAGCTGTAAATTCACCACTGCCAAGCAGAACAGAGAAGATAATGTTATCTGAGAGCCTTACAGTGAAAGGTTTTTCCTGTGTGCCACTGCATCAACTCTGTTCTGAAGAGTAGAGTCGAAGTAAAGAGCGCTCACTCTGCAGCAAAATCTGGGGACCAAAATGTGCCCAGAAGTACACTGCACAGCAGGGGGGTCTCCTACTGACAATTCGACTCTCCGATTTTCAAAAGCAGCCCTACCAGAAATCATGAACTGGTTACCCAAAATAATCCACAGACCTTGTAGTGAGAAGTTTTAATGAAGGAACTGTTTTCTTTGTACCAAACTAGACCTGACAGCCATGTTACTGCACAGGAGGAAGCATGCATCTACTTATGGACAACACAGCTTGTGTTCGTTACAACCGCCAACTGTATCACCGCACAAAAGGAAGCATGCATCTACTGCTAGCTCACCTAGCACCACTGAGCTAGCTAACTAACATTAGCCAAGGAAGACTTTATTAATGTTTATGTCTCAAGCTGCCACAAGCACAAGCCTCTTATCTATGAGTAGATGCATGTTTCCTTCTGCACTGTGGTATGGTTGGCAGATAGGCAGAATATTGATCTTATGCTTAACTGCTCACAAAAGGTCTGTGGGTTATCTTGAGTAACCAGGTCATGATTTCTGGAAAGAGACATTGCTGTTGAGTTTTTAAATGCATTTTATTGCCGCTCTGAGCACCTCAAGCTGAGTGCCATCGAGTACCATTATACTGGAGAGAAGATAGACATCTCTACAGTCGATATCTCCAACACTTGGCAACTCACAGCAAAACAATCTAGACTGATAAATGGCACTACAGGTAAGAGGAAATATATATATATTTAATTCTGGGGTGAATCCAGTTTTCCCTTATATTGTAACATGATTAACCTGTATTCTTCGGATACACTTGCACCTACAGCCAAATCAGCATCATTGGGGTTTAACCAACACTACAGGAGCTGTAACTCATTGTAGCCTTTTTGTTTTGACATTTCTGATCCTTTTTTTCTCCTCAGAACGTCATCAACACATTTACACAGACGGCCAAACATTCACGCTGTAACTTCTATGGTAACGTGAATGTGGGGAAAGATGTGAGCATTGAAGAGCTGAAGCAAGCTTACCATGCAGTCGTACTGGTAAGAACATGAAAAGACACTGTTGTATCTGCCAGTAAGAGAGTTGTTGTTATGATGCATGTATATGTGCCAAAGCATACTTTATGCATTGTTTATCATATATATTTTGGTAGAGTTACGGGGCAGAGGGCAACAGGAGTATGGGAGTGCCAGGAGAAGACTTGGACGGTGTGTATTCTGCCAAAGACTTTGTAGGCTGGTACAATGGGTTACCGAGCTGCCGAGAGGTATGACTTCGACTGCGCAAATCCATTTGATTCTGCCATGTGTAAAATCGTCACCTCACAGCGTGTTTTCAGGTGTACTTTCTATTCTGCTTCTTTTTCATCACTTCTCAGTTTCTCTCCATTTTCTTTTCTGTTCAGCTGAATCCAGACCTGAGTTGTGAAACAGCAGTCATTGTGGGACAAGGCAACGTTGCTTTGGATATAGCAAGAGTCCTGTTGTCAGACATTGACATGTTAAAGGTGAGAAACACATAGCCTGGGTTATTCAAAGTAAGAATACAGTAACAAATGTATATCAAAAACCAAAGCAACCACACACTGTGATATCTAACGTATAAAGCTCACTAAAGGTCTACTTACTTATTTTTTTAGATGTAATCTCTAAATTTAAATAAGTTTGGCATACTGACAAGTTTCCATGGATATGTAATAAAGATCCATGACGACATGTCTGCCTTTCACATTTAACAACTAAATACAACTTAGATCATCACCATGGTGATGACAGTATGGCAGTATAAAGTGTTTTGTGTGGAATAAAAGAGCTGGTGTGTGCAATTGACCTCCATGCTTGTATAAAGATGGAAAAGAGTGCCACCAACAGAGCCTTTACTTCATCAGCAGTAAATGTGAACAAAATGATGCCACATTACTAATGGCACATTTTTATTGACAAACACCAAAACTTTATGTAATTGTGGACATACAGCATCAGAGGCAACACCAAATGTTAAGAAAAATATATCTCTTGGAATATCACTCACTTTAAAGGAATACTTCATCTCTTAAATGATTAGTTGTTTATCAGTTACAACCCCTTGTTATGTTGAATTTGTGAAGAAAACTTTGTTTTTCTCACATGCCCCCAGGGTGAATGAAAAATCCAAAAAATTCTTGATGAATTAAAGTCATAGGGGTCCACATTTAACAACAGTAAAACTATATCAAAACATCCATTTACAAGCTCTCACACAACTTGCACAGTTTAATCCAAGTCTCATTTGTTAAGTCCTATGCTTATTATTTAAGACTGAACTGAAAGTGAAATGTATCTATGCTCTCTTTAAAGCCAGACTCCATTGACAAAAACAGTCATTTTACTTCGCTGAACACTGGAGCTGCTGGTCTACAGCTGCCCCAGTGAGTTAGTTTGTTTGTGGTTTTGTGGGACTTAGGTGTTTTAAAGGGTTGATTCAGATACACCAAAGTCACACAATAACATAAGGTAACTGGCCGAGGAAGAGGTAGACAAAGAGCTTGCTTTTTCAGCAATGTAGAATTTCTGTTTTTGTTAATGGAGTCTGGCTTTGAACAGAACAGAGATATGTTTCTCTCTCTGTTAAGTTTTTTAATATTACAGTGAAAATGCATCTGTTTGGGAAGTACAGAGTATACGACTGGATAAATGAGACTTGGATTATATGGCATAAGTTGTGTGAGGTATGCGAGAAAATCAGTTTTTCTTGTAATTGCTTAGTAATAGTAATTGATAAACATATGATGATCTGGGGAGTGAAGTATTCTTTCAAATAGACATCAACGTTATACAACTCCTCAAAAATCCATTTTTTCGAGAGAAAATGTTCTTAAAGAGACTGAATGGAAAGTATTTCTTGTATTTTTGCAGAAGACTGACATCACCCAGCTGGCTTTGGAAGCTCTGGCAGAGAGCAAGGTCCGCAGGGTGCTGATGGTGGGCAGGAGAGGACCTATACAGATTGCTTGCACAATCAAGGTGTGTGTCAGAAGAGAAACACTGTTACTGAAATGGACCTTTTAAAGAGTAAGCAAAAATATCTCAGTTGTAACCATCTTTTTGGTTTACTTTAGCAACACCAACCCCACTGTAACCCAAATGTTTTGCAATGTGACCTCCATTAAACCACATCGAGACCCCATGACTTCCTGGCCTAACTATGGCCTACCCTACTTGCTCTAGCTGTGCACAGGTTTTTAAAAGAATGATTTCAGCTGTTCTTCCATTACTGTTTAATCTAAGTATTTAAACTATTTATCCATTACTACATGATTATTTTTTATGTCTCGCTTGCTAGTTTACTAGTTTTCATACACTCTTAAGGGCATGGTGTTACAACCAAGGTTTGGTGGGAGGTGTGTACTCTGCAGTCAGCCTATTGTATCTGGTAGTTTGGTGTTAATTGTGCCAATAGATCAAGGAAAGATCCCATATCTCAGCAATATTGTGGTGGGTGCAATGTTACCCTAACCAATTGAAATAATAGACAAAATTGTGAAAATAAGATCCAAGAGGTGGTGAACCAGAATCATCCTTTAAACTCACCAAACTCATTTGCCAAGAGAGACACCTTCCTCCAGCTTTAAAGGGGAACTACTCCCATTTTCAAAATTCGTACATTTTATTCATATGATCTGAGACAGTCCACAAATAGTACTAAAAAAAGAACAAATCTCTCTCAAATCCAAAAACTAGAGAGCTAAAGCTCACATTTGTGATGTCATAGGTAATGGTGAAAGATGTTCTAGATGACTCTGAATTTCCTGAGTATATTGGTACATTTTCTGTCTCAGAGCTGAAAATACTACAATAAAATAAAGTGCATCTTGGTAATAAAAGAAAAAAAACATTCTGTGGGTCCACAAAAATAGTTTCCCATTAATTGTCTACGGAGAAGCTCCAGACTATATACTTGATGACATCACAAGTTTGAGAATTACTTTTCTGGTTCCTGGCTTTGAGCGAGAGGAGCTCATGTTCACAAATGTTGATTGAACTTTCCAGCACCATGGCAATAACATATTGGAATTCTTAACTTAGGTGGTCTTTCCCTTTTGGTAACTTTTATGAAAACAACTTTTCATATTTGCAGAAACTGTCATTATATCATGACAGCAGTACATGAGACAGATAATTTGTGAAAAAACCATGCTCCTCTGCCTATTTTATTGCCTTAAAGCATTGCTAATGGCCTCACTGCAGGAGATTGAAAACAACTAATCAGAGCCAAGAAGTTTGTCTTCAGTTGTCTTCAGAAACATTTTAGTGTACAGTTTAGCTGTGAAATGAGAACGTTTGCCAGTGGGCTGTGCTTTGTTTATGTAGTACTGTGTGGATAGTGATCGTTTCAGCAAATATGATACATAATATTAAATGATTTTCTAGTCCAGCACAGCCATTTATGCTATGTTTTTTTCTTGTCTATAGGAGCTCAGGGAAATGGTGAACCTGCCGAACGCCAAACCTGAGATGGTGGCGGCTGATTTTGAAGGTGTCACTGAGGCTCTTAAAGGTAAGAAATAAAATATTACCATCTGTTTAGAGAACAGTACTGTCTCTTTACTGCCTCATTAGTCTGCTGTATTCTTAAACAAGGTAAGTGTGGAGACGTGAATTTTTCATCTTTCACATTTTATGGTTATGCAGTAGGCTACATACAGTGATATATTTATTATATGCAATTCAACATAAAAGAGAAGTCAGTGTTTTCTTTCTTATACCAAACAAGCAGTACAGAACATTTATGATACTATCTGTGTTAAGTTCAAAAGAAATCAGGTCTTGCTGAGACTGTTGAAAAGGTTAGACGGAAGGAAGAAATGTGGTTGACAGCCACAACATACGCTATTGAGACCTATAGCATATACATGCTGAGGTGAATGGAAACTGTTAACCAGTTAATACACCCAGTAGATGTTCTGTAGCTACTGAGGACAACTGCTGGGATGAGAAACTGCAGAATTATGCAACACCATAGGCTATCTTGGTGACCTTCTGGCCAGTGTTTGTCCTTGTTAGAGAAACAACGTTGGACTGATTGATGCTGCTGAGCATGTTCAGGCTGGTGATAACAGTCTCCTTGCCTCTGCTCATGGCTCATTGTGAGAACCTTGATCTCATCTCTGTAAAACATGATAAGCTGTAAGTGAGAAATGCTTTTAGAAACTGGTGGTTTCTATCTGTCTTGTTTTTAGTACCGCTAAACTTGCCAGTGATAACATTAGCAGTGCTGCAGTGGTGACTGCTTTGTGGTTACTGCAGCACATCAGAAGGCACACACTTACAGGAAATTTATGAAGACCAGAAGGTTAGAACATTTTAACAAAAAAAGACAGATTCTAGGTTTCATTTACGTACATGTGTAGGTCCTTTGTGTTTCTGATAACTGGAATTTGCACATACACACACCTACATACTTTTCCATATTCACTGAAATGGCAGAGGCTACATGATCATGCATGCATTTAAAGATGAAAACACACACATGCACACACATACATGTACAGTATGTATAATAGTGATAATTTTACCAACACCAAAACTCAACTCAACTCACAACAAAGCACACAACAAATTCTTTGTAGCCATTTTAGCCTTGTTTTAGTCAAGAAGAGTAGTGCAGTAATACAAGCAAAAAAAAAAGGTCGGTAGTTTGTTTTTGTTATTGTATGACTTTAGGGACTCGGAACACCCGACCCAGTGCATGTCTGAGAGGAGAGAGACTCGAAACCCAGGATGGGTCTTGGGTCTAGGATCTGTTTATGTACCTGACAACCCCAAAAAATGGCATTCTATCGCTAAAAACATTTTGTCATGTTGGATACAACATGCTGTTCCTGTCCACCTTACTGAAAAAAAATGTGTAATACTGTTTCAGAAGTCTGTTTTTATTTTATTTTATTTTATTTTATTCTATTGTCTCTTTTTGTTGTAGTTGTTGTTGTTGTGATGTGAGCTGTCTTTACATCTCCAAGATATTTGTGTTGCAGTGCAATCTTCTTAAATAAATTATTAAATAAATATATTTTCATCATGAATGTTACAAATAAGAAAACCAAAACCATACAATAACAGAAGGGTATATGTTACATTATAGAACTAACTTTAGAACAAACACTCATATGTCATATATGTGCGTGCAATCGTCTTCAATAAATTAAACTGAAGACTGATTTCATTATCAGTGTTACCATTACTGTTAAAAAAAATATAAATAAACAATAAGAAAACAGTCCTGTCCAATTAGTCAAACATCGGAGATTAAAAGTCACAAATCTTTACAAATTCTGCAAAGACAATAGGTAATATGTTCCAACACAGAAAACTACAGGCATTTTTCAGCAGTTGAAAACAGAGGCACGCGTCTGCGTTTTCTTGCTGCAAGGTCGTTAACTAGGTCATCATATGACAGCCTCTGACTGAGTTCTGCATTGATACTGATCACAGCAAGACCACTTCAACATCCCTGTCCAACTCTTTGAACACACAAATGTTTAAATGAGCTTACGTTTCGAAAACCTTCGCTCAGCAGAGGCAATTGTCTGTATTAATAACTGTAATAATAAGCTAATAATGATTTAAAAGCGCAAGCGCACCGCACAGCTCAAATCGCATTGTGTCTGAGAGGGCCTTAAATGGGACAGTTAATGCAGCCGTATGATAGATGATGAATATGATCCTATAATCATGATGCACGTGCCTGTAGCAACGGTGCTGGCCATGGAACTAAACTCCAGATAACATGTATGTATTTGCAAAGAGGATGAAACTCACTGGCTGATCAAAGACCTTTCACTTGCTGTGTTTAGTGTGAGTTAATTGGCTGATGGGCTTCTCTGCTATCATCTCACAGCTTCTGCAGGAGGCTTGATACTATATCTACTCCGATTTATGTTGTCTTCTGCAACTTGAGTTTCAAATAGAAGTTCTGGTGCAGGTGGTAGTCTATTCGGTCACAATGAAGCAAAAACTTTCAATTAATCATATTCCACCACACAGGCTGACTTGAACTGAATCACTTAACACACACTCCTCTTCCTCATGGTCCAGCGGTGATCACGATCAAGATTTTCTTCCAGGAAAAATGCAGCTCCACTGTTTATTTGCATTTGTTTACAGGCAAGTCTCAATATAGCAGCGACCAGTGGTGTAGTGATACTTGATGAGGTGCCCTCCTATGTAGATGAGTAGGTTACCAAGGAGGAAGTGGGTATGCTCTCCTGTATATTGCAGTGACATTTTGGCTGACAGGTGCATATACTGTAAAAGGCCAGAAAAAGAAGTGGGTGTACCCCATATACCTCTACACCACTGATCAGAACTAACCCTTCAAAAAACCAAAGTCACAGAATAACACAAATGAACAAGCCTATCGAGGCAGTGGTTGACCAGCAGTTGCGAAGAGAGCATAGATAGGTTTCCCTTTAAGTTAAGTTCCCCATTAGAAAAGTCTGTTTGGGAAGAACGGAGCATATGACTGGATAAATGAGTCTCGGATTATACTACACAGAGTTTTTAAACAGGAAGCATGTGAGAATAACAAAGTTTTCTTCATGAATTCAACATAACGTGGTGGGTAATTGATGTACAAATGATCATTTAAGGTGTGACGTGCTCCTTTAAAATAATACTTACACACCTGTATGTACATTTCAAGAGTTACTGGTCATTGTGATTGTTCCTCCTGTCCATACTGGCCGTGAAGAGACACAAATACACACACAATCATTCTTACTTTAATGCTTTTCATGCTTACATACTTTCAATTGAAGAAAAAAAACTCAGTCAACAGATGTTTATTCAGTAAGTATCTGTGCTATGTCAGATTTGCCGAGGCCCAGGAAGCGTCTGACGGAGCTGATGTTGAAGACAGCCCTGGACATCCCAGGTGAGAAGGAGCAGGAGAAGCGAAACAAGGCTTCCCGCATCTGGGGTCTTCGATTCTTCCGGAGCCCTGTAGAAATTCTGGCTGACCCTGATAACAAAAGGGCAGCTGGCATCCGACTGGCGGTCAACAAGCTGGAGGTAATCAGGATTTGTGTTTTAAAAAATCAAGAAGTCCCTCATGTAGCCATGTGCAGCAACATGAGGCCAGGCTGCTTAGTACGTTAGCCTGGTTAAAGTTGGTTACCTCCGTATGACCAGGGCTCAGGCGAGGGAGCACGGGCAGTGCTCACAGGAGAAGTGGAAGATATGACCTGTGGCATGGTCATTAGCAGTATCGGCTACAAGAGCCTCCTCATCGATCCATCAGTGCCATTTGACTCAAATAAAGCCATTGTCCCAAACAACATGGGTCGTATTCAACAAGCTGCAGGTACTCCATAAAAAAACAAGACCATTGAATCCTTTCTTTGAAAAATATTAAGTGAAACAATGTAGTGAAGTCATCTTTCTTTCTAGGTCTTTATTGTAGTGGCTGGCTGAAAACAGGCCCCACTGGGGTGATAGCCACCACTATGAACAACAGTTTCGACACGGCACGATCCTTGGTGGAGGACATGGACTCAGGAACGTTGGATGTATCTGCTGCCAAGCCTGGTTCACAAAGCATCAGTGCTCTGCTGGAAAAGAGAGGTACTCTACTGTGCCTTTGGTTTGCTTTCTATTGAGCCAGTCAGTCTTTGATGGGAGAAGTAAAGTAAAGTTTCTGTTGTCCTGATATCAAAATGGGGTTTGTTCCATCATTGTTGAGTCAGGACAGCAAACAGTTGTGACTTTGTAGAGCAGGAGCTGAGCCCCCTTCGTAAAGCCAGTTGACAATAGCAGAGCATAGCAGACGGGCGCGGTTTGACCACATGCTGGGTGTAGGATTAGCTTGAGCCATTCACAGCATGACAGGCAAGTATTTTTCTGCTAATGATAAATAAAAAAAAGCTCCATCACAGCTGCAAAGTCAGTTGAGTATCCTTTCAGTAGAGAGTTCCTTTCATGAAGTTGTTTACATCTAAAAACAGCACTAACTGGT
>JAPZEB010000014.1:20066634-20093242 GCA_029783705.1 Chaetodon striatus | reverse complement strand
CCAGTTTAAAAAAAGGTTGTCCCCATGAATCACTTAGACATAAAGACAGGGGAAATAAGGGCCAAGTTGAAAAGTACCACCTACCTTCTGAGGCTGAGGCAGAGGCTGATGTCTGAGACCAAGAGGTTATGAGTAGAGACTGACAGCTAGACAGACACTGCCATCCCTAAAGCCATGCCACAAGCATGATGAAGGATATATGTATTATCAACTATTATCATCAGTACAAAACTCTAAGCCTCCATGTACTCATGTGTAGTGACGGATGGATGAAGCCTGACGAAGCTTTGGGGCTTTGAAGCTGTAAGACTTTAAAGTCAGGCAGCATAGTGACACCTGGTGGTTTGCAAAACATACTGCAGCCATTCTAGTCTGAGCTAAAATGGATAACCTTTAACTTGTGACTGTCAATGCAGACTGCACTAGACAATCAATCTGAGATGTAACTGTCCCAGAATATTACCGTACTGTGTTATTGTATCATATGTTATTATGCTTTCAAGTACTCATGAACTTGCTTGACACCAAAAACCGTAAGTACAACTACTAATTCAGTCTGTTGTAACTGGTACATCAGTACTTGGTACTCAACTTTAATTCACAAAATAGTGTCTATTACAATAATGTAGAATTCTCTTTCCAGACATGGTATTTTTTTGTTTCAACAGTATAGAGAAGAGCAGCCATTTTGACAGTTTTTGATTATCAAGACGGTTACAGTGTCAAACTACAAGAACACACACCTCTTCCAAGGATGTGCACTCCCCCATATCTGTCATTTTTACAACAGAAAATGTTCAAAAATGTCTTTTCTTCACGTGGATCTCACTTTAAAAGAACACACTCAGTGAGGTAAAAGAAAAAAAGTTCTTTCTTCAGCATTTACTAAACTGACCTAAACTGACACACTCCTTAGTTACAGTCAAGTGTAGGAGTGACATTTAAGACCAGTTAAGTGATTACATTAAGGCTCCGCAGGGATAGCCAATCAGAGACAAGGACTTAACCTGTGTTTGCCACATTGCCTGTACTTTTACAAGTGGGAGTAAAAGTAAGGGAATTCAGTGACGTAAAAAAAAAAAAAAAAGGTGGTAGATTCCAGGACCTGAACACAGACTTTTGTGTGTAAAATATGCAAAATTTCACTTTTGGCAGTTGGATAAAAATGAGCCTGGATCTCCGTTTGTAGTTAATGTGAGCTTACTGTGAGTCCACAGTCGCTTCTCAAGCTTAACTTGACATCTCTGAAGCTGCAAAAAAAAAAAAAGCCTTGAAGACCAACACAGAGGCTGCTGAGAGGACATAAAGCTGGCTACAGACTAGGAGAGGTGAACTATGGGCCAATACTGCTGGGACACAAGTCAGGTCAACCCTGGCAGGGTCGCCTGAGCGAGTGTGTATCATGTTAAAAGACCTAAGACACACAATGACCTCAGGTAACATCTCTGACGATGTGTCCCAGCACATCCAAACATATTAAAAATGTCCTGCTGTCTGTTTCCAACTAACTAAAAGACATTTGATGCAACTGGACCAAAAACATAATCTCCTTGATGGATAAAATGAATGCAATCTCAACACAGTTGAAAAAGGCTTTATTGTTCAACATAAATATGCCAGACATGACTACATCTTTGCAGGGTAATGTACGAGTGCGTGTCTCATAATCAATATATTCCATAGGTGTGCTCCTTTCCATCTCTGTATCTATCCAGGTACCGCAGGGGCTGTCTATGGGGGAATTTGACCTGTGGAGGATGGTACACTGGAGGCCGGATGAACTCAAACACTGGCTCCTTCATGCCTGCAGGGAGAAGATGTGACCGACGGTTATTATTATTAATAATAGACACGCAACTGCCACACAAACTTTTGTCCTTCACTCTGGGAAGGCTAATAAAAATGGCACAAGACCAAACTTGTGCTGTGTCTGCGAGCATTAGCGTGACTCACTGAGTGTGGTGTGAAAAGTGTTGGTGACAGATTCATCCCACTGGCACTGGAAGAAGGCCAAGCCTGCAGGGGTCATGTTGTCCTGGTGCCTTCTGTAGAAATCCACTGTCTTAAATGTACGGTCCTCCAGAGAATGGCTGAGGGAGGAGAGCCAACATATGCTTAGTGTCTTTGTTGCTAAATCAAACATAAACTAAGACACCGTGATGTTATAAATACAGTTTCCTGATAGATTCTATGGCTGCTAAATGGCACACACTATGCATAAAGGTTCAGCATGTAACTTTAAGAAAACCCTTGTGATCAGTAACTTGATTGGCTATTAAGTGAACTGTAGTCAACATCCTCTATCCGTGTACCCTCTTTAGGGTCGCAGGGTGCTGAAGCAGATCCCAGCGAACATTGGGCAAGAGGCGGGGTACACCCTGGACAGGTTGCCAGACAACCAGTCACGCTCACACCTATGGGTGCAGCATTGTAGTAAAGTAATGTGCTAACTAGCCCCAGAAGTCTGGATGAATTAAGCTGACGTTATTCACTCAAGACAGTATTTTGCTTCGTTAGTGTCACCGCATTTGAGTGTATTGCTCACCATGGTGATGGCCTCGCATCCTCCTGGAAGTTGATGGGTCCCTCCTGCTTGAGGAGGACATAAATGTAGCGGTGGAAGCCTGTTCCTCTGGCAGGGAAGGGGGGCAGGTAGTGACACAGCTCCTCTCCAGCCTGCACCGCTCCGCCTGGTATGTTCCCTCTACAGACACACAGGTCATTCAGCGCTATAGTGGCTAAAAATTCTTAGAACTGCACTCTTTTACCTTAAATGAAAAATTGAAATCCATGAAAAAACAATTGATGTTGTTGATGAAAAGTTTAACTGCTGGTCTTAGTGTACGTGCACCAGAGGTTTCACGTTTCCACAACACACCTATCACACTGTAAATTGGATACTTGAGCATGACTGGCTCCAAATTAGTTGTGACATCACAAAATCTTACTTGTACGTCCACAAGTTAAACTCAGATTTAAGGTGAGCACAGAGAAACTTCACATCTCTAGCAGATGAATGTGAAAACAGACTTCTTGTGTCAAACTCTACACATACATCATTCTGACTTTAAAGGAGCTGTTAACGACATTCAGAGCACATCAATGATTCAGAGGCTGAGCTGGGATTGCCTGCACATGGCTCTCAACATGGAGGTGGCTGAGTCAGCAGGTAGCAGCTAACAGTGCTAACATCGCAAACAGTACTAACAACAGCGACAGTGCTGACAGAGCTAATGGTGTTAACGTCTGGAGGTGACTGGAGGGTGGGCACAACCCTTCACAACGATGCATTATCAGCGGAACCGCAGTATGTAGGGACGGGCATTTTAAATAATTCATATTTGAGTGCTCGCATTTAGTTGTAATGAGTACTCACAAAAAAAAAGTCAAACGTTAAGAACAATAATGTAAATTGACCAAAGTCAGAAAACAAGTGCAATTTGAAATTCCTGTATTGAACAATCCGCTTCAATTAGCTTGTTAAACCGTAAAATCAAAGGTAACATAACAAAAATCTGCAAATTTTCTCCCGCTACGGTTAACATTACATAGGTTAAAGACCATCTCTGAGCCGTTTTTCTACCTGTCAGTTCAACATCCTCCCAGTTAGCTCAAGCAAACACATCAGCTAACGTCCAACTTAGTGCTATTAAACGTACCCATCAAATGCACACCAAAACTGAAACGGCTTGACTCTGTTAATAAACCAGTTCATAACCGACAGCCAGTACTCATGTCCATCCCTAGTCATATGAGAGCAGTGCAGAGCAGTGCAGAGCAGTGGCGATCAGCTAGAGTAGGACATACACAAAGACCCACATGCACTAACATTCAGGCACAGCCAGACCGTCTACCACAACCACTAACAGAGAAGCTTGGATCACAACACATACTTACATAGTTGGCCTGACATCAGTCTTTTCTCAGGATGCCATTACTCCACTATATCTCTACACAGCAAAGAGTTGTTTGCTGCTGTATTAATGCTCTGAATGTCGTATACAGAACCTTTCAGTTTAACTGAACTGCTCCATTAAGCATGATTTGACAATGAATGAATGAATTTAATTCATGACTGACATCAATTATTTTATTGTATTTTTAAACCTCCCTGTAAAAGCAACTAAAAGCATTTGTGTTGTCTTTAACTTGCTTAAAACTAAGAGCAAAAGTGACTTTAAGTACTCACACTAGCCAGTGGATGTATTCTGCTTCATTATCCAGGAGATGCTCATCTGAAAAAAAAACAAAAAAAAACAATGAGTCATATTACATGGTTTGTAAGTGCATCAGTTTCATCGGAAATTTGTGTTGATTCCTAAAAGGCAGTGAAGACAGTTGCTGATAATCACAATCTAGTGGTAACCTCCTGTGACAGCTGATGCTGACCTGGACAGGTGAGCAGAAGGGTCCACAGGGAGCCCTCCTCCACATCAAAGCTGATTTGAGGGGCAGATGCTGCCTAGAGAAAAAAGAACAGCAAAGACAGGGCAAGGAATATTGTTAGAGAAGACATATAAAGGTGCGTACAGAGCAGAGAAGTGAATAAAATGAAACACATATGGAACGCAGGGTAGGGATGATGTTTTAGAAGAAACAGAAAGAAAGTTAAACTTGGTGGCATTGACCCGTAGAATATCAATTATAGACGAGATTAGGACACTGCACAAATTGCAGTCCTTTTACGTACTTCTGTTGGTGTTAACCGATTCCCATAATACACTTGACCACTGTTGTCTTGGCCATAGCAGATCCGGAGTGGAACTCGAGGTTTAAAGTATGCCATGGGGAAGAGATCTCTGAAGACTCCGTAGTGGTCTGCAAGTCTCATTATATGATGTGGACCACTTGTCTTCTCCCAAGTTTCCTGCACTTGATCCAGAGGGAGCTTAACTGGTGGGATAAAGAGTGAGTAGAAAGGTAAAACACTCATCAATGAAAAGCTGAGGTATTAACTTTAAGGTAAGTCTGTGTGAGCTTACAAGTGCGCAGACGTAAAGCCCTCTCCAGCTCAACATTCTTCTTGTTGTCTTTTATCACCTGCCTTCTCTCCTTAAATCCTCGTTTGGGTCGATAGTATGAAAGTCCAATGTCCACTCGCTCTGCACCTGCAACAACGTAAGACTCATTCAGACTGAACTTGACTGATCATTTTGCCATGACGTGTTCACAACATCCTTTGCTCACCATGCTCAGGATCAGCTTTTTCCACATAGCTCCTGTAGGTCTTCCACCAGACAGGTTTGTCGTTTGCCTCCCGAGCTTGTCTAAAGTAACGATTGTAGCTGCGATACTTCTCTAACGATTTCAGCTTTGTAACGTCAATATCTTCATTTGGCATTGGACCCAAAGGACGTAGCCGTCTGCATAGGAATGCTGTCATGTGGAAAAATCCCCAACAGTTAGTTAGTCACAAAGCACTTCTTTCACCTTTCATGTTTGGTTCTTTTTGGTTTCCTAAAACTAATAATGGGAACTAATCCCCAAAACAGAGTGTCAGTGGTAACCAGATGTAAAGATGGATTACCCTATCAGCAGTGGTGGAAAGATTTTTTGTTAAAAGGACAGTTCAACCCCAAAATCAAAATATTTTTCCACTTACCTGCGGTGCTATTTATCAGTCGAGATTGTTTTGGTGTGAGTTGCTGAGTGTTGGAGATATCAGCTGTAGACATGCTGCCTTCTCTCCAGTATAATGGAACTAGATGGCACTCAGCTTGTGGTGCTCAAAGTGTCCAAAAAAAAATACATTTGAAAAGCTCAGCAGCAATGTCTCTTTCCAGAAATCATGACCTGGTAACTCAAGATATTCTACAGACCTTGTGAGCAGTTTCATGAAAGAACTATTTTCTTTCTACAAAACTCCACCCACCAACCGCATCACTGTGCATCTACTGCTAGCTCACCTAGCACCACTGAGCTAGCTACTGTTAGAGCTCAGCCAAAGAGGACACTATTAATGTTTACATCTTGCGCTGTCACAAGCATGAGCCTCTCACCCATGAGTAGATGCACACTTTTCTTCTTCATGGTGACATGGTTGGTGGGTATAGTTCAGTAGAGAGGAAATAATTCCTACATGAAACTACTCACAACAATTTACTCATGGACAAGAGGCTCATGCTCTTGACAGCGCAAGATGTAAACATTAATGGTGTCCTTCTCGCCTGAGCTGTAACATTAACTAGCTCAATGGTGCTAGGTGAGTTAGCAGTAGATGACGCTTTCCTCTCTGCAGTGATACCGTTGGCAGGTGTAGTTTGGTAGAAAGAATAGTTCCTGTTAAAACTACTCACAACAAGGTCTGTGGATTATCTTGACCAGGTCATGATTTCTGGAAAGAAGTGCCATCTAGTTCCATTGTATTGGAGGGACACATCTCTACAGCCAATATCTTCAACATTCAACAACTCACACAATAACAATCTAGACTAGTAAACAGCACTACAGAGAGGAGGAAAAATATGTTCTTTTGATTTTGGGGTGAACTATTCCTTTAACTAAAAGCTATAATAGGTACTGTAGAAATACTCTGTTACAAGAAAAAGTCCCGCATTGAAGATGTTACTTAATATACTTAAAGTACCAACAGTAAGTACTCATTGTGTAGAATGGCCCATTACAGAATAATACACATTATACTATTGGATAATAATTATTAATGCACAGATGTGCACTTTAATGGTGCAGCTGGTGGAGGTGGGGCTTATTTCAATGACCTAACACACTGCTACATAAAGTCTTTTCGGCATAATAATAACTCATAATTTATTAACTTATTGTCTCTATTTTGTACTAATAATCCTGAATCTGTTGAGAAAAGATAAGTTATGAGATAACTGTATTGGAGTAAAAAGGACAATATTTACCTCTGAGATGTAGTGACGTATAAGTATTAAATAGCATACAATGGATATTCTCAAGTTAAGTACAAGTTGCCTACCTCAGTTTGTACTGTCTATCAACAACTGTCTGATATTATTGATATTCCTGTGCTGGGCTTCGTTTGTTGTTCTGAAGAAATTTGTCCCTTTGCCGACCACTACACCACTTAGTTTAGATTTATCTGTCACATTTTAATTTAGTTTGGCTAAATGTCCACAGAGGAGCAGAGCGTGTAACGAGGGTCTATTTTAAACAGCTGTAACCTGACATACACGCTGAACATGCAATACTGAAGCACAGGCACCAACTTCCTACGTGTAAGCACGATATAATTTAATAATGTCGTTACAATACCTGTTGTGACAAATGTCCTCGCATTATTGACCCCTAAATCTTTCCCAGTAAGCAAGGCAGCAGCACAAACCGTGCGCAGCGCCATCTTGGAGTGATTTCTTTTCCTTTTTTTTGAGAAGATACGGTGGCCGAGACAAACAAAAAGCGTTAGTGCGCGTTTAAACGTTTTTGTTTCTGTAGTACTGTGTCCGTGGAGACAGAAACACATATCTTTTGTGCAATTACACATTACATACACGACGAAGTTATTATTTTATTTTTTTTCACATGTAGTTTAACATACACATTTTGGCCTGAAATTCACAAATTGATAAATCAAAATGTTTAATCACTTCCAGTTTTACCTCTAGAAGCAATGTTACGGTTGGTATGAACTTAAAAAAAGAAATTAATTAACTGTGTTGTCATGCAATTAAAAGTCATAATCCGGAAATCACTGCCCATCTTATTTTTCTTAAATGAATGTAGAACTGTAAATAAAATCTTAAAAACCAATAAAATAATAAAAACACAAAAGTGATATGATATTCTAATACATTTTCCCACTGTGTCAGATGATTATTTTATCTAATTTTATTATTATTTTCATTACTTTCTCCCCCTTTTTTGTTTAATATTGCATTTCTATTGAAACATTAAGTTAAAGGCACTTCCTTTGTAATGATTCTTTTATTGTAAGATGTTTGCATTTGTTTTTTATGCTGTTTTTCATTTTTGGCAAATTCTTTACACTTCCCTGTACGTGCTCCGTACATTTTCAATGAAAATCATTAAAAAGAAAATAAATAGATTAAAAAATATATAAAAAATATAAAAAAAATAAGAAAATATATAATGTTACGTATTCTTTATTTCATCACAACTCTATCGTACAGAAACCAAAATATAACGTTATGTGTTGTGTTTGCGGGTCATTATCAGTTATGGTTAAACTAAATAGAATTTGTTGTAATGTTACAATGCAGCGAATGAATGATAGCAACCAGAAAATATCACCGTAACAAATGTAACACAGTAACAATAGCAGTGTCATTGTATCACCATGTATTACACAGTAATGTAGCGGCTTATTTCTTTTGTATGGTTTGCATTCGTTTTTTTCCCGACAGCACGCGAATGCGTCATTTTTGCGTCTTTCGTCATCAGGGAAGCTTCATCTGACGATATTCACTATTCACACTGATGCTGTGCACGAATGTATCTGTAGGAGTGGTAAGAATTATTATTGTGTCGTTTTGTGTTATACACAGCGTTGAGTGTAAAGGTGTGCGCTAATTTACAGTTACATCACCAGACTGTTTTAATATTTTGACCATTATTTGTCCCCAGGAGTCCTAGCTAACGTGAGCTGACTTGGTGCCAGGCTAACATGAGCTAACGTTAGCTTTTCCTTCCACTTGGCTAAGTTAATGTGTGGTAGCCAACGTTATCATTTGGCCTGAGCCTTGTATTGCTGCTAAAACCTCGGCTTTGATGTTGCACAGTCTTATATTGGCATTAACGAAAACTGGGGCCATTTTCAATGAGTTTTTTCTGCCCTTCTGAGACACTGTTTATATAAAGGGCTTAAAATGGGACACTACCCTCTTAATGACAGAGAAGTTAAGCAGTTAAGTTACATTAATGTCATGGTGTGTTACAGATATGACACACTGATATGTTCAAGTTCTCTCACATCATGACTAACCTCTTCCTTTTCTGCTTTTTTTTCACAGAGATGTCTTCTCTTCCTTCAGAGATGGAGTCTCAGAATTCAAACTTGATCTGCGCCATATGCCTGGAACGTTTCCGGATCCCTGTAACCATCCCCTGCGGTCACACCTTCTGTCAAAAATGCATCACTACTCACTGGGACACCAAGAGCAAGTCTGACATCGGACCTCGCTGCCCAATCTGCAATGAGGAGTTTGCCACCAGGCCCATTCTCAAGCGTAATGTGTCCCTGTCGGTCTTGACAGAGGCTGCAAACAGCACCAGCCCCTCCTGTAGAGAGGCGCTCATGAGGGGAAGCGAAGGGGCGAGAGCCATGCTGCTGTGTGATCGCCATAAAAAGCCTCTGGTTTATTACTGCAGGCAGGACAAAATGTCCGTGTGCTGTGAGTGCGGCATCTCTGAATGCGTGAACCACGAGAAGGTCTTGTTGGAGGCAGAAAGGGAGAATCAAGAGGTATAATAACACAGTGCCACCACAGTTGCTTAGCTGGTATTGTAACATAGGTTGTCATTCCACTGTCCACTTTACTCCAACATCAAAGGTGACTGTGATTGTGACTGTAGCTCAATTTGAGGTGTGTTCTTTACAGCTGCTGCTGGAAAGGAAGAGCAAGGAGGTGGGGAAACTTACCGAAGAGACGCAGAAAAGTATAAATGAGTTGGCTGAGAATATCAATCAAGCTAAGGTAAAATTTGAGAATTTCCCTTTTTGAAAGTTGGTCAAATGCTTCACTGTGCTTCAAGCACACTGGTTTTCCAATGTTTTCCAATATTGCCATATTTTAGTTCAAATGAATTGGAGTCAAATGTTGTTTCAGAGTAATCCCAGGTTAAAATTGAAAATACATATTTTCCACTCTTACCCGTAGTACTATTTATCAATCTAGATTGTTTTGGTGTGAGTTGCAGAGTGTTGGAGATATCAAGCATTAGAGATGTCTGCCCTCTCTCCAAAATAATGGAACTAGATGGCACTCGGCTTGTGGTGCTCAAAGTGTAAAAATAAAAACGTTGGAAAACCTCAACAGTAATGCCACTTTCCAGAAATTAAGACCCGGTTACTTAAGATAATATAACCAAACTACACCCACCAACAGTATCACCACGCAGAAGGAAGTGCGCATCTACTCAGGGAATGTAAACATTGATGGCGTCGTCCTCGACTGAGCTGTAACATTAGCATGCAGGTCAAGTGCCATCCAGTTCCAATATACTCGGCAACTCACACCAAAACAGTCCAGATTGATAAACAGCACTACAGGTAAAAGGAAAAAAATGTATTTTTGATATTGGGGTGGACTGTCCCTTTAAGACTTTGTTCTTCAAGCAGTGTTATCTCTCCTTGACTAACCACATTGGCACAACTTACCACTTCCTGCAGCTGTCTCACAGTTAAAGCCAGTTTTAACAGAAACCAGGCAACTAATCATTCTGCTAGCACAACCACAAGACTTGTAAACGAAATAAGAAATGTTCAGGTCTTTACTGACAAAGCTGCAGCTAAAGCTTAATATTATTGTAGATAAGAAAAAAAAAAAGTACCGGACACTATTAACCATGTCTTCCCAAAATCTACATTTTCCATTAACAGGTGACTCTTCAGCAGACTTCTAACTGGGTCAATGCCAAGTTCTCCTCCTTGATTAAAATACTTGCTGAGAAGCAGGAGGCTACAGAGCTCTTTATTGAGGAGCAGAAAGAAGCTGCCATCACTGAGGCGGAGGCACGACTAGCTGAACTCCAGGAGCGCTCCCAGATACTCAGACAGAGCCAGGAACAGATAGCAGCTGTACATAACCTCCCTGATACAGAGCTCATCAAGGTTTGCACCCCTGTCTTTTACACTATTTAGCCACGTTTTTCTGTCTAATATTCCTTTTCCACCAACACGGAACATACTCTGTTCTGGTTCCTGTACCTACCTTTGAACCATTCATAGCATTTGAACCAAAAATAAAACAGGTCGAGAATATGAACAGTTGGAAGCAAAAATGCTGGAAATGCGGGTGGGTTGGCTAGATATCTCCAAGGTTCCAAGAAAGGGAACTGTTCAAGAACCACTTGAAGCATGCACCTTCAATGTCCATGGCAAAACAAGCACTTTTAGTGGACGTAAATCAACAGTGCATAGTTGACATGAGTCACATTGCAGCAGGTTTTGGGGCTACAATACTCTGGACCAGTTTTAAAAGTTATATCTTCCATTAGTCAATTAGACCCAAACATGGGAAAATAGGGTCCATTTTGAAACTTACTGATCATACTCTTTTAATGGAAATACTGTAATGTAACACTACGGCTATACTGCATTAGAAATAAACAGACAGATATGTCCCATCTGGAGACATGAGGGGAGAGGAATGTTATCACCTGCCACATCATCAAGGTCTTCTTTGTAATTCACATCTCTTCACAGGAATCAATGGTCATAGAAGTTCCACGTTTCAAAGATATCCCCACAGATGTAACATCGAACCTTCAAGACCGATTAAACGGCGTCACAGATGTCCTGTCGCGAGTCTCCAAGCTGGTGTGTGAGGACTTAGAGAAAGCTGTGAGCACCGCAGTGGGTCCGGACAAAGACGGTAATATGCTTTGGGCTTCATTTGCCAGCAGTTCATTCCCTAATTTTTGCTCTGTATTCTGAAGCTTGTCATTGGTCCCCAGGTTCCCCTCAGGATAAGAGGCCAATCCTAGCTGTGGTTCCCAGTCCAGCTGCTCCATGCCACCCTGGTGGGAAGGAAGGCCTCAGTGCATGTAAGTGCTTTGTAACATTTCAGACTGCATTTTTGGGGACAGCAAAGGTTACACAGTGTTTATTGTTTCTGTGACCACAGAAAGAAAAACAGGCACAGAAACATGTGTTAACAGTGTATCTGTTCCTGTCTCAAACTGATTCCTTTCCTCTTCTTTACAGACCGATGCTCTCTGACCTTTGACCCTCGCACAGCCAACGGGCACCTGTTTCTGTCCCAGGAGAACCGGAGGGCGTAGCACCTCACCTCTGGGCCACGCCCTGTCCCAGCCCATGAAGCCCGCTTCGATCACACCTGGCAGGTGCTCTGCTTTCAGGGCTTCACCCATGGACAGCACTACTGGGAGCTGGAGGTGTCCAAGCCCTGGGCCTACCTCGGGGTAAAGAACCATGCATGTTGTGTTTTTAGACTGTTCTACTGTGAGTGGTTCATTAATGTTCTGATATTCAGGAAAATTAGCCAAGCCAAATTGGAGCAAGCAGCTTTGATATGACTGGATGATGGTCACTGAGACTTGAAAGGGTCAAAGATAAAAGAGATAATTACTGGGGCCGTTCCAAATGACTAACACGCTTGAAGTTTAAAGTTGGATTATTCTTACTCTTCCAAAAGTAAGTAAGTTAGTAAACACTCGGAAAACTGTCAAAATTGAGCACAATTAACACGGTTAGCAATTGTTCAAAAATATATTTTAGGAGCCATTTGAAATTCTTGAATCGTTAATAAGGTTTTTTTTTTATAACCAAATTGTATTTTAAATGCTGCTTAAACATGTGGCACTTTGTACCATGCATTATGAACACGGCAAATTTAACTGCAAAACATGACAAATGACTAAAGTCAATGAACATTATTGATTTACTGAGGATTTAACATTCCGACTCATCTCCTTAAAAAAACACACGCTCATGCAGTAAATCTCTTATGAGTGTGCACAAAGTTGACACACACATATGTCCAGACTTCTCAAGATTCTTGTGCCAAACTAACGACACGGTGGCCAGAGTGTGTGTGAGGTGTGGACATACTCTATGCTGAACGTCCACAGACAGCTGCGGAGTTTCAGAGCGGTATGTTTGTGTTTGTGTGTGAAAGAATGAGAGAAAGAGATCAGTCCATTCATGATCCCAATTTGTCTGTCTTTCCTCTGGAAATCTCAATATTAACTGATGACTAGTATTTTTGTTGCAGACTAGCGATGATTACATTTTCTTAATTAATTCTGGGCTGTACTGGTGGCAGTGTCAGTCTTTTGGTTCACCATTTTGTCCAGACTGAAATATTTCAACAACTATTGGAAAGACAGCTATGACATTTTGTACATACATTCATGGTCCCCAGGGAAATGACTTAATTCTGTTTTTTTGGTATATCCAGATTTATTTTAGAAAGTCTGAACACAAAAAACCCCACATAAAATACAGTTTTTGCAAATCTGATTCAGACCACATTTGGAGGTGGTTTGAATTGCAATGCAGTTTGACAACAACATCAAATCTTGAGTGATGGAAGAACTGAGCAGAAAATATACCTCAGGGATCTCACAGATCCTTAAAAGACTTTAAAGGCATGGAAGTCATTAATACAAAAATAAGGCCTTAATTAGTATTAAAATGTCTGAAGTCATTTCTTCAGAAAATGCTTAGACATGAGAAGTAGGATTTAATGAATCACCTTTTTCTATATTGCATTGTAAAATCTGAAAATAATTGATAAAAATCAATCATTGTCACTCGAGGCATTAAGTTTCAGGATATCAGCCCGTCCATACTACATCTCAAGAACAGATTTAGGGAATTTCTTCAAATGGCCACTTGGACTCAACAATGAACTGGCTAGATTTTGGTGGTCAAAGGTCAATGTCACTGTGGCATTGAATCCATCTCATTCTCATGAATGCAATATCTCAAGAAAGCCCTGGGGGAGTTCTCTCAAATTTGGTACAAACGTCCACAAAGACTCAAGAATGAACTGATTAGAATTTTGTGGTCGAAAGTTTAAAGTCAACTGTGACCTCCTTTAACATTTTTTTGGCCATAACTCAAGAATTCATACACTAATTATGACAAATTTTCCCACAAATGTCTAATCGGATTAAATGATTAAATTATGGCATTTCATACTTAAAAGGTCAACGTCACTGTGACGTCATAATGTTCAGCCAAAAACACTGTTGTGGCCATTACTCAGCGTCATATCTCAGGAACAGAAGGGGGGACATTTGATCAGTTACAGAATTGGTGACACTAATCTTGGGTGTCCACTTGAAACAGTCCTGATTGTCTAGCCGGGGGGAAGATGTGTGTGAAGCATCCATGTTTTCACAGGCATGGATGTAAACTGTAGGTACAACTTGACTGTTTTGTGGAGACATACAACTGGGAGGTGTTAATTCTAGTTTAAAAATTTACTGAATGCCTCTCGCACCAGCATAGCAGAACCTACCTGTTAACAAACACCAGGTATTTCCTATTTCTGTTCTGCCCTCATCTCTGTCACAGATCCACCATGTTTCATGGGGTTTTTTTTGTCTTCAGTTTTAGATATTGTAAAATTGGTCTTAAATTTCGTTCTGAGTGGCATCAAAAAGTTTTGAATCTCACTTGACTTAAAGCTCAGTAATACTGATACCAGCCTCCGCCATTGCTGAGTTATCCTGGTGAGACAGAGTTCTGTACTGGAACTCTAGACCACAATTGTTTAAAGGGCAAAATGGACCTCCATTTGTCATGCTATTGCATCAGAAAGCCACGTCACTCGTTTAGCTATGCTGACGCCTATGACGCCTGACCTATGCAGATAGGTTGGTGATGTCTGATGACTTGCAAATAAAACTGCACACAGTCTATCTTAAAGATCTGATTTGCCCGCATCCTGAACGTATGTAGCCTTTTCTTCTTGTGCCACCACTGTGAGGACTCTGATCTGTTACTATAGTTGACGTCAGAGTCTGTTCACTTCATGCTGTGCACAATTTACCCACACCCTCTCTTCACTTCTTTATCAGGTAACCTACGAGACCATCCCCAGGAAGGAAAAGGGCAAGAGGTGCATGGTGGGTATGAACGAACTGTCCTGGAGCCTGCAGCTGGACGAGCATCAGCTCAGCGCCTGGCACAACGGCCGACGGGAGACCTTGGCCGGTCACTCCCAGCACAGCCGCATCGGCATGCTGCTGGATTACGAGGCGGGGACGCTCACCTACTACGGAGACGGGCAGACCAGGCTCCATGCCTTCCACTGTGCCTTCAGCCAGGAGCTGTTCCCTGCCTGCTGGATAGGAGAGGGGGTCAGCATCACCCTCTGCTCCACATGAGCTGACTCATAAAGAGACGTGAGGAAGGGAGCTCAGTAACAAGAAGCACTATCAAACATTGGCACTAGCTGACTCAACATAGACGATCCCCCTTAACCATTTCAGAGGTTTTTAAATCTTTCTTGTTTTCTCTTTACAATGACTGACTTCCTACATTTGAAGCAGAAGAACCAACTGTAATGAGCCTTCTCTCCCAAAACTGACCACCTGGCTTTGGCTGATTCACATCATCACTTACCACATGACAATAACAGCAGAACTCTAGTCCTAATGGTTCTAATTTAAGGACAGCACTACATCATTCTGGTTTGTTTTTTCCTTCAGAGTATGTGTGAAATAACCCTCAATTTTAGATTGTTACAGCTTTTAGGTAGGAAAAGATCAATCTACACAACTCAGTATGTCACATTATCGTACTTTCACTACATAACATGGAGTTCCCTTGTTCTGCTGCAAGGCAATACACATTTATTAGAGGTGAATGAGCTCACAGCAAATAAGTCATTATAGAATGTGTTGATTCATAAAGTTAACACACATGCAGAGGTCATGCTGCTGTATGCTGAGTGATTAGTTAGAAACAGGAGAGTATCTGAGGAGCAGATGAGCACAGTGGGTAGTGTATCCATTGTGTTGCTTTGAGAGTGCTGGACTACAACTGAAATGAATACTCGTGCATTATTTTATTTAACGCTAAGTGTTAAATCAGTGCCATTTGGCTGGTGACTGTGTGCTGCCAACTTATGTTTACTGCCCCGACTGTCTGCTGTGAAGAAATAGTTCTTAATTTTTGGGAAATCTGCTTATTCGCTTTTTTGCTGAGAGTTAGAAGAGAAGACCAATACCACTCTTATGTCTGCGTGGTGAATAAGAAGCTGCAGCTAGCAGCCTGTTAGCCTAGCTTAGCTGAAAGACTGGAGACATGTGGAAACAGATAGTCTGCTCCAGTGTAACAAAATCTTCATCCCAGCATTCTAAAGCTCACTAATCAACATGTCCTCTGGAAACCAGTGGAGAGTGCAGGAAGTTGAAGAAATAGTCCAGTCATTTTTTCACTTTGGTTTTTTCATGGATTGAAAAAAAAAAAAAAGGTGTGTTATTCATTGAGCTCTACAGGTGCTGGCTGGCTGTTTTCTAGTCTTTATTCTAAGCCAACCTTTTGGCAGCTGTAGCTTTATGTTAGACATACAAACATGGAGGTGTATTTAACTTCTAACTCTTAGCAAGAAAGTGAATAAGCCTATTTTCTCCTGGGATCAGAGCCTTTACCTTTATTCATCCAGTGTGGTTCCTCTAATGTGGAGCTTGACATGGATAAAATCAAACACGGGCTACACAGACCCACAGTATAATGCTCACATACAAAAAGTCCAAGCAGCAAAGAACATTTCTCCAATGATGAGAAGCCATTTGTTGAAGAATTGCTAAAACATAATCTTTATGAACAGATATCTTCCTATGTATGCAAAATCTGTAGGCAACAATGGGACAAGATTGTTCCTGGAAGTGGTCTGTTTGTAGCCTGTAGTATAGACCAATCACATTAAAGTAGCAGGTATAAAGTTTGAAATACAATCTCCGAGCCCATCGGCTATCGTGTGTTGACAATTTAGCTTTCTTTTCTGCATTTATATTCAGATGTCTGCTTATAGAGTGGTGCAGGAATGAGTCCTAAAACCTGGAAATGAGTTAGCATTTGTGCACTCCCGGTTCCCTCGTCTCAAAGTCAATGGGTTTTTCAATAGGTTTTTGGTTAGATGCCTGAAATAAGGTCTGTGATTAACGCAAGCTTAATAGACTTTCACATTTTGTTCTACGACATAAAATATGTCAGTAAATACTCAACTTGTAAATTATGAAGCTTTAATGTGTCTTTAGAAAAAGTGGTTGCCAAGAAATGGCTAAATGAGACTACAGAACGTCATCACACTGAATATGGCTTTACAGCCTCGTGGCAGTGGTGACACTGAAGTTATGCAACTGTGGTGTAGTTTGCTCATAGTTTAACATTAGCTCTTTAGTTATGGCAATTTAATTTACGTTTTTATGATCCGTAAGTATCATAAACTTTTGTTTGCCACAGATCTTATTGTCTGCAGTAATCCAAAACCCAATAGAAAAATCCCATTAGTTTTGGCAACACTAACTTCCGCATCAGCCCTACCAAAAAAAAAAAAAAACGTCATCCCTGCAGCACTCTATGGAGATTAGACATTATGCCCTGTTATCCACTTGCTATACCGGATCTCCTGAAATATTGGGCGTTGCCCCCCTGGGATTTACTGTCGTCTAGCTGATGGGTTCAGAGATCGGTTAAAACTTAACATATCTCCCAAGCTATCTGAAAATCTGACAATTCTCCTGGTTATACTTGAATTTTGAACATTTTAATTCCAAGTATAGGCCTTGAGAGACAAAGAACAAATGAATTTTATCCTTATGCGTGCATCAACTTTTTTTTAATCCCTGAACTCTAACTTTTAATGCCTCTGGGTGGGATTCAGCCGACAGAAGGATGTGAGCCAGTTCACAAAGTGGTGCGTACAGGACAATAAGCCACTGCAGGGTGTACTGAATAGAACTCATTTTTATCAGACATTGTCCCCCTGGTGTACAATAAGTGATGTAGGCGAAACCAAATCGTGGGCTGTACATTACTACTGAGAACACAGAACTGAAAATGGATCACCATTTTTATCGTCTTGGGATCTTTGAATGAATGCACAAATGGCCCTGCCTGTAGAGTCTCTAACCTGTGCTGCTGACAGTGTTGTGATGGGATCTGCTGTACTGTACAGATGTTTTTAACAGGCTTTTAGCCGTTTTTTCTTTTTTTTTTTAAATCATGAGCACTTAGAGGGCGTAGCTGTGACCTTTGGAATGTTGAGGTACTAGAGGCTCAGGACATCATGCATCGGTCTTTGGGAAACTGCTGTGGATTTGCACAAGCTGTCTGAACATGCAGATGCGGACCACTGACTCTGAGAAGGGAAAAGCACATTTCCAGACTGTTTCAGCCCAATGACATAAAAAAATAACCCCTCCTGCTGACTCTGGGACATGTTTGTGTTAAATATGCTAATGCACTATGCTGTGTTCAAAGTGGAATACCCATCATTGTGTGATATAGCAACGCTCGGTGTAGAAATAAATACAAAGACAGTTCCGTTTCACACCAATCAAGATCCATTTAATAAAATCCAATCCAATGCATACATGCATCAGTTGAGATCATGCTTTGTTTTTCTTACTTGAGCCATTTTACATGAATTATTCAATAAATTAGTTTGAAATACATACAGAGCTTTATTATTATTAATATAATACACGCAGCCATGACAGAGCGAACAGGAGCCCGATGCATAGCATTCTGAAAGTGCAAAGAATCAGCCACGGATGTGCCACAGATACAGTATATAGATAAGTGACTACAGAGGAAGGAAGAGTAGAGGCTCAGATACTGAGGTGCTCAGATCAGATTTTAAGACTGACCTCAAACTAGAGAGTTAAGATCACAACCACAGAAAGTAGAAACAGTGAGAAAATCCTCTAATGCTCTTTTGTTTCTGTAATGTTTAAAATGGACATCAGAGGAATGAAAAGTGAAGCAGGATGGCGGTGAGTCTGACCATTTGTTTTCTCGAATGTTCGGAGGCATGACAAAACAGGAAGTGACATCACTGGGTGACTGCTCTGCTCTTGCACATTATGAAGATAATCCCTCCTGGCAGTCCGTCCCTCCAGGCCCTGGTCGCCCTCGCTCTCTGCTCTAATCCGGGATCAGGGATTCGCTGCGGGGGCTCGACGCTGCTCTAATCTTTGTGGTCCTCTCATCCGCTAAAACATGTCGAAGCAGACCAGACCCACACTGCAATCCGCTCCTCTTTACAAAAGCTAGGTTTTCTCTAGGTTAGTGTTCTTGAGAAAATATCTCATTTTGAAAAGTCTACATATTAAAAGCCTGTACACACAAATAATAGAAAAATAAAATACTGCATTCAGCTCGCCTCTCAATAGACTAGCAAAGTAATTATCATTAGATTCAGTCTACTTTAATAGACAGTCATAGAAAATTAGGATTGAGTGTAACAACATAGCTGAATCTAGAGTTTAGGGTGGCGGTATGATTCTTGGGTCACCTGCAAGGCAATGTATGCTAAAGTAGCTAGTCAGGTTAGAATATTTTTTGTCAACTACATTGAAAAAAAAGCCCCAAATCCTGACAACTTTTGCCTCAACAATCTTCTCATTTCTCTCAAAGATTGCTACCAATACTCCTAATTTCCATCAAGGTGCTTTAGAAGAGAATAAAGCCAATTGCAATACATGAATCATTACAAGGAATGTCAAAGGTAAAGGCTGAGGTGGGAAAACAATGGAATGAGAAAAAAAAGGAGGTTAGGTTCATGAGTTGGAAGGCGACTGGGAAGATGAGAAAGAGGAAGTTGTTTTAAAAAGGAAAACTTTGGCCTTCCTGATGGTCCTGTGTTAATGGAATGAGAAACAAGGTGATCCAGTAGGATAGAGATAACAGGAGATGGAGAGGAATGAGGTCAAGCAGGTCTACTGGTTCTTCTTGTCTTCTGGAGGGGAGTAGGGTGGAGGCTTGTCCTACGGAGAGAGGAGAGTTATCATTTTAGACAACAGCACTGTACAGTAATCCATACTGAGTGTGTTTTTTGACACAGAGCATGTCACCAACAAACACCATGAAAACAAACTGTTGCATCAAAGGTATTATCGGCTGCAACTCAAATTTAAGGTGGAAACACAACTTGTCAGCCTCCTGCCTTAGCATTTCTAACTGGTATTGTTGTTATTACTGTCGCAAAGGCAGTCGAATCACTTTCCATTTAACTCAGAGGCTAGCAACTACCCACAACACAGGACACATCGAAATTTGTTGTCCACAGTCACTTTGGTTGTTCCACCATCCACCATTTCCACTACTGGGATAGTAACTGCATAGACCCTAAATTGAGACTCTTTGGTAACTACAGCTAGCTATCGGGGGGAAAAAGCGCTATCCTCTTCCTGTTTTAGTGGCACAATGGTAGATACACTTCCTTTGTTCTGTAAATCAAGCCTTTATTTTGCTGGGACATCGCAAAGTAGTATTGTCAAAGATATCAAATTATCTATACTAGCAGGGCTCACACACATTTTCATGGACAAAATGTCACTATTCGATGGCTTTTCAAGGACCTATAGTAATTATTTTTCTTGCCCCACTTGCCTGGCAATTTTAAAATATAATTTCAGCTAGCTGGCAGACATGAAGGGAGAGGCGGAACATGGGGAGAAAATGGAGAAATGTACGTAATGGTAAACAAAGCGTTTTCACACAGCGGCACATATTAGAGCTGCATTATGTTGTCAGCTAGAGAAAATAGATTCCATTGTGTTAGTCCACAGAAGATTAACAATTTCACTACACACACAAAAAAAAATCATGTTAATTCATTAATTTCACGACTTTTCCAGGTTTTCATGGGAACCCTGCACCAGAGCTGCTACGATTAATGGATCAGTTGCCAACTATTACATTAATCGCCAACTGATTTGATAATCAATTAATTGGTCTGAGTAGTTTTTGAAAGAAAAAAATGTCCAGCTTTTTAAATACACTTTTTGGTCTCTTTACTCCTTAATTGAATACCTTTGGGTTGTGGACAAAAAAGACATTTGAGGACATCACCTTGGGCTTTGGGAAATACTGATCGACAATTTTCACCATTTTCTGACATTTAATAAACCAAACATTTTATTAATTAATCAAAACAATACTGAGAGATTAACTGACAATGACAACAATCATTAGTTGCAGCTCTAACTGATATATTTGTGATATTTAAAATGGGTTCATACGCATCTTCCGCACTATCTATACAACGCTACCTGGTGTACCCGTTACATGGCAGCTGCACTCTCTCCCTCTCTCTCTTATCGTTAATATTGACTACAGTTATTCTGCTGTTCTCTGCTACTAACCAAGAGATTAAAAAAGTTTCTCATGATGTTATAGAGACAGAGTGCAGTTAAGTTGTAAATATCAAAATATGTCACTAGAGATAGATAGATAAGCAAGATAAGCAAGGTAAAGAGAAGGGACACTGAGACACTAGGACACTAAGGTAGACTGTCAATATTTAGTTTCAGTGTAACTTTTCCTCTCTGGTAGACAGTGGACTTTTGGACATTTTGTTGGCATTTAAGCCCTTGGTTATATATTGTGGCAAAGATAGTTGTCCCCTCCAGTGGGCATGGTTTTCATAGTATGACGGTTCACAGTCTGTCTCTATAGCCTTGTTAAACGTTTATGCCCTTAATGTCAAATTTCCTTGTGGTATCGTAAATGGCACTGTATATCAATATTTTCAAGGTATTGTATCAAAGTTTGAAATTCCAGTATTATGACATCATTAATAGTGAAAATGAGGCTTATATCTGAACTCCAGTGGTGCCGTTATGCTAAAGCCATTACTTTGTACAGTCAACATTTACTTCATAATGATAAGCTGAAGTCAAAAACTTCTCCACATTAGTTCACTAAATGTGTGCACTATTAACGGAAAACATGACAGCAAATATGTCCTGAAGATATGAAGAAGGCCTGCATTTTGTGAAGTGCCACTGTAATATCAGTCATGCCTGTTATGACTAGCCTAGACCCACTATCAAAACACTCTGTGGTCTCGGTGTGCTCACAGGTTTCAATCACAAAATCCCCAGAGACAGAAGCTGTAGCAAACAAACCAACGATCTTTAAAACTGAAAAAATGACTTTGATAACAGAAAAACTTAAATGACAGAGTGGAGAAGAAACAAATACTGGTGTTTTAATAAAGGGCAGCACTGTACTAAGGGTGAGCAACACCCACCAGCTCGTACTTGATTTGTAATAAATAAAGAGTATCAGCCCAACGTGTCAGCGAACTGGTAGATAAAGTTTAATGTGTCAGAGGGCAGCTTACCTGTGGCAGGTACACATGTGTAGGAGGCAGCGTGGCACAGCTGGCGCTTGCTGCTGCCTCGGCTGCTTTGGCCTCCGCTGGGAAAGAGAAAAAGTGAGAGAAAGGAGGGAGACATGAATTAAACATGGTTATACGAGTTATCCCTGGGATATACGAGATGACTGAAGCTAATCAAGCCCAAGGTTCAAAGGGTGATGTAATGAGGTTGGGGAAAAGGCAAAATAGGGCAGACATTATTCTGTTCCTTGAGCTAATAAACCGGGTATAATGTGGGGTGAAATTATGAAAATTTGAATTCTGAAATTCTTAAAGTTTGGCAAAGTCCACTTACTGTTTCTGAAGTTACCTCAGAGTACATGAGTTTGCTCAGCTATCAATTTCATGACAACTGAAACTCCATCTAATGATGACCATGAGAGAAGTGACTGACAGTTTTTCTGTTTTTTTGTTTTGTTTTTTTAAAGAATAAAATTGCTCATAAAATCATCAAATTGAAGTTCAATGCAACTAATGCCTACCATACACTAGAATACTTTAGAAAGTTTTAGAAACCATTACAGTGTGATATCCTCTCATATCTAAAAACAGTGTAAGTTTTTAGTCACCAATCGTACCATTCTACAAATACTGGGGATCTTGCAGGGTCGCTCTTTGCAAGACAACAACTAGTTTTCCTTTTGCCATTTATATAATCCATAAAGATATACTGTATTTGTGTGCAAACTGTATATTTTGGATTTTGTTGCCTCAACTCGCTTCCAGCCTCCCTTGGTTAGCTGTACTATTTCAAATGGAGGAGACTGTGGATCAGACACATGGCAAAGTAACAGAGAACCAAGACTTATTTATGGTCTTGCCTCCCTGGAGTCTTCTCCATCTTTACTGTCTACCCAGTTTGCTGCTTCCTGTTTGGTGCTTGGAACAGCGTAGCTATTTGTTGTTGTCATTGTTGACATGATTGAATTTCAGTACTTTCATGAGCCAAGATTAAAAACTAAAGATAATATTGAAAATCTTTGATTGTGTTGGAACAAGAAAAAGACTGACTTAAGACAGCTTGGATTGAGTTTGATGACCACCTCACACCGAACAAGTGAGATCACAGTAGCACACACCAACTCTAGCAAAAATCTTGTGAGGGTTTTTTTCAGATATTGTAAATTTGTCTGCGACAGTGAAGTTGCTTGAAAAGCTGTTTGATGTGAGGCCGGCATAACTGAGTTCCACTGGTTTGTCATTACAGTTTGCTTGCAGTCCTTCACCTTGACATCAGAATTTTGTAACACAAAAACTTAATTAAAGCTGATAGGTTTAGTCAAATCAATTAGTTGATTGACATAAAATTCACAGCAGCTATTTTGATCATCTGTTAATTGTTTATGCCTCTAGTTTAGGCTGCCTAGCTGCTTGTATTGTCTTATGTGATAGCAAGCTTAATATCTTTGGGTTTTGGACAGTTATTTTCACTATTTTACAGACCAAATAATCAATCAAGACAATAATCGTCAGATTAATCAATAATGAAAATAATCGTCAGTTGCTGCTAGGGATGGGACGATATATGATTTTATTGCGGATTGTGATTGTGGTGCAAGATTAACTTTCTACCAGCCACTTGCATATTTTACAAGCATTTGGCTTGTGGATGATGCAAACTTTGTAACAAAGTTGCACCCCCGCACATGGTTTGATCATGTCATCATGATAGGATACCAATGGAAGAGAATAAACTACGACACTCAATTATTGCCCAGCTCAAGTAGAAACAGCATTATAAAACAGTTAACGGCAATAAAAATAGTAGTAGAATTAACAGCCAAGCTTCCTTAAGCACCTCCAAACAATCACGTTCTTAACATTTTCTTTTTTGGGGGGGTTGATCAATGCATTAAGATCTTGGGTCTCATTTATAAGAATTACATATGCACAAAACGAGGCCTGAAAGAGGAGTACACCACTTCCTACGCAAAAGCTGTGATGTTTAAAAACAGACTTGATGGGAGAAACTTTCACCTGTGCTTACAAACATTTTGGAGACAAGATATTGGCGACGCAGATGGTGAGGTGGAAGCCTGATTGTAGACATTGTTGAATATTTTTTGGCGCACACCATCTTTAGCTTTTGTTCTTACACACATTTTTAGAGAGGATCCTAAGCACTGTGTTATAAATGAGACCCCTGGAGTGAACTGCAGCTATCAACACCTAGTTACAAATCAGTCAGAGCCTTGTGCCAGAGCGACTCACCTGCTGCTGAAGAGGGGAGGTCTGGGTCATGTGGGGGCTGCTGGCCTAGAGAAGCAGAATAAGGAGGTGGAGGTATGTAGGCCGCAGAGGATTCAAACGCTGGAGGGCTGGGGTAAAATCCACCTGGATAGCAGGAGCACAGAGCTGCAGATTAGACCTGCTGCAGTGAACACTTTTCAAATCTTGAAGGAATTTGTAATGCAAAATCAAGATGATAACAATAACGCTGGATATTATTACAGCCACTACCTTGTGGAGGAGGGTTCGGGTAGGAGTAGCCGGGTGGAGGTCCAGCAGGGTACATTCCATTAGCAGGGGGAGGAGGGTAAGCGTAGGCCCCATTGGCCATGTAGGGGCATCCACCAAACCCAGGAGTCACTGGCTGACCTCTTGACGCTGCAAAACAGAAAGCGGAAAGAAAAGGCTGGAGATGTGGAAACAATGGAGGACAATCAGCCAAAACATCAGTACTAAAACAAGAATTTTATGATACTGTCAGTGCTGCTTTGTTACCATACCCTGAGCTGCAACCTGCAGCATGTACTGGCCAAACTCTATAGCTCCTCCGGCAGCAAAGACGAGCTTGAACGTAGCGTTGCCCTCCCAGCCACCTAGAAGAGATAACACAAGTAGGAATATGCAATTACTGTGTGCTGGACAAACTACCAGACACGTACTGTGCGATCATGCTCCAGTGTAACCTAATTGCCACACATGCACTGGCACACACACATATACTTACCTCCAGGCTCTGCGTTGACAGTACCCTTGATGTAATTGGCTCCCAGTACAGGTTGTTTGATCTCACAGCCCTTTATTAGGTAGAAGGGCATCATGAAAGACTGCAGTGCATCCCGCCCTTTAGCCAGAAAGATCACCTGAGAGAAAATAACAGCAACTAACATCACATCATCGCTCACATGAATTCAAAAAGCAGTCTCAGTTTTTCCCTACTAAATTATAAAACTTGGGGAAAGCTACACCTAATAAAAATGTGTATCACATTATTATGTTTGATATTGGGCATGCCGCGATACCAGAAATTTAGTAGTCAACCAATACCACAGTAAAAACAAAAAAAAACAATACAATAAATCATATGGGCTTAAATATACACAACTTTATTAAAAACATGTATTAAATTTCATTTTAATTTTAATGCAAAATATTAGTATATATACACCGATCAGCCAAAACATAAAACCACTGGCTGGTGAAGTGAATAACATTACAACACAATTTTCTGCTGGGAAATCTTGGGTCCTGATATTTATGAGGATGACACGCTCCACCCACCCAAAAACCGTTGCAGACCATGTACATCCCCGCCCCATATGGCAATGGCACTCACTGATGGCAGAACAATACACTATGCAACACTGCAAAAACTGTTCAGGAATGGAGTGAGGAAGGTGACATAGAGCTCAAGGCATCGAGCTGGCCTCAAAATTCCAAGATCTCAATGTGATCATGCATCCAAGGAACGTGCTGGCATTCCACGTCACAACCCACAAGACTTTAAGTATCTGCCGCCAATGCCCTGAAGCCAGACACCACAGGACAGCCCAGAGGTCCTGTGTCCATGCCACAACAGGTTAGGACCAAGTCCGATCCAAGGAGGCCCCACCGTGGATCGGGGGGTACTACTAGGGTACCTGCATGTCCCATGTTAGCTTGATCAAATTGGGATCTAGGGAATCTGGTGGCCAGGTCAACACTTTGAACTCTTTGTTAAAATCCTCAGGCCATTCCTGAGCAGTTTTTGTGGTTTGGCATCATGAGTGCTATTGCCATGAGGGGGGATATCTGGTCTGCAACAGTGTTTGGGAGTGTGGGGCATGTCAGGTGCTATCCACATGAGTGCCAGGACCCAAGGTTTCCCAGCAGAACATTGTGTTCTAATTAAATGATCAATGTTAATCAGTAAAGCTGTCAGTTGTTTTAATGTTTTGGCTGATCAGTGTATGGGTTCATAAGATTTGAGAGCGAGGAAACATATATTGGCCTACAGTATATTAACATATTTCTCCATTTTTGTTGCTCAGCACTTGCACATGTGTGACAGTTGTTCTTTTGTCCCGCCCCTCCTTCACTATGATAGGATGGCTCGGTAAAAAGTGACAGTGAAAAGCACAATATTTTATCTAAAGCTGAGCATTTGTAAACTCTCAGCAACCAAAAAAACAATGCAAAAAAAACCTTAAACATGTAGCACGAAATAGTGTGAAACAGACACTCAGATTTGTTTTTTAAATTGCAATACATCCCCTTTCTTACAGTATCACAACATACTGACTTGTAACCCTTGACAGGTATTGTAACGCCAGAGTCTTGCCAATACACAACCATGCAAAATTCTGTGT
>JAPZEB010000014.1:20019083-20064519 GCA_029783705.1 Chaetodon striatus | reverse complement strand
TGTCCTGTGTGCAGAGCAGCAAAGATTCATAGAAGTGAGGCTCAGTGTGTTACCAGGCATCAGCTTCAGGTAAACAATGATTAATATACTGTCTTCTTGTGTCACCAATCCCTTCCTTGTCCAGGTCACTTTTACTGTTTCTGTGTCAATCTGTAATGTTAGAGTCGACCCCACAGTTCAGGTTTCTGACAGCACCGACACTTTAATCACTGTTCGCTGCTCCTGAACTGAACCACATTTAGATTTTGCCTTTTTTCCAAAGAAGCAAAGTCTTTAATCGTCTAACTGGGGGCAGTGTGCATAAGAATCTAAATATGTCGTTCTATTTATTTGTTGATAAAGCTAATGACAGCAGTGCTCCCTCATTGTCTTAGTGACAGACAATTAAATAGTAGGCCTATTGTCATTCTCATTTCATCCTGGGCAACAATAAAATGATTCGTCTATAGAGCTGACGCAGTAATATTGGTCCTGTGGGTGGATAAAACGTCTTTACATGTCTGATTTACTCAGTTTATTAGATATACTTGTAGAATCTACTACAATCCTACAGTCCTGGAAGACATCCTCTAATTGAGTTTTTGTTTAGTTTATAAAAGGAAACTGGATTTGAATAGAGTGTGGTGCAGGAATGAGTGTTGTGATAACAAACACCACGTTTTGTAGATAATCAGAATCTTCGTAATTACATTATTTAAGGCAAGATTGTGGGCTATTAGTCTCATGTTGTGCAATAATGGTTTAAAGGTCTGTTACACATATCCTGTGTGGTTAATAATAATAATAGTAATGGTTATTCATATAACACTGATAAAAAATGCAGTTATAAACTGCTTTATGAGGCACACATAAAAATAACAAAAGATAAAATACAATGCCAGATACACACACATTTCCATGTAGGCATATATATGATTACAGCCAAATATAAATAAATCAGTAAAGACCATAAAGAAAACTTAATCGCCACATGATGACAATATTGTCAGCCAGAGAAGAAGAATATGTTTAGTCCAAGAATTCTTTAGTTTGTGAAGCAATGGAAAGACATGAAAAGAATAAGACAATTATACAATTGTATTGAACTAAGTATAAATCTATCTGTCATTGAAAGAAATCTATGTCTTGTAGTCATAATTGTTGCTTTTCCTCCCCGTGTGCAGCCCATGCATGAAGCCATTATTCTCTGGCTACATAACATGCAACAGTAACTGCTAGTTATAATAATTTTTCACACTGAGTCAGAGTTCAGTTGTAGTAAATATATTGGTTATTTATTGGACAATTGCAATAAAGCATAACAAACATTCTGAAATTACATCATCTGCAAAATCATCAAAACACACAGAGCAATCACTTAGATGAACAGCAGAGTTTGGTGATAGTTCTTTGTGATATCATCAGCACAGTGACACCTTTCACATTACATATAGTCACAGTCATTAGGCATTATATTTTTACAATAAGATTATAATCAAATAATCATTTCATAAATGATTTAAGGTCTGAACTCAGATAATCATCCCTCTTTATCTTTGTCTCAGTGATGATGCAGGGAGGTGGTGACACTGTGGATTCATATCTGGCCCACTTGGCACTCCACCACAACAAAGTGAGGACGGGAAGTGAGTTTTACTGCTGCAGGGTGAGCTGGCAGGAATGATCATTCTGGCACTAATGCCAGGCTGTTCCACTCGGCTGAAGTGGCAATGGGGATGAAGATCGTTGGTGCGAACCCAAAGATCAAAAAAGCCTCCAGCTGACTGAGCAGAAGGAAACCAGCCAGGCAAAGGGACTTTAAGAGGCTGTAAACACACGCAGGTCAGCCTGGGTTGAAGGGTGCTCTCACAGTGTAGTTTGGTTCATTTGGTCCGCTGCAGAGGGAAAAAAATGATACGTTGTGACATTTTAGTTTTGGTTCGGTTCCTGTTCACATTGACTTTTGGCAAACGAACCAAGAGGAGTTAACATTAAGTTCCACTGACTGACAGGAAAGTTGTTGATTGGACAGTTTGGTGTTTGTCATCATGCATCATCAGCGTATCTACAGAACCCACATGGGGAAATCAAATGCTGGTGACTGACAGCAGCGCTTTAATGCTTTTACAGTGTGTCACACAGAGCTCATAGAGAAATAACTGATTGTAAGCATTAATTAGTAGACTGTTATTAGGCTGCAAATTGCATGTGATGAGTATGACAAACAGAGACAAGGTGAAAAGAAGGCGTCATGTAAAGTGCTGATTTGGGGCTTAATACAATTGGATCACTGTCACACACTTTTTATTGGACTCAATGAACAGACAATGTACGCAGAGTCCGATATAATGATGGCAGTTTTAACAGTATTTTTAATCAGGGAAATACCTTTGTGATATGTGTTACTATAGTTAAATGTAAGCATTTGCATAAATAGGTTACGGGATATGGGATTATTGGTTTAGCTGTTGAAATCCTGCTAAAATCACATCTACTGACACCACAAATTAACCACACCAGAGACCCACATTTTCAAAGTCTCGCTTCAGTTGTTTGGTCCACACCAGGGTTTGATTGACAGCTTTCACACCAGCTGAAATGAACTGTACAAACCGCACCAACGGACCTGAGTTAATTAAACAGGCTGGGTGTGAAAGCTCCTGGAGATACCAAGTTGGATGTGGTGAGTTAAACTGAGACATTAAACAATGACCACTTTATACTGACTTATTCCTGTATTTTGATTAAGCTAATCTGAAATACCTTCCACCCACAGGTTAGTTGGTCAGTCAACCACTCTGGTTCACATTAAAGTATCGAAACAACAACTGGATGGCTTGCCATAACACAGGTACCAATAGTGGTGTAAGGATGACTATTTCCCCAAACTTTTTATCTAAGGCCACCATCAGGTCAGATTTTGAATTTGTCCAATACTTTGGTTTATGACTAAATACCACAAATGTACAAAGAGAACTGGATACAGCACTGGACGCAGGACCCCATTCATTCGTATGAAAGTTGCTCAGTGTTGTATGAAGCCAAAAGTTTGATAATTGTGTATAATTGGGCCAATAGAGCAAGCATCAGAATCAGAATCAGAAATACTTTATTAATCCCCAAGGGGAAATTGTAATGTTACAGGTGCTCTTTACAAGTGTAGAAAGAAGTATCCTATAGTGCAATTAGAAGTAAATATATAAGAAAATATAATAAGATAATTTACAAAAATATATAAGCATGCTTGACACTTCGCCAGCCAAGCAGCTAACTTTCGGTTTGGTCCTCCACTAACAATGATTAAATCATATGGGTCTCCTAGACTTTTGAAATCCATAAGTGTAATGTAAGTCTATGGTAAAAAAAAAAAAAAAAATCTTTTTAGGCCCAATAGCATCACTTGATGGACCCAGAAATTGTAATCCCCAAATTTGGCCACTATGTCAAATTGGCTCCAAAGCTTAGCACACTGTCTGAGGGCCTATCAAATATCTGCAGAACTAAAGACAGTCCCATCTGTCACAGCTTGTGTTCAGTGCTCGTTAGCAGATGTTAGCATGCTAACATGCAGAACTCAGATAGTGAACATGCTAAACATCAGCATGTTAGCATTGTCATTGTGAGGATGTTGGCATGTCTGTCTTGTTTTAATTCAAGAATTATGTAAAATGTTACCTTAACCTTTATAGGAAACCTTGTAGCCTTGTAGAAACCTTTCAGGCTAATTGTTTTTATTTTAGGCTGTCTATCTCCAGCAAGCTTGCTTAGAGAGGTTAGCTAATTTGAGATAGCGAGCAATGCTAATTGCTGGCTAGCTAGCCAATAACACTAGTGAGCTGGTAGAATTACTATACCATACTATTCCTATTTGTAGATATGAACTATTTTAAGTCACAAATGGCTAAATACTAGAAAATCTAAGTAAATAATGTTGTGAGGCAGGATGCCCAAGGGGTTTTCACCATCTTGCTGAAGCGTCTTGCCCCAAGAATCCAACATAGCTTCACACACACACACACACACTTATATATATCTACCATTTCTATACTGAGTGTGTGTTGTGTTGTGTAAATCAGCTATTTCTACTTGGATTTATATCTGTTAATACAGAAACCTTTAGTTGCCTAGTGACATTTCCATTAGGCAGGGTGGATCTTAACTATTCAAGGGGCAGAGCATCTACGTCAGATGAGTTACAGGCCAACATAGCTGTATTATGTAAGGAGAAATACTTAAAATGTTCTGCCATATGAATAAGACAGGGTCATAACACTTATTCTTTGATAAATGATGTGTTGTATATCACCAGTATAAGGCATGTGCCTCTTGCAGTAAGTAACAATGAGTCAAAGCAAGGCGAGTGGTCAGGTTGCAAAAGTACCCACACGCTTGTGAAAGAAGCGAGAAGATGCAAATTCATGGTGTGGGTTGGCAACAATAGTGGAGGTCTTTGTCTGTCTGGCCCTCTCTTTGTCTCTCTCTGACACACACACACACACATATACACGTGCACAGCCCCAAACACAAAGTGGAACTGAATGCAACTGATTTTTTTTGTGCAAATGCCATAAAAAATTTAGGTTGTATAACTCTCATATTTAGCTCAAATGGCAGTGTCAAATGTAGTAACTCTTCACCTCTATGTGCTAATACACAGGACGTGATGTAACTATCATTAGGCCAAAAAAGGCCATCTGGCAATGACATCAGACGTAGGCCTCAGACTTGCAGCACAGTTGTCAGCCAATATAAATTCAAACATATAGTGTCTCTGCACTGAAGATAATCTGATGCCAAAAATTCACTTGTTCTCGATTCTGAAAGGCACGTATTTGATAGTTTTCCTAGACTTTAATTTGAATATCTGTTCTGTTTTGGACAAAACAAGCAGTTTGAATATGTCAACATGGGCTTTGGAAATTGTTACAGCAATTTTTTTTACTATTTTCTGGTATTTTATAGATCAAAGAGTCAATCAATTGACAAAGAAAATAATCAGCAAAGTGATTTAATTTAATTTTTGTTTGATAGCTACAAACACAGTATGCATAGAAAGGTGCCCAACTATTATCCAGTGCAATGCATCACAGCATTTATAGCTGCTGCTAATTTCCCATGCCTGTCCCTGAAAGGGACTTTAAAATAACAAAATATGATCACGGACAACAAGGTAAAACTATGTGGTAAAATTTAATGAATGATAAAAATAATTGTTCCATGCAGCTCTAAATAAAGTGTGGAATCTTTTCTTTATATTGTCATTTTACCATAAAGATTTATATTATTTTTCTTATTTATATTGCTAAGAATTTCAACTTTACATTCACTCTATGTCATCTGCTTATACTCTTATACACTCACTCACACTTCTTTTTTTTTTCTTTAACAATATTGTAGGGGCAGTGTAAGGACTACCCAAACAAGCTAGCTACACTAAATGAAATCTTAAGTGTATTGAAAAAACAGACTACAAAAAAAATGTTGTAGACAGTTACAGAAATAGGAATAGAGCACCCACAGAAGATGTGTGTGAGTAGATGTGTCTAAATATACGCATTCAAGTATTGTCAGACATGAACGCTTGATGCAGTAATTATAAAAGTAAAGTAGAGTAAATAAACTTTTGAACAGAATACCTCCTAATGGAGAGCAGGTGGAGCTAACAATAGACAAACCACAGATGGACTGCTGTCTCATGTTACATGCTGTTTCATTGCCTCATTTATCTTCAGTACATCATGTGTCATTTGAGATTTGCACCATGGATTTAGATTCATTGTGGGATCCATGGTGATAGTTACTGCTAACAGTAAAATAATAATAGTAGACCTATAGGCAACAACGTGGCATGCAAAACTGTGTTTACAACCAAAGAGCCAATAAAGTCATCGACAGTTTGGGTTTGTGCTTCAACTTTGAGTGACTGAGGTTTGTTGTTTTGCATTTTGACTCACTGCAGGGCACTAGATGTAGAAAAAGTCATAAGTCACAGTTACTGACGTTACCACCTTCTACAGGAAGTGATGACTTCCGGCAGCTTTGTGATAGTTCATCGAAACACACCGAGCACACAGCTTCCCTATATCACACACACAGAGCACAGCAGCTTACCAGGCAGGAGTCAGGTTGTCAAATGTTAGCATCATTATGTCAAGTCAAAGTGATCCTACCAGCGCAGGAGCCAATCTGCTGCAAACACCTGAACAGGTATGGACTACAGTACACTTCTGTATATTGATCTAAAGTTTACTAAGTTTCATTTTGGCTCTCTGCCAGTTACTAACCACCAAGTTTATACGGCACTGTGAAACTGATGCTGTCAGATACAAGGAAATTTGATCTGCCTTTGCGCTGAAGGTGTTTTGTATTTCTGTAGGTTTCGTCCTACCATCTCTGCAAAGATTTTCAGGATTTACGCGGATAAAACATGTTTCTGTTTTTCTTGTGAAATCTGACAAAAAATAACCCCAAACCTAAAATTGTCAGTCGAGTTACAACAGTGTCAAAATAATTACTCCCCAAACACTGAGTCATGTTCTCCAAATGGCTATTTCAAGATGCTGTGACTATGATTCATAGCCATATTGGATGTATGCTCATATCAGATGATGCAGAATGAAGCATATTTGTCATGGAAGACAGCCATGCAGTGTGTTGCTGTGTGTGTTGCAATTGTTGGCAGTCCACACATTTGGAGGAAACTCCCCACTACTGTTTTTATGTTAATGGAGCCATATTTTGAGCACTCAGTAGTTTTGCAACAGTGCTGTATATGCAAACAACATGTAAATAGTCTGCATGTCTGTGTGTGATACGGTCAGTTTTAGTATATTTGCATACTTATTTTTAGGATGGGTTACCAGCCATTCCCTTTAAGTTGAATTCCCCCGGTTTGATATTGAGTGGGGGTTTTGCCTGTAAGTCTCTTTCATTATCAGCGATAGAGGAAGTCCCTTACTGAGGCAGGCCTTATCAGCAATCAAACACAAGTGTTTCTTGAACCTCGTGATGCTTTTTTTTAAATGATGATATTTCAGTCTCTGCGTATTTATTATTAGAGAATAGAATAAAATAGAATAGAAAGAACTTTATTTATCCCAACGCTGAGATGAGTACCTTCATGTTTCAGTTTGATTTCACTGAACTATGTACACTGACACCATGGTTAGATTCCCTGTATTTAATCATAGGCACATTTATTTTATTTATTTTCTTTGTTGTTTTTCAGGAGCCTGGCTTTTCAAGATCCAGACAGGTAAAACACATGAGCCTTGCATTTCAAAGTGTAAATGCCTCTGTGTCATTTTTTGTAGAAGATTTGTCATTTTTAGGGATGCACGATATGGATTTATTTTTACCTATAACTAATAATTCCCCACATTTCAGGGCCAATATAGTTAATTTAATTTAACATTTTTGCATTTTAGGTGAGAATGGCTAAGATGAGCAGTGATGGATGGTTTAGTATTCCATAGTTCTAACCAAATCTAACCGACACCACTCTTGTTAACACAGCATGTTAAAGTCTTCATTCAACCACTGAGCTGTCAAACTAAACATACTCACTCTTCTAACATCAGAAATGTTTATGTTCGTGATAAAACGTATGTCACTATTGGTATGCTGGTATTGATCAGACTATAAATGTGTGTGGCGACAACATCATACAGGGCAGGTGGGGATACATCTGCAATGCAGTGACAGCTTAGGAGAGTATAACAGGCCCAAACGCACAATTAGCTGGCGAAATTGGAAAAAGGCTGGTCATCAAGTGCCATAAATTCTGAGATTTGTCATTGGCCTGTCTCTAGTAAACTTTTTGAAGCTTGCAATCAAGTTGTCTTCTTCTAAACATCCACACCCTCAACAACATGTTTGGCTCTCTAATCCATGTGCTGTGTAATAAAATCAAATGTTCCATTGTTGGGCTGATTATTTATCAATATAATATGCATCCCTAGTCATTTTGTCATGAGTTATTTTGCATGGTAATCTAGTTAAGGGCAGATAACTTTTTTTAAATTAGAAATCCTGTGATTCAAACCGAGCGGTTGGAGTTTGAAAGACAGTTTGGCTCTACTAAAAGACTTCACTGAGATGTATTATGGGAAATGTAGGATGCATCAGGTTTAGAGCTGGGGGTTAAAAATCTTGCCCTCTGGTGCTGGTACTAGTTGCTGGTAGACCTGTATCATTCACTGTAATGGATTACCCAGCTGATTGGCTGTTATCAGGCTATTAAATGGCTGTTATAATGGTGATAATCATCATAGATATGAGTTAGTAGTGGCCTGCCACATGTACTATTAGGTTGAGAAGACTATTATCAGTTCATGAAATGAAACTTTCTGCAAGATAGGGCTTTTCTGTGAAAGGACGTTTTGTTTTTCACAAACAACGTTCACCCAGGAGTCTTGAGTTTGAGTACCATGTGGGACCAATATTAACACCAAACTAAGATCTGTTTTCTAAACCTGACAATATTGTTGTGGGGCCTAAACCTAAGGAAAGTAAGACTAAAACCTAGAGAACTAGTAACACCCATTGAATAGGCTGATAAAGGCCTTCTGAACCTACCAGTAGCCCCATCTGTGTCATTTCTATGAGGCTTATAAGCACAGATAATTGCCATTTAATGGGCTGATAACATTCTGATTGGGTGGATAATCTAACTCAATTTTCAAGAGTCTATGAAGTAAATTTTATTCTGATTGGAAATGAATGGAAACAAATGAGTGTTTGGAAAACAGGGAAAAGACATTCACACTACAGCATGATTTGGAAAATAGTCAACTGTAATGTAAAGTATTTATGAAAAATGGGCAACAGCATGTGAAGTCACCAATACGGTCTGTAAGTATATGTTTTGTCATGGCTGACTTTGTCTTTTTTCTGTCTTTCTTTTGTCAGTCATCACCTGTACGGAAACTGGGGTTGACGAGGAAATCGCGAGACAGGAGGGTAGGCGACGCTCTGTGAATTTCAAATACCTCAAATTTCACCCCCAAAATATTTTTGTTTAAATCATGTATTTGACACAATCATGGACAAAATGTGCTGCACTTCTCTCCTTTAGGATTTCAAAGAAGACCTAAACCCAGAAGAGAAAGCACGGAGACACAAGGAGCAGGAGGTATCACCATTTATGTGCTGTATGTCACAAAATGTTTTTTTTCTTTCCAACCGTGCTCTCACTGGGTTTGTTTCCTGTAAAGCTGAAGCCGCTGTACAAGGAGCTGTTGTACACCATCGCTCATAAGATGGGAAAATCGTCGTCAACGGAGGTCTTCACAGATAGCCAGCTCCATCAGTACATTAAGGAGGTAAACACTTCGGTTTCACACGAAACACATAACTCTCTCTCTCTGCTGTGTTGGTGTATGACTGATAACAGATTGTTGTTTTCTCTTGTTCCATCTGTCCTATCTACCAGGCTTTCACTATGACAGAGTCAGAGCACAAAAGCCTGACAGAGAAAGTACAGAGCACAGAGGTGAGAAAAGGAAGTCAGCATGTTAGTTCCAATGAATGCGCCTTTAGAGACCCCTGATATGTATTTATAGCATTCTTACCGAACATCTTAACTTTCCACCACCTTCCATTTGGTTTACCAGTGGCAGAAATGATGTCATCTGCATGTCTGAGGCAGCAACAACTGTCTTATCTAAAAAACTATCTGACCTTTACAGCCCCCAGTTTACTGCCTCATGGCCACTGTTAAGGAAGCCAAGGGAATCCTCGGAAAAGACGTTACTGGTGAGTGTGGATGGATCCTAATGACTTTGATGATCCTCTGCCTTTTATCTGGGGCCACCAGCAGCTCAAAGTTTTCACTTCGCAAGAATTATCTCAACATCTACTCAGTGGATTGGCACATAATTTGGTGCAGACATTTATGGTTCCCTCCAATTTTATTGTAGCAGTTGATAAGTACTGATTTTTTTCCTCTAGTGCCATCATGGACCAAAATTCAGATTTGTCCAATGTGTTAGTTTTTCACCAGATATCTGCTGAACTAATAACATTCCCATCAGCTTCAGCTGAACTTTGTGTTTAGTACTTATTGGCAAATGTTAGCATGCTAACATGCTAAATTAAATTTGTGATGAGTTCATGTAGGAACTATTTTCTAGGAGCTAAGGAAGTGCATCTACTGCTAGCATACCCAGCGCCACTGAGCTAGCTAACGTCAGCGGGGGAGGATGCTGTCAGGAGCACAGGCTTCTTGTCCATGAGTAGACGCACACTTCCTGCAGGACGAATGTGAAATGTTGGTATTAATGCCATCCCTCTCATCTAAGCTGTAACGTTAGCTAGCTTGGTGGTGCTAAGTGAGCTAGCAGTACATGTGCACTTCCTTCTGCGCAGTGATACGGTTGCTGGGTGTAGTTTGGTAGAAAGTAAGTAGTTTCTACAGTACGTGAAACTGCTCACAACAAGGTCTGTGGATTATCTTAAATAACCAGGTCAAAAAAGTTCTGCAGGGAGACATTGCTGTTGAATTTTTCAAATGTAATTTTTGGAGCTTTGAGCACCACAAGCTGAGTGTCATTTGACTGATATCTCCAACACTCAGCAACTCACACCAAAAACAATCTAGATTCATAAATGTATTTTTAACTCAGGCGTAAACTTCCCCTTAATTTTACATTTTATGTTGTGTTCCAGGTAACTTTCTGTTCTCATGTGGACATTTTATCCCTGTCTTTCACTTCTTTTCCACTGCATGTGGTCTTTGTGGAGTAGTCTCTTACTATCTCTAAATTAGGGTACATGTCACCGCACTGTCTGATTTAAGTCTCCTGCAAATCTCGTGTGTGTTGAACAGGTTTCAGTGACCCATACTGCCTGCTGACCATAATGGAGGATGAGGCAGAGAGCCGAACACGCCAGTCCAGAGCCAAACCCAGTAAATCTATTGTAAAGGACGCTGTATCCGATGACAAAATCTACCAGTCAGAAATAAAGAAGCAGACTCTGAACCCCATCTGGAACCAAACCTTTGTGCTGTGAGTCTAAATGTGTGCATTTATGTCAGGTGAACCAGGTTGAAATTTGTTTTTCTGATATATTTTCTTTCCTTTTGGTTTAGAGAGTTTGGAGACATCGTTGGTGCCAGCTTCCACCTTGAGATGTGGTGAGGAGAACATCCAGAGCTCTATTGTTTTTGCTTTAAAATCTTCCTCTTCATTACAGGCACCTTAACAGTATTTTTCCTGTTGCAGGGATAAAGACGAAGAGGTTTCACTTACTCAGAAACTAGAGGAGATCAAAACCAACTTTAATAGTTTACGAAGGTATTACGCTCTCTCTGTGACTCACACACAAACAGATGACCATGCAAAGCAGGTGAACTTTTCTACTTGTACCTGTTTAGGATGATCAAGGAGGCCAAAAAGGAGAAGGGCACAGATGACTTTTTGGGAAATGTGGTCCTTAAATTACAGGTACTAAATGTTCTTGTTTTTATATCTGCTCTGTCACTCTTTACTGTCTTCCCAGTCCCACTTACAAATACCCATTTGCATTATCTCACTTTAGGATCTCCACTGTACTGAAGACAACTGGTACAATCTGGAGCCCAGAACAGAGACGTATCCTGATCGCGGCCAGTGCCACCTGAATCTCAAGTTCATCCATAAAGCGGTAAAAAATGCATTCACATCCTGTAACACCTTGTGAATATTATGTATATATTACATTTATGCATGGAAACATTTGTTAGAATACATTAAAAGATGTGCACCAATGCAGTGCCAAGTGTTAGTCTTTCATGGTTAAATGTGTGCAGTTGGAAGAGGAACTGGGATTTATGGCCTAGAATGGAATTATGACACCAGTGTTTAAGTAAGACAGATTATCGGGCATAAGCTAAGACAATAATGTACTTAACTGTATGCAAATAGTTCAGTTTGGAACAATTTTAGAAACTGGATTTGTGTTTTGTGCCTGACAGAGAGACGGGACACTGAGTGCTGGTCGTAATGCTTACATCAACTACTGTGGGATTCTGCAGCAGTTTGTTCAGGCTTACATCTCCAAGCAACAGGTAAAGGACAAACACACTCTTTTCAGAATCTAATTGTAAATCACTTACCTTTCTTTGTTTTGTCTGAACTCCAATATCTTGTTTGGTTTCTCTCAGAGTTCTGCACCGTGGAAAGGGGCACTGTGTGGCGAGGCTCAGACTCTGCTTGAGCTTTACGCCACTCAGAATGACCTCTCACCTTTTCTTCAGGACCTGGCGTAAGCACCATGTTAACATCTAGCAGACCAGCTCTGGAGGTCTACACACACTGAAAGGAATTGATGCATTCAAAAACATAAGCACATCAATGTTAAATGCACAAAAATTCAGCTATATAATACATTTCGCTATTCGTATTTATCAGCTTTCAGTAATATTGTATAAGGTGATATATACATATTACTACAAAGTTCTGCTGTCCGAATTAACTATCTCGCTCAAATTTTAAAGGGACAGTCCACCTCAAAATCAAAATGACATATTTTTCCTAAAAATTGTTTTGGTGTGAGTTGCTGAGTGTTGGAGATTTCAACTGTAGAAATATAATGGAACTAGATGGCACTCGGCTTGTGGTGCTCAAAGCCCCCCAAAAATGCATTGTAAAAACTCAACGGCAATGTCTCTTTACAGAAATCATGACCCAGTTAATCAAAATTATTTATAGAAAATAGTTGCTATGTAAAACTGCTCACAACAAGGTCTGTGGTTTATCCACGTCATGATTTCTGGAAAGAGACATTGCTGTTGAGTTTTTCCAATGCATTTTTTTGGTACTTCCAGTATCTTAGAGAGATGGCAGACATCTCTAGGGTCAATATTTCTCCAACACTTGGCAACTCACACCAAAACAATCTAGATTGATAAATAGCACTACAGGTAAGAGGAGAAATGTGTACTTCTAATTTAGGGGTGAACTGTCTCTTCAAGGGTTTTTTTTTTTTTTTTACACATTTGAGGAGTTTTTATGTAAAGTATAACAGTTGACGTTTATACAGCATTGTACATCAAATGTTATTAGATTCAAATTCTGACAAAATATTTTTTCATATATACTCACCAGTGTATATGAAATAATATTTGTACTGATATGATGATAGCATTTTCAAACATATAGTCCTGCTCTTTGTTAACACTGGAATGACGCATGCCATGTTGTCTTTCTGTTGCATTTCTGAGTAAATGTGTGGATGTGTTTACCACGACAGGAAGTGGGTGGCCTACAGCAAGCTGTACCAGAGTTTAGAAGTGGACTCGTCTGTGTTGCTCCAGCAGCTAACCAGTATAGAGTACCACTGGCATCAGCAGGAGCTGCCATACCAACAGGTAGAAATGCTCACTGTACTGTTGGTGATGGAAAGTAAAAAAATATATTCAAGAATTTTTTTTTTTTTTATTTTACTTTACTTCAATTTTAGCCACTTTATACTTTAACTCCACTGCAGTTCAGAGGAAAATGTACTTTTAACTCTACTACCTTTATTTAATATTGATTTCAAATTGGTTTCATGTAGAAAAATCATTTACATACAAAACATAGTTAAAGTAATGTTTACATGTCTCTGTTTCACTAATAACTCAACAAGTGAGCCATGGCCATAAAAAATACTTTTATTTTGGATTTCTGAGTATGTTATACTGCTAATATTTCTATACTCCTATGGATAATTTTAAGTGCAGCACTTTTACTTTACTTTTTAAGTATTTTTACATCGTGATACTGGTTAATTAAAGGATCTAAATACTCACTGCCACCACTGTCTATTCACACCTTATCTTGAATTTATCAATCCTTCACTGATTTAAAGAGATTATTTTTCTGTCCTGCAATTTATTTTGAAGACTGTTGTCAGCTCTTTCATGCCTGATTTTCCTGCTTCCTTTATTAAAATGTTAAAAAGAAACCAGAACTTATTGTCTAAGCACACGAGGGTTGAGAAAGGTGTTGCATTCTGTTAACAGAAACAGGAACTTGGGGACTCTTTGCATGGTTTCCTGCAGTACGGGCTGTGTCTGGTGGCCAAGTACAGAGACATCTTCCCCCCAACTCCCAGTGCTACTCCAAAACTACACACACTGCTCAGGTACACATGGTTGTATTTATATATTCATGGTTTCTGTAATTTAAAAGAGTAAGCAATATGGGACTGTGCTTTTTTTCAGGATCTTGGTCCAGATCTGTAAGACTCAGGCGTTTCAGAAACTGAACCCAGCTCAGTTTGAGTTACATGATGAGGTCAGCGATGCAATACAGGTCAGTCATCATATTAATGACATTACCGCCAACAGTATGTATATAATAATATGTCTTTAATGACTTATAATTTGACTTCTATATCAGACAGGTACACAGGAGTGGTTTACTATCAAGAAGGGTCTGCATCAGCCAATGACAAAGGCAAGCACATCATGAAAGCTTCACATTGTGGAACTGAGGATGATGTGGTTTCTTCATTTTATTGCACAGTACTAAAGTCATTTTGTTTTTGCACCATGCTGATACACAGGAGCTGTCAGAGATCGTGAACGCCCTCTCCAGGTTGATTGGGGAGGTGCAGGAAGACATAAAACACAACAAGGATGCTTGGAATAGGGTATTTGTCAGGTAAGGTGGGACATTTGGATTACTGGAAGTGCTAGCGTTGACTTTTCTCCATTAATAGACATTTTGACTTGGTGTAACTAGGTGTAACTAATAAACACTGATCTTGGTTGCATTCTATTCAGGTTTGTCAGTTCCAGTGTCCTAGTTTTGTTTTTGCTGGCTTACAGAAATGGCTCACTGAGACACTTTAATGGAAGGGAGCCATTGTAAATGTTATTATACCTGTACTTTTCTTGTTATGATATATTGAGCTGTCTGCAGTTAGAGTCAAACCAAATAAAATTGGGTTTTAATGCATGGCAAGGCTTTGGGCTGGCACTATTGGTGAGGGAAGTAATAAAAAAAAATACTAGAGACAACTCTGTATATCAACAGGGAAACCAAACTACATGAAATTTTTTTAACTCTTGTCATCATTAATGTGTTCTTTTTCCTTCATTATTATAGTGCCGTGCAAGTGGATGTGTTCACTGTCGTCTATAAGAAGTTTGACACCCTGGTAAGTGGCAAATTGTGGCGTTTGTGTGCCCCTAACCTCCAGTTTTCTTGAAGAACTTCTGTTTAATGTTTCAGTCTAACCTCCTCCTCTCTCTCCCATAGCTTGCAAAGGAAGTGAGGGAAACCTTATCCCTGGTTGAGGGCCAGATGGAGCAGACTCTAGCCAACAGCCTGTTTCCCGTTTACCTGAGCCTGCAGGCCATCCACAAAGACAAGGCTTTCTTACAGAAAAGGTCAGTTTTCATTTTCAAACCTTAACCCTATCAGTTGAGGTCATCACCTTTACATTACACCACCATCACATCCTGAATATGTTCATTTTAGCTGCTTTTGAAGTGGATGTAAAGTAACACTACATAAAATTTTATGTTGTTTCAATATTGTTTTTTATACAGTTGAATTGATATTTGATTTTGATGTGATAGTGATTTGTTATTATTGAATAACAGTTGAACTGTCTATGTGTTGGTCAATTTGGTTAGCATCTGTGCTAACAATTCAGAGTGGCAGGAGCAGAGGCATTTCACCGGTCTACTCATTAGGCTACTTTTAGCTAATTATTTCATCTGCATACTTTAAGCAAGCTATTTTTTAAACTGTTTGTCCATCACTTTTAACTACATCAGTTATGTTACCTAATTATCCATTACAATTAGTCTATTATTTTATCTGTTGATCCATTACTTTTAGCTAACGCTAAATGTTCCATCTGTTTATCCATTACTTTTAGCTAACGCTAAATGTTCCACCTGTTTATTCATTACTTTTAGCTAATTATGTTACCCTTTCATATATTATTTATAATGCTAATACATTCACCTGTTTATCCATTTCTTTTATCTAATTGTTACCCTTTATTACTTAGAGTTAGGGCCAATTCATTACCCTGTTTATCCATTACTTTTAGCTAACTATTTTACCTGTTTGTGTTACTTTTAGCTTATTATGTTACTCTTATTTTCACTATTTATAGGCCTAGCTAAATGCTAATTAATTCACCTATTTGTCCATTACTTTAAGCTAAGTATTTTACCTGTTTATGTGTTACTTTTAGCTAATAATTTTACCTGTTTATCTGTTACTTTTCGCTGTTATTATTGTAACTAGCATGTTTCTCCGTAAATGTTACTTTTAGCTAACACTAAATAGTTTACTTTAAGCTAATATTTCCACTGCTCATCAATTGCTGTTATCTCATTATTTTAACTGTTCATATGATACTTTGAAATGACAATTTCACCTGTTCCTCCATTGATTCTAGGTAACTATTACAACTGCTCGTAGCTTTTTGTTATATTGAATTATAATTTATATATTTGTTGAGCTACTTTTATATTAGTTGACCTAGTCAACAATCTTCCCTCATAATGATACCTCCTGCAAACTGTAGAGGTAGGCTACCCCCTCATTTGGAATCATTGCAACATTACAACTACAACCAGATAAACACTCCTACCCTGCCTACTGAATAAACATCAAAATGTTAAGAGTTCTTCCTGTTGTTTCAGGGGATTACTTGAGTTGACAAACTTTCAAGAGGGCTTCAGAGAGGCTCTGCCTTATTGGCTAAACCAGGCGTTCAGCACAACTCAGGACAGGGTGGAGAGGGCGGTCCAGGTAGACCAGGTAAAAATCATGTCTTCATGCTTTATTATTACGATAAACCAATACATTTATTTCACCCACAGGAAGTAATATCATATGTTTTCAACTCTCCTCTCAGCTCCAGCCCCTGCAGTCCGGTGCCGTGCCTATAAAACACAGTTCCTCAGCAGTGGACCTGGTGGCATGTATCCAACCTATCTGCCAGCTGTGGGAGCAGCTGTCTTGGCCAGACCCAGAAGAGGCCTTCATGCTCATGGTTAAACTCACTGAGGTACATTATTCTGTCGTTAACATGGTCTGACACAGAGGCTTTACTGGTCAGATTATCTGAGCATGGAAATGCTGGCTCTCATCACTCTTTGCTTTCTGTGTGTTTTCAGGATGTGTGTAAGATTGTGGTGAACTACTGTCACATCCTGAAGGAGAGGGTCAGGGTGCTGTCTGAGAACTCCGACCACGGCAGCGCCATCAACATGGTAAGGACCGGCAAGGAGAAAAGAAACATTTCTAATGCTATATAATGCACATGTCAAATACTTCTCCTCTCTCCATCCCCAGTTGTGTGTGGTGGTGAATGACTTGGAGCACTTACGGTCAGTGCTGACCAAACTACCTGCACAGCTGAACTGGGCGGGGCTTCGAGAACGGACCCAAAATGTGATAGGGGAAAGCCAGTTCCAAAACACTCTGCCCTCTCAACTACAGCAAGCCCAGAGTGTCCTCGGCCGAGAGATTCGCTCCGCTTTAGACACTCTTGGGAAGAGGGTGTGACATTTAATGTACAACATTTGATCAGCAGTAAATGATGGTGTAGATTAAAGAGAAACCTTCAATGTGACCTCTCCATCTGCTTTCTGTCTGCCTTTCCAGTTAAACACAGATATTGAGACTCATGTCCGAAGCATGTCAACCAGGCGGAGGATTCCCTCCAAGTCCACAGAAGACGTAGGTGACCGTCACTGCCAGTGTAACACAAACACAGATGCCTTTTAATGTATGCCTAATATATCCACTGTCTTCTCTTTTAGGCTGCAGCCCCTCTGATGCGCTACCTGGAGCAAGAGCTGCAGTATATGAATGAAAACCTGGTTCAAGAGAACTTCAATAGGTATGTATAGATCACAGTTCTTTCACTGTGAGCTCTGATGCACGGCTGTAGCCATGGAGTCAACACTTGGGGGGACCAAATCTGCCAGGAGGTCTGAGGTCCTATATTCTATATTACCTCTTAGAAACAAGCATCTATACAGTATACTCTACAAACATGCAATAAATGAAAACTACTACTGTCTACATAAGATACACATGCAGTGCAACATAAATTATGAACACTTTAACACTCGTATTAAATTGTGGTTTTGCATTTTTAATACATTTTAAAGCATAGGTATAGATTTTAGGGAGGATGCAGGGCATAAGCCCGTCAATATTTAGATCATGTGCTTTTTTTTAACCCCCCCAATAAAAACATGTAAGAAGCAGCAGCAAGTTTTTACTTTAAAAAAAAAAAATTATGGATTTTTTTTATCATAATTACTGCCTAGCTCTGATGATTCCTTGTTGAATTAATCCAGTATTTCACTCTGCATCACCTCACCTGTTTTTTTCTCTCGTGTTTAGTCTTCTGACTCCTTTGTGGAATAACTCAGTGAAGATACTCTACCAAGTGGCTACTCAGCATCCACAGCAAGAAGGGCTCATGGTGTTCTGCCAGAGACTGCTCTACACACTGCAGGTCAGTCCTCAGCTGTGCAGTTGTCTCCACTACCAAAGCAGAAGAAACTAGTCATGTAGTAAATTTAGGTTGTGCTTCAGCTCCGAAGAATTCCACTCAAAGAGCCAAGCAGGGCTGGGAGATATAGAGAAAATCAAATATCACAATATTTCTTACTAAATACCTCAATATTAATATTGCAACAATATTTTAGGGTCGACTATTGGTGCTTTCACGAAATATTCAGACAATGAGATGTTAAATAAGCATCAGTGATGTGGTTTAAAGTCAAAGCCCCTCTCCCACTGCGCAAAAAGCAGCAGTCACAGGTATTTACTGACTGGAGTTCTGACTGGCTCTGATCAGCAGTGATGGAAATATGACACCCAGGTAGACGTGCTAATTTTCGCAACTTTTCAAGCACGACATAATGACACACTACCACAAAATACTGTCTATCTCCATCCAAGCAGAACTGGAACATTGTGCAAAATTAGCTCGCACCGAGTTTGTAGGAGAGACTGAATAATAATGAATCTAATTTTATCATTACAATACATTTCAGTGTGAAAAAGAACCAGGTGTGACAGGTAGAGCTGAAGGTGACAAGTGAGGCAGACTAATGTTTGCAAATAAAACCTGCTGTATCAGGCTCAGTTTTAAAGGTACAGTGAAGATACACGTATCATATTAAACCAGAGGACGTGAGGCATCAATTGGTCATCCATCATTTTGGCGAGGGAAAAAGGAACATTGCCTTCTTTCAAAATTATTTCTGCATTATGGGTTCCCTAAACACTAGAAAACTGAGAGTTGATAGCCATATAGTCTCGATATTTCAGTTCTGCAGACAATTTGACCAATATTTGATAAGAGTAGTATTTTTTAGTCAGGATTTGTTCTTTAATTTAATACCTTGCAGTCATTTCAGTCAGCATTTGATTTTACTTTTCTCTATTATTAATTGGAGGGCAAGTTTTGAAGGGCCAAAAAAAAAACTTCTATGTATGTGGAATATGATTTTTTGGGATTACAGTTGCAGGAAGTGTTACACCCCCGATGTGTGTGTATGAGGGGCACATTTTGGAAAACGATGTCCCAACCCACATTTATTTTCAGACTTTTCCACGTAGCCTACTTTAGTATAAACACTATAAGCAGAAGGAGAGCTAGCTCCTCCAAGGGTCAAATAAATCCACCTATCAGCACCTCTAAAACTTCATATTTTATACCTCACTGGTTGAATCTGTGTATAAACAACATGTTGGGGTTTACAGGGGGCTTTAGCTTCATGCTACATTTCATTTTGTGTTGTGTGAATGTCAGTGCCTGGAGGAGTGCTTCCATGCTGGGGGAAACGGGCTCCCTCTGAATATACTTCACTCTGATGAGTACAAAGTGAGTAACTTAAGTCAACATTTCATCAAGCCGTATGTTTTCGTGTCTACATTTCCTCAGATCAAAATGAAAAGAAAACTGTGCATGTGATTTTTTTTTTTTTTTTTTTGTTAAATGCATTTTATACTTCTTAATCTTTTTATTTTTCTATACTTTTTTATCTGGTTTTATGTAAAACCATTTGAATTGTCTCTGTGGATGAAATATGCTATACAAATAAACTTGCCTTGCCTTAATAATATGCTTCATTTACATTTTTTGTTTCTCTTCTCTTTGTCCAGGCTCTCAAATCTCACCTGACTCACAACTCTCTGAGCAGCTTGCAGCTTGTGGAGAAGTTCCTTGAGAAGAAAATAAGGGAGCAGGTGAGGAAGGCGCCTACAAGTAACACTTCTCAGGATGTGGCAAAGTCGTGCTATTTGTTCAAACTCTCTGTTTCTCCTGTATGCACGACAGAAGGATTACAGTGGAGAGAAATATGGTGCAGTCACTCTCCTCACCTCCTACAGGAGATCAGACGAAAGACTCAGGGTTGAGGTGTTGAATGCAGTCAACCTCTTACCAATGGACTCTAATGGTAGGAAGATATATACAGGAAATTCACATTGCTCTGCAACCTTTCCTGACAGCCTCGTGCTTTGTTGCTTTTGCCAGGTTTAAGCGATCCGTTTGTGCAGCTGTGTCTGGAGCCTAACCACATTTTTCGGGAGGTAGAGCCTCGCTGCACTCAGATCAAAAGCTGTGATCTCAATCCCCTTTTTGATGAGGTCTTTGAATTGTAAGTTGTTAGTCTTATATTTGTCAATAGTCTATGTCACATCTCAGTTTTTATTCTCCAGAGTGAGCAGCCATCCCCTTTCCGTTTGTTTTTGACCCCCTTGATCTCCATCCTCTGATCTCTGTCTCATGTCACAGTCTGGTATCCCTGGATCAGTGCCAGGCTCCAGGGGCCTGCCTGGTGGTGACAGTTCTGGACCATGACACTTTGAGGACAGATGACTTTGAAGGCGAGGCCTTCCTGGCCCTCAAGGACATACCAGGAGTTGGTAAAGAGGACGCCACCCCTGCTCAAAAGCGACTGCCTCTGATGCACCCTAAACCTAATGGTACGATCCATCAATGGGTATTAAGACCAGTGAAGCAGGTTTTAATTTTCTTATATGAATCTATTAACCAAAGGGGCCCTAGGCAAATAATGATCTGCTGGGTCCCCATTAAACCCCACTTTCTACCCAAACTCAGTGCAATGTGCATAGTATTTACAATATAATAATATATTACAATATACAAAAGAATACTTCAAGCCCAAATGACCATTTGTTTATCAGTTACCTACCCTGTGTTACGTTGAATTCATGAAGAAATGTTGTTTTTCTTACATAATTTTGGTGGAGGAAGAATCCAAAAACTGCCCACCAAATATGGATGTGATAATTACCATGGATAGGTACATCCTTCTGACTTATGAACATGGAGCAAAAAAGAAAGGGACAGAGAGAAAAAGAAAAACTTTTACATGAGATTGAAATTATTTTAGGTGAAGTGGGGTTGAGAGAAACATTTTATTTTCTTCTGTAAGTAGTGGTGTGACAGGAATAGGTAAATCAAAGGCCTGAAAGGAGGTAACGGATGCCTTTAACTCTGTGTCCTCTGTTGTAAGAACCATTCAAAAACTTAAACAAAAATGGTTTGCTATGAAACATGATGCAAAGCTTGCATAAGTGCACACAAAAAAACACAACAGCTACAGGAGGAGGCTCCTCACAGTCACAGCTCCAGGTGAGCACATTGCTTACATCGTTGGAGAGACCTCTCTGTCAGGACATATTCGTGACAGAGACAGTGACATGCCTCCACTGGAGCAGTCAACAGCAAACTCAGAAGGTAGTGATGTCCATGTTATATTAAGTGTTACATGGCTGTACATTCTGACAACCATCACTAATCATCAGCCTAGTGTTTGGTCAGTAACGTGGGTCTCACAGTCTCACCACTATAACAGAAGATACATTTGTGGAGTTCTCTCTCCTGATTGATTCAAGTGGTAATGGGATGCCAGAAATGTAGAAAGCACATGTATTAGGTTGATTTTAATAACTCATTCAAATTTTTAAGAAACCTAATCTGAAGCTTAAATCTGCTTAATGCTAACTTATTTAGCTAAATATGTTATTATTATTATTTTTTGTCATGTTTAACTTCAGTGTTTCAAAGGTATCTGTGTATTGTGAACATAACAGAGCACAATACAAATTAAAATGGTAATTTCTATTAATGACAAGCAATATTCATGTGCATTCCTTACTTACACAAGTGCTACGGGCAGCCAGTGGCAGGTGTAGATTTTGTTTGTACCTATGAAAAGATCAAAGCTATTAACATATCGACGAATGCCGAAAAATACACTTGAATTTCCCTCTGTGAACAGTTTACACGCAAATTCGTTCTGCTCATGTTTCATGAATGAGACCCATCATTTTTATCTATGAAGTCTGGCTTTGTCGAGGGTTGTCGATAAGTTTCGCTTTTAGTTCAGTTCCCCATCTGAAAGGGCTGTCTGTTGAGGAATACTGAGCATACGACTAGATAAATGATACTTGGTATAAACTGCATGAGTTGTGTGAGTTTTAAATGGATGTTTTGATTTAGTCTTGCTGTTGTTAAACATGGACCGCTATTACTTCAAATCATCAAGAATTTTCTCAGTATTTTGATTTATCATTACCTGGATGCATGCGAGAAAAAAAAGGTTTTCCTCACAAATTCAGCGAAACACCATGTAAGTAACTGAAATATGAGCAATCATGTGGGGTGTAAGTTATTCATTTAAACCCTATCTGACCCCAGATTAAAGGTAGTTGTTGTGTGATGAAGGATTATCTATGTAATCTAATTGACTCAAAATGTATAAAACAGTCTTCAGTCAGCTGCACTACTCCATATTTTAAAATTAACAAATTCAAATCTATGTGCCAAATCCTAAATTTGTTTCTCTGTACATTTTCCAGAGGACAGCATTCTGAGGTTACTTGAGTCCCGGAGAGGAGAGCGTGAGGCTCAGGCCTATGTGAAGAAGCGAAGACAGAGAGAGAAACAGTCCCAGGAGGGGATTCAACTGTAACAGACACACACAGACAAGTTCTTCTCCAAAAATATACAATTTGTTTTAATGATCTGTACCAAAAACAAAGAAAAATCCACTCAGAAAGAAACACTGGTGTTGGATGAGCTGTGTGTGGACAGTATGCTGAGCATGGGTTTACCAAAGACCATCACAGTGATCATGAACACTTTCACACCTGCATTTTAAACCTCATACACCTTACATATCTGTCTGCTTCCTGATGCTTTGTCTAATCAGTGCAAGAGATAAGTATGACATCACTTAACTATGTGTGTATATATATAATATATATATATATATATATATTAGACTACATTTGACACACTGTGAAATGTCAAAGATTACTACAAATGTAAAAATTTTGGCAGAGAAACCTGTCGCACATTGATTTTAAACATAGAAAATGGGCCGGTTTTAACAAAAAAGTTGTCTGTATGTTTGAGTTAACATGAAAAGCGTTTAAATAAAAATTAAAAAACATGTAATTTCAAAGACTACACAAGTTGACTGAGTACATTTTGCCTTGATTGTGTTAACATGCTTACCTCTTCCAGTTGTTATGTAGAAGAATATTAGAGAAAACCTGAGTGCTTTAACAGAGGCCATCTGTTGTAAATTTAAACAAATATTTCTACATTTTTAAATATTTTCATTTATTATTCAACAGTAATTGACCATGAAAAAAAAATCTAAATTAAACAAGAAATTCAATATAATTTAGACAAGCGCTACCAGCAGACTGGTATATCAGCCCCCTTTTGGCTGAAGCAATATAGGATCATTGTCTGGATGATGCTAAATATGCCCTTTAAGTGTTTTCAGTCAGACCTGTTGATTAAGTTGAAGAAAGTTCATAACCCTGCTAACTGCTAACCTGCCGTGTCATCCATCCATGTGGAAGGTTTCGAGATCTTTGCTGTCACATGACACAACTAAATCAGCCTCTTTTCAGAAATTATAACACAGTTAGTCATGATAACTTGAAATGGATGTAAGCACACAGCAGAGTCAACCAGAGTGATACTACCTGGCCACCAAGCATTACTTACACCCATTTTCCACCAAATTAGCTCTGGTTCTTTAAGTGGGTCAGTTCAGGATTCTTGGAACCATGGTGCTATCTAGCCAACCAGCCCCCTATTCCACTACTTTAGAGCAAAACCATTGTAATCAAGGCTGTGTGAACAATAGTGGGCAATGCACAGCACACAGTGGAAGTAAAGAGTTAAAGCAAAGCATTGATTGCATTGATTACAAGCAAGCTTTTGTTCTGGTATTACAGATATTTGATTTCATTAAAATAAATACAAGCATGGACCAACTATCAATAAGACAATTTCTCACTTGACTTCTCCGCTGGTGCCTTCTCCATCTTCTCTTTCCAGCCTGTACAATATGACAAGTCCAGTGTTGTCATCACAGTTAGCACTTCAGGTTAAAAAAAAAGACTGGTAATTTTTGGTTCCAGCTGTGAGACAACTTTTTGGGTTTGTTTTTGGTCGAAATGCTCAAACAGAACCAGTCCCATGTTGGTGGAAAAAGGGCATTAGTTATACCTCAGGTAAAAAGACCACTGTAGGTTTACATTCACATATGATTTGTCACAATGCATATGTGCATCTCATCCATGAGTACTGCTTTACTTCATTCTATATGACATACACAGTTAGTGGGCTTATCTTAGTAGAAAATACTTGTCAGGCAAACTGCTCGTAATGAGAATTGCTCCTACCTGTGGATTGTTGAGTGGTTTATGAGTACTGTGGATTATCACAAGTAACTGTCCTTATTTCTGGAAAGAGACCTAATGGTTCAACTTTCATATGAAATGTTTCGGAGCTTTGAGTGCCATTAACCTTTGCTGTACATGGGTGACAGTGAACATCTTAAAACCTCTGCAAATCAAACTGAAGCTGTCCAGATGGAAAGATGACACTCTGGAAATGTTCTTCAGGGTGAGCTTATGCTTTAAAAACATATCAAAATATGATTTTAACTATAAATGTAAATGTTTCATAGTTACTGTAAGAAGAAATAACAGCAGGTCTTAAAAAGTTATTTTCACAAATCAAGAACAGGGGTATAGAACAGTGTTGCTGGTCAAGAGCATTAACTAGTAAAAAGTACTGGTGTTCCATGGATAACCACTAGAAAAATTGTTAATCCTAAATTCCACATTTAGAGCTTTCACTTAGTGACCTGTGCTGGTCACTCATCAGTAAACGTCATCTTAAAAATACAAAACCAGATCGGCGCTTGTGTTGTTACCATGTTATAAAATGACCTCGACATAATTTTGGATGGCGGTTGAGATCCAAGGCTGGTATCTGTGGAATCAGGACTGACTGGTCTGGAATCTGTGGTGGTCTGCGGTGGTCCGATTGGGTTTGTGGGGTCAAGAGAGCTGCTGCTCCAAGGTCTGTTCAGGGCAGAGCGGGCACTCTGTAGAGGTGGAGCAGCTCTCACACTGTAGTCCATGGCCACAGGGCAGGGACACTGAGCCCTGCTCCCCACACGTCACACAGCACTGTCTTTGTTTCCTGTACACCACCTTGGAAAACGCAGAGGAAAATATTAAAGCCTCTTAAACTGAAAATGCTGGATGTTCACCACTATTTTGTGAGCAAAAGAAAACTAAAAATCACAGTTAGCATAAGAATGACAATGGAAAACAAAATAAGAATTTGAGTTCTGTTCAAAAAAAACATAGACCTATTCTGCTAGCAAGGCTGCCCTAAAGCTTATACAGGGTTTTGTTTTTTGCCAAAGAAAATCCAATCCAAAATAACAAAGTAAGCAACTCAAATGTAACACTTGGTGCTCTAGGAACATACAATAGGCATTATTTAGAATTATTTTTAACACTTTATATACTGTGATAATAATCAAGCCATTTCTCTAGATTACTATGGCAATGCCCTTTAACATTCGTAAGTAAGTAACGCTGACAAGTAGAGATTTAGTTTTTACTTGTTGAGATAACTTTTCGCCATGTCAAAATGTTATTTTGACTAGTTAAAATGTTAATTTAGGGTATTTGTAAAAGACTTTTGACATGTTTAAAATATATTTTCACATGTAAAAACTCAAAACTGATGTATAAATAGATTAAATTTTAGATATCAATTCCTTTTTCACTTGTAAGAATTATGATAACAGATATCTACAATTGAATTTCCAACTTTCCATGTGTTGAAAAAGAATTGTGACTAGTTATAATGTAATTTCCAATTTCAGCTATCAACAACTGCATTCCTGATATGTTAATTAACTAACTAACAAAGTTACATTGTGGATATCTTGGCTTGGAATTCTAACCAGTCAAAAAGCAATTGTTGATATCTATGGTAACTATAACAGTTTCTAATTAAATCTTGAAAGGGCCTGTCACAAGAGTACTTTATGACCAAAATAAAATAAGAAAAATGTGTGAAGTCTGATTATATGAGAATTATGACTTGTTGTGTATTACCTCACTAACCACCTAATATTCTTTAAAAAATGCAAACAAATACTGATTTGTTACGGTGACACATACAAGAAACACAACTAAATATAAAACACCTTTCCAAGGCCACATATGTTTAAATTTATCATGAAGGTCTTCAGTATATGTGTGTAATCAGTCTGTGGTATTACCTGTTCCACAGCGTGTAAGCAGCTACAGAGTTGAGCCTGCAAACTGAGGACTGACTCCAAAGGCAGTCTGTGTAGTAGCTGGAGTTGATGCAGTGCTAGATGGGGGTTTTCTCCACTCCTTAAGCTCTCTAGTGCCTCCTGCAGGAGAGAAGCCTGTCTCTGTGCCTCCTCCTCTGCTTGCCTGGCTCTCTCTGCTTCCATGGCTAACCGTGCTGCATGGGCACGCGACTCCTCTGCATCTGCTTTCAGCGCAGCCCACGACTAAGAGAAACAGAATACATAATACCCATTCAACACTAATGAACTCCCCCTCGTCACTGCAATATGAATATAACATGCAGGTCATTGCACTACTCAAACAGTTGTTTCACAAACATACGTGCACACATGCCCCACTACCTACCTACCTGAGCTGTGTGTCTCCAGCTGTGACCCCACTGCTTCAGTGCCCTATGAGCTTCCTCCAGCTCCTGTTTGAGCCTGGAAGTCTCTGCACAGGGGCCAGAGGGCAGCAGGGTGGGGGGTGTACCAGGGGAGCCCTGGCCTGATGGAAAATGCTCCCAGATATTAGTGCTCATACCATTCAGACCTACAAAGAAAAGAATAAATATTAGCAAAATCATATTATCACTGCACCACGTGATGTCTTAGATGAAATTCCACAAACCTAAAGAGCTATGAGATGGTCCCAAGAAAGTGCTTTCTGATTGGCCAGGTTGTGACAGGTGAGTAGAAAAAAATGGTGAGGCATGCGGCCTGATTGGGGGAGATGGTGACGGGGAGCTAAAAGGAGCAGAGCTGCTAAAGGATCCTGGGATATTGACTGGGGCAGAACTCTGAAACTGGCTACCTCCTATAAATGGGAGACAAATAATTGGGGGTTATTCTTATGTACATATGCATATTGCTAAATGTCGTGTTTACATTCAAATTGTTGGTAGATCTATGCGTGTGTTCTTGTGTATTTTAAATACCCAGCATAACTCCCACATTGGGCAGAGCTGAGCTGCTCTCCAAACTCCTCTCCAACGCCGACACACCAAAATCATTCAGGTCAAGATCATCCAAGGCTGACTCTGTAAAACACACCACACCACAACTATTGTCAGCTTTACAGTCATTTTAGATTTGAATCATTGATTCAGAATATTGTATATCTTTACGTACCAACAACTGACTCCACAGTCTCACTAGTGGGGTAGAAGGGCAGGGCGTTAGCGTTCATGCCTGAGGAGATGCTGGATCCTGGAGGTCCGAGGGGGGCAGGGCTGGGCGGCGTGGCAGCCAGACTGGAGGGGATGCTAGAGGACAGACTCAAAGGGCTTCCCACAGGCAGAAACACTAACAAGTCCTGAAGAGATACAAATATGGAACGTGGTATTCTGAAAAACAGGCTTATATTCTTGTGTTCTTGCAGCAAGAGTTAAATAACAAGTAAAGTATGCTTCCTGAGAAAAAGATGTGGACCAGCTGAAAGTATGCAGAGAGTGAGACTGCATAAATGGATTAAAAAAACAACAGACACACCCTAAGTTTGAGGTTATAACTGTACCTGTTTGCTTTGTGCTGTTGCCAATTCTCTGTTGCGCTGCTCAAGAGCAAAACTCCTTTGCTTTGCCTGAAACCACAAACAACATAAGAATGACAACATGAAAACATGTAAGATGTAGTAACTATGACATCATTCAAGAGCTGATTTTCCTTTTGTTTAATTTAATATTATCTCATAATGTCCATGTGTCCCTTTGTCTGAGGACCCTTTCCAATCGCCAAAAATAACCCACAACAGCTGGCTTTTGTCTTTAAGAGGAAAGGTCAGCATTCAATCCTGGGACAACTAACTCGATCAGCAATGATGGAAACATGACAAGTTGGTGGACACGCCGATTTTTGCACCTTTTTCAGTGTGACCTTCTGCAACACTTTGTTGTAAGTATCAAATATTAAAAAGAAGTAACCACAGAAGTATTTTTACTTGCCTCCATTAGGCTTACTACTCATTACTAACCTTCTTTTGCAGTACATTTGTGTCAATGATTGTTACACATCAGGAAAAAAAATCAAATGGCATACTTGTCTAAAGGCAATGGGAAAGGAGTCTATCACTGTGTTTTGACCCGAAGTTCTCAGGGCTTTTAGTCCCAGGGACAACTATTCAACGCCCATTGTTATCTCTATTTCCACTGTGATCTGAAGACCCTTTAAGATTAGGCAAATTAGTCTAAGCTGATGTATGAAAAAGCCACCATTGGATGCAATGAAAAAAAATGCAGCAGAGGAAAGTGAAACTAAGAGCTAAGATTTGTGTTTTAGAGTAACTGCAATGAAACGATCAGAAAATAACATTTTATTTCTCTTGTTCACTGTGCTTCTCACAACACCACTGCACTGTTTTCCTTTCTCAGGTCGTGATCCCTCTCTTTTTCTTTGTCTTTTTTTAAAATGAGTCAGAAAGCCAACAGCAAAGCCAAACTTAACCTAAAATGTTGTCAAACAAGAGAAATGTTCGCCACTTGCCCTAAAATGGTACTGAATTGATACTTGTATGTCCTTGTTTAATGAATGAAGCAGTGCTGAGTGAACCCTGAAAGTTCCTATACTTTCAGAAAGGACTACCTCCCTAATCAGCGACCCTTTAGGGGGTAAAATGATGTGCCTGGAACTTAATTTTAGACCCTGTTCCCTGTGGTCAAAATGCATTAAGTCCCTCAGAGGGTTCTTGTTCAAGGGGAAAGTTCCTGCAGTTCAAAAGGAACTTATTGCCTAGTTCCAGTGGGTTTTCCCGCACCTGCAACCTACAGATGCACGCTTTTTTGATGGAAAAAGGCTATTTGTCGGTCCTTCTCACCTGATCCTCCCTCTCAAATCCCGGTGCTCTGCCGTACCCTCCCTCTCCTGCCCAAGGAGACAGAGGCTCTATTCTTCCACTCATGTCCTCACACAGAGACAAAACATTACCCAGCAGTCCCTGCTCAGCTACACACGACCCTGTAGATGGGGAGAAGGGGTCTGAAACAGAACTAGAAGAAGGCCCAGACCCCATGTTGTGTCTGCTGGGACTTGTAGAAGCTTCCTGGGCAGGAAGAGGGTCTGGAGGTCTAGGGGGTGGAGGGGAGCTGGGTGTGGGGAATGGTGGTTCTTCTGGAACAAAGGGCCCTGAAGGAAGTCAAAACAAAACAAATATAAAATATCATATTTAATTGTGAAATAAATCATTAGGTGGTTGTTGAGAAGTGCTTAGAATCACATTGTGGGGACTTACTTTCAACATGAGCAAAGGCACAGAAGGGTCCTCTGGGACAGCTGCCACACTGCTGCATGTCATTACACTTAGTGGATTTATAGATCTGTGACAGAGTAACAAATCAACATATTGATATTCCTGTCATTTGTGGTGTCGATTTCAATAAGGTCTCTGAAATAAGATCAAACCTCAGGGTGGAACTGCTGTTCTGTTCTTGTGTGGCAATACTGACATCCCTCTGCTCCCTCACATTTACTGGGATCCCCCCATTCCTCACTCTGTTTCACAGCTGGACATGGCAACGCTCTGAAGCGGCAAGAATGAACAACAACTTCATTAAACACATCCACAAACATGCAAAAACAACACCATGATCTTAAAATATTTTCCTTCTACATGATGTGACTGAGCACCTGTATTTGTGCTTGTGCGGGCTGCGTCTCCTGTCTTTGCTGTTATGGTAGTATGGGCAGGCGTAACCTTGACGGCATAGACGAGGTGGTTTCTTGCAGAGTTCTGTCTTGTAGTGGGACAGCACATAGTTGTTATCTAAGAAGTTAAAACACAGACAGAGAAGGAAATGATAAGGCAAGCAAATGTTGAGGGCTGGTCAAGAGTCAGGTTATTCAATGAAATCACCAGAGTTTCTCCCAGCAGAGAAAAGGAGTAAGACCGTTTTGTTTTTTCAAAACCACATTTAAATGGTAAAAGGGTAACTTTGGCTTTGTTCAACCTGGCCCCTTTTTTTCTTATGTTCCTGTGTTTAAGTGACTAGTGGGAACAAATTCTGAAATCAGCCTGGTATTGAACGTGAGCACTGCAGGCGCCAGCAGCAAAACAGGCTGTAATGTAACCACTCTGGGCATATGCATACTGTCAAAGTACGTTCACTAAAAGTGCTTGTTTTTGCCGCTGGCGCCTGCAGTGCCAGTGGTGTCTGACAACATTATGGAAGGGATCCCTACAGAGATATATCTTTTTGTCAAAGAGTAATATAATTTTTGTTTAACCAGAAATAGCCTTGAAATCACTTTCACCAAACCCATCAGACTCCATTTAAAGAAACAGAAAATTCATCATCAAAAAACACACTTCATTCAAAGTAGACAGAAACAAATTAAGCTCACAAAAACTGTCCTGGTTCGTCTTTCCACTGTTGCAACAATCACCAACTCTGGTTTGGTTGAAATAAACACTTAATTCACCCAGCCAAATGTGAAAAAACGCTGGTTCTATGCACACTAAAATTACAGTTTATGTAAACAGAGTCTGGTGGGTTTGACAATGGTGACTTTGGGGCTGTTAGTGGTTAAACAAAAAGGATTTTGCTCTTTAACAGAAAGGTCTATCTCTGTGGGCTCTTTGGGCCTGTCAGTGACAAAAACAAATACTTTCAGTGAACATACATTGATGATGCACAATTGCCCTGCGTAATTACACTGTAGCCTGTTTCACTGCTGTCGGCTGCAGTGCTCTTGCTCAATACTGGACCAGTTTCAAAAACTGTTGATCAAATTAGTCACTTACACATGAAAACATGGGAAAATGGGGTCCAGGCTGAAAAAAAAAACAAACGAAGTTAAGGTAGACCACGTCCAAACTAAACCTACCCCTCTCTTTCATCTGAATGAGGCCAGTCCTACCAACACAGCAGGGCTGCCAACACAGGGGACTTCAGCACAATTAACTCAGGTGCATCCAGCAAGAAAGTTGGCATAGCTTTCACAATCTTAGTATGAATTAATTTTCAAAATGCCAGATTTCAACTGTTTACCTCACAGTTAAGATAACGTTGTTGCCACTGGGATAACTCTGTGAAGTATTTTTGTTCCCTGATAAGTCTCCAAACTCATGGGGCTGTTACTCAAATTTGACTTCCAGGATCAACACATCATCCCCTAATGCAGCACCCTGCATTAACTTAACACAAGGCAGGTTTTTACCTGCCTCAGAATTGGCCTTTGGGTTTGACTATGCACGAGTCTAGGGATGAGTATCATTAAGACTTTATCAATATTACTACTCTTATCGATACTCTCATCAGTTCTTTTTCATTACTAAATAACTGCTTCTTAACAATTATATTACTTTATAAAAGAATAAATTCAGAACAGGATTAGAATTTACTATTTTAAATATAACTAAATGTCGTTTATGGAACATCAACAGTAATGTTTACAATGGCAAAAAACACTATATAATGTCAATATCATCTCACTGGAAACAAATTGTCAATGAAATAAATAATATTCCTGATGTCACAATACTGAGTGATGTTTGAAAAGAACAAGGAACACTTACATTTGTCAGTATTAGTCACTGATATTTACATTTGTCAGCATCAGTGACAACTGGATGTCAAAGACATCATATTTAAGTTTATGTTCTGTTGTTTGATAAACTACTATTACACACAGTCAGAGAGGATTTGATTTGCTATCTTTTTTCTCAATTCTCATCATTTTGGCGCTGGTGACTTTCCTTTGGCATTGGTAAAAATCTCTTTGGAGGGGCGTCAAAATTCCTCTATGCAAGAAAAACCCTGCGAGACTTTTCTTGGTCTGAGCATAAAAGTTCTTTAACACAGATCTACCTTGCCAGCGTGGTTCCTCACTCAGGATCTTCTCTATGAGGGCTGTACTAGCTGCCTGACCCGACTGTCCATCTCCTCCACCTCCCTCTGTGGGCCCAGAGCCTCCCTGAGACTCCATTACCTGCACTTCTCTGTGGAATTCACAGCGTAAAGAGACTCTATAAACAACAACACAAATATGCATACAGAAACTGATAAAACATCAAAGTAGATTGGTTACATTGTAAAATTAAGTTATTTTGGCACCTGATATCATAAACAGGGCTGCGCAGGTCATGTGATCCATGTGCAAAGGCACAGTGGGAGCCGTTTTTGCTGCAGTGGCCTTTTCCATCTGTTTCGTGTATACATGATCCCGTCTTATAGTAGCGGAGGTGGTATCTCCGTTCTGTGTCACCTGCTGTTCTATGTAGAAATGGGCATCTGGAGCACAGAAGAAAACATGGATAAAAACATGAAGACATACATTTCCTCTTAGGCAAACAGTAGGAAATATACACAAAACACTGGCACTCATTCACATTCACTCACATTTTGAAATGAGAGCTGGAACTGGAAATGTCTGAAATGTCCACTTAGCACTCTGCCAAGTGGGTCATTAGCATGTTTCAAAGGCGTCCTCTTTGATTTTTTATCCTTACATTTACATTCCCCTTGTCTGTGATCATCACCAAAAGGGTGTCATACAGACCATAACAGCTCAGCACATTTCAGTCTAAAGGAAACTCATCGAGTGCTTTGAGTTGATGCTAATGATCACTGTGAAGATTATGCATCAGCTCCATTCATCTGAGGTGTTCAACTTGACTTTTAATTGTGGATAGGGTGTATTCTCAGTCACTACTTCACTGTGTTTCACCCAAAGATCCTTTGTCATGCAATGCTCCAGACATTCTGGTAATTCACTTGAGCAATTCAGAATTTAAATGTAAAAGCTTAAACATGGAAAAAAAATGAGACATGGACAATGCTTTTGGTTATCAGCAAAAATTAACCATTCAGAGTCAAAGAGGCTTCTGAAAACTCAACAGGCCTGGGTCTATGGTGTTTCTAGCAATGGGCCAAGAATTTCATTGTAATTTACTTTTATGCATGCACAACAAAAATCAATATGGTGTGCAGATGGTTCACAACCAGTCATCATTAGGGTTGCAGTGATATCCTGGTTTCAAAGTATGCTATGACATAAAAGTTGATGGTTATCATAACATGAACATTTGCTTATCTACGACAATGGAAAAAAAAAGCAACTGAAAATAGAATCTTTCTCTTATTTTAATTATTTTTAAAGGGGAGACTTTTTATGTGTGCTTCCATTAACAAAACAGTTTCAAGTATCAGTTACAGCAAGAAAACATTTGTTCAACCAAAGATAACTGTTCTTTTTTCAATTCTTTAAGGGTCATACTGACAGATAATAATATAAATGTTGTAATACCGTGATATCGCAGTGTTCCCTATGGCGGTTATCCTACTGTGAAAATCTCATATCTACTCCCCATCATCATCATCTTTCCAGATACAGTGTGGGCCAGTTATCAGTGTAAAAACAAGAATAACACTTCCCCTTCAAAGAGGTCCCTGATGTTTACACTAAATGTTTCTCTACTAAGGGGCTCGTGATGCAAACATGCTGTGAAGCAGTCTCCTGAAACACTGAAATCTCAGTTGTACTTACTCATCTCCATCAGGGCAGGTGCCTGTTCCCTCATCATATTTGGTACAGTAAACATCTGGACTGTAGTTGAAGGTCCCGTCTCGTCTGCGGATTGGCCTGCGGCGCCGTTGATTCAGAAAGTGCCAGTGGAAGCAGGAAAAAGGCCTGTGTTGTGTACATTTATGCTGTACGAACAGGGGGCACTGCTCAGTTCTGAACTCCTTCAGATATCTGGGAGGGAGAAAGGCAACAAGTGGAGTGAGATACCTTTCCAGAAAGTGTCACTGCATTTTAAAGTTTCTTAAACAAGTAAAACTGTATTCACACTTATAAGCAGTACATTAAATAATCTTATGTATGGTGATTATTTACCCAGGTATCCCCATCTGTCTTTACCTATGCTATTCTCTGCTGCTGTGACAAGCTTCTCCTTCCTAGAGGTAAATATATGATGTGATAGCACTACCATTAAGCTTACACAGCAGTGAGACTTATTCACAAATTCAGAACTTTAATTGTCCTGTGCCACAAAGTTTATGCAGAAATGGCTACTATTAGTGAGCACCGTTAGGCCTCTTTATCGAGACTTGCTCCGGTTCTCAAGCACATTATCGCTTCATAGACTTAGTTCAATCAATTTAAAGAATATTAGGTTTATCACTCACTCATTTTTTTCAATTACAATTTAGCTGTAGTCTTGTATATGCAACTACACGTGAGGTTGTGTGTACACTTACATAGCTAATCCTGCTAACTAGCTACGTACGTGTAATGTTGAGGTTTCTCGGGCTGCACGTTCAACACGGTTGCGGGAGATGTCGAGCCCCCTGCGGGCGAAGACGAAGAGGACGAGGAGGGTCCCCCGGTAGTCGTCGCTGCCGAAGATGACGGGGGCTGAGAGTGCGTTTTAGACATTTTACCCGTTTGAAGCCTAACAACAAGAAGCTTGTTTTTAGCTTACTGGCTAGCTATTCTTACTAGCTTCGAAATCCGCATTCTACTACGATGTGAGCTTGCGCAAGGCAGGAGGAAGTAGTAGAAAAGGGACAGCACGGAACTATGGGACATGAAGTTCACTCATGACCTCACCAATGACTGTACTGATGAAATATTTACGAGATTAGATCATTCACCGTGACAGTGTGTGACAGAGCTGCATACACTTGTTTTTGTGGCAACATTTCTTCACTTTATTTATTGTGCACAAATTCCTTTACAGAAATACAAACAGATACATCAAAAACAATATATAAAATACAAAATTAAAAGACAAAAACTGACAAAAAAATTAACAAAATAATAATTCCATTTTATAATACCAGAGTTGTGTTATATGCATAATATTAAAATCATTTAATTAATTCAAGGTCTTAATTGTTGTTAACAAGTTGGCAACATCGATCCACAACATACTGGTCAATATACAGTAAAAAAAAATTAAAATAAAATTGCGAAATACACATAATCCATATTCAGTTGGAATCTTACCAACACAAGCTTTACAGGTTAAATTCTATGTAACATCTTCAAAGATACTTCCTTTGGTTTGTTATTAAAATTGTTATGTATTTTACAACTCTTCCATGCTTTCTCACACTGGATACCATTGAACAAAGAAGACCAAAAACATCTACAAGAAGGGACAGTAACATAACTTACTGTATTTTTTATATTTTTTGTGAGAGCACTTCTCTTTCAATACAGGCCTATAAGTTTAAACAATATAAATATTTTCCATACAATCTTCGAAATGAGCAGGAAGATCAACAGCACCGGAGTTTTGTAGACATATGATGACACTTTCTGGAATAGCAAATGGAATGGCAAACACTTTTGGTTTTACAGGTCTCTTGAATTTAACCAGAAATTTTTTGCGGGTCACCAGGTAACCATTTTTATCAAGTAATTGGCCATCTGTCGGTATTCCGTTATTGAATCATGTGTGACAGAGGATAGTCCTATTTTTATATCGGATGTCTTTAGAAAGCTGTAACATTGTGGTTTCTTTTTCTTTACCTGCTGCATTTGCTGTAACATCAGCTTTGAAGGTGAACCAATGAGCGTGTATAAGTTTAGAGGAATTACGTCACGATAGAGTATATATACTCGGCCTCAACCCCCTCCCGTCACAGAACGTTTTTCATTTTCCGTGGTCACCAACGGAAGACTGTCAGTGACGGCTATTGCCTCAACTCAACCGACGTCCTAAAGGTAAATATAATCGCCCTGCCGTATAACGTTAGAAGATGTGCTTGAAGTCGTTGCCAGTAATGTAATGTGTATATGCGGACTGAGTTTCTGTTTATAGGCATTGTTTGGCAAACAGGCTAACATGGCGACCTGCTAACGTTAGCGTTAGCTAAAAATAGAACAATGGAGTCTCTTACGGTTTTGAGTTCAACGTCATCGATTAACGTTAACTTGTCTCAGTGAAACTAGAGCTAGTGAACTCACTAGCTTAGATAGAATTAACAACAAATGTCAATTTTGGCTAACGTTATTTTATACTAAAATTGTCATTAGCTAAGCTAACAATGTGTAAGCTAATGTCGCCTGATCGGGATCGAGGCAATGTCGGCTGGGGGTGAAATGAGAAACAGTGAAAATGGCGAAGTCGAAAAGCACAGGCTCGGTGGCTGGACCGAGACTGAGTGTTTTGATGCCGCTGGCGCTTGTCACCATGGGACCTTACATTTTTTAAATTGTTGTCGGTAATGGCATAGCACTGATTGTATTAACGTAAATTAAACTTTTCAGTAACCAAGTTGAAGTCTGTTTGTTTTTGGATGTATATGTCTCTAGCTCTTGGTAGTCGGATGTAGCCTTGATAGAGCGTAATGTTACGGAGCAAACCCGACGCCTCCCAGTGGCTGGAACCTGGGGGGAGGGGAGCTCTATTAGCTTGTATGCTAGCTGTATTAGCTTGTATGCTAGGTCGGGTTAGCATATTAGCCTGGCAATTAAAACCAGTTCCGTCGGATTTGGTACGGTTACGTCAAGTAACGAAACTCATTCAGTTTATTATATATAATTCGTTATTGTCATCTGTTTAGCAAGATGGCCCGTACCAAGCAGACTGCCCGTAAATCTACTGGAGGAAAGGCGCCAAGGAAGCAGCTCGCTACCAAGGCAGCCAGGAAGAGCGCTCCGTCCACGGGAGGAGTGAAGAAGCCCCATCGTTACAGGTGAAGTATTTATTTACCACTGTGCCTCACAGTCCTTAAATTGTGTCTTATGTCTAACGTTTCCCTTAAAAATACTTGACATAGTGAGTGTTAACTAATGGCGCTAAAATCTTGTCCTTGTTTAGGCCTGGAACCGTGGCTCTGAGAGAGATCCGTCGTTATCAGAAGTCCACAGAGCTGCTTATCCGCAAGCTGCCCTTCCAGCGTCTGGTGAGAGAAATTGCACAGGATTTCAAGACTGATCTGCGTTTCCAGAGTGCTGCCATTGGAGCTCTTCAGGTAAATAACACGTGAAATCAGTAATAGTCGAGTCTTGAGTACTGGTGGGGCAAATTGAGAGTAGCTGGGTATTTGGTTTGACCCGACTCTTTGTCTTCTCTTAACAGGAGGCCAGTGAGGCTTATCTTGTGGGTCTGTTTGAAGACACCAACCTGTGCGCCATCCACGCCAAACGTGTCACCATCATGCCCAAAGACATCCAGCTGGCTCGCAGGATAAGGGGAGAGAGGGCCTAAGCAGCTGGCGGCAGCAATGTCAAGACAAATGATCCTATTTATCGTACTTAACCATTTTTGTGGACATTTTATTTCTTGGGTATTTTTTTTTTTAAGTTTTCTTTTGAATTTTTGTATTTTAGACTGGGACAATTCCATCAATCATTCCACAAGCCTGAGTTCACTTAGGATAGTTGGGAATGTTGTGCAGTAGGATTATCTACTTATTTTTATCCTGGGTCATTACATGTGTCAGCCATAATACCACCTTAAGTTAAGTTGTGGGTATCAGGCTCCCTCTGAGGATGGAGTTGTCTTTGAAGCGAGGATGCATTCTTCACATCTTCCACAGGGGTCCAGGGTCTCTTCACTCATCTACCACTTCTCACAAAAATGCCAGCATGTCTTGCTCAGCCGATCTCACTGCAGTGTCAGGGTGTTTTCTGCTACAGTTGATACTCTGCACTCTGTGAATGGGAGCATGGCAGACCCCTCCTGTATTTTTCTGGACTGCTTTTTACGTGTTTTTCGACATAAAATCTTGGCAGCTACATTTAATACTATTTATGAAAATGTTGTCACATGTCTTTCTATTAAAGGTCTTTATGAGTAGAATGCGTTTGTGTCGCGTAGTGATTTGAAATGCTGTATTCAATCAGTAATACAGTGTGCATACACAGCTTTATACACAGTTGACATTTATTTACACATGAAACAACAGTCAGCCACTAGTGAGTTGTCATACAAACCATTCGGTATGCTTGAAACCAGTAGCTGCAAGAAGAACACAACATGAGTTTAACGTCTCTTTAGACGTAAATTATGAAATGCTTTTGTAAGAACGCATAACTGCTGAGCCTCACCAATACGGCAGACAACCTCTTCACACTCCTTGATGCTACTGGCTCTGAGTGCCACACAGCAGAAGCCTGTTGACTGAGGGGTTTCTGGGGAGTCTCTGTGAACAGAGCCAATCACATGCTTAGATGACATATAGGTCCAGCCAATGACAACAGATGTAATGGCTTGGGTATTGCATCACTGCATGTCTCTATGGAGGGAAACATGGAAAACACTTGCAGATATAAAAATAGCTGTTTTGATCCACTGCATTATCAATTACATATTAGGTTCACAAAGGTTTAAGTAAATTTAATACTTACGCCACACAGAATGCAAATATTGTGTAGTCCGGTTGACCAAATCTCCCTACACATGAAATCTCTGGATAGTGATGCTCAAACAGCTCCTGATAAAAACATGTTACAAAAGAATATAAATGTTGCCAGAGAAGTGTGACCATTCTCAAATAATAGCAAAGAGGGACACTAATTATGACAAACATCACATGGTGCTACTCACCAGTTTACTGTTCCTGTCTGTGCATGTCACATGTGTCTCCTTCATATCTAAGAGCACTTCCTGTGAGACAAATTACACTGATTGAGTGCATGTCGATGTTGAGAAGTGGCTTGCAGACAATAATGACAGACCGACGTGCCCTGAGGCAGTGGAACGGTTTCATTACCTTGCTAGGCAGGTTTTTCTGCAGTACTTGTTTAATGCCCTGCTGTAGCACCTCCTTGCCCCCAAACTAGAAAAGGATAAAACAAGATATCAGCAATTATAGTAGAGACTAAGACCCTGTTAACACCTGGTATTTACATGCATCTTGGGTGATCTGATCATAGGTGGACAGCTATGTACAGGTGTGAATGAACCCAGTGTGTCCTCAGTGGATCTTGAGACGCACATTATTATGAATCACACTACTTTTTTTTTTTTTTTGGCAAGCCCGCCCTGCTGCGCTGTCATTGGCTAGCACTAGCCCTAACTATGATCTCTGTGCCTTAACAGCTTCTGACTTTGATGCGTCAACATGGCAAGTGGGCTGTATGCCCATGACAACATAAAAAAAGTTGGCTGATTGCCCATATCTCCGCAACTCATAGCAATTGGCAGTTGTCTACATAAGTGATTGTTGTTGTTAGTCCCATGCAGTGGCGGATTTAAGAAATTTGGGGCCCTAGGCAAAGGCAGGCATGGGGCCCTCTGAAATGAGAAGACAACACATTGCTAACATAGAAATTTGAGGATTTCATGCAACTTCAATTTTGTCTGCTCCGCTGTATATCAGAGGCAAATACTGCACTTTCTACTCCACTACTGTTCATTATTTACGTTGCTGGTTACATATTTTAAACCCTTCCTGCTCAGTGGAAACCATGTACCCCCGAAATGATGATTTAATGCTAATATTTGTGATAAACTGAAAGAGTCTTCCTTTGAGGGGTGACTTCTTAAGCCAAAACTCTTTAAAAAATCGTCTTGGGCCAGCTGGAAAATGCATCATGACAAGGCTGAAAACAGGCTGCATGTCACAGGAGAGACTAGTGATGCTACAAATATATGACAATTGCTTAAACTGCCCAACAGTAAATGAATTCATTTAAAATTAGCTCAACCTTAAACATCTACAGCAGTAAATGATAACACACATTAAAGCAATATTAATACAAAGCTATAACACTGACAGGGATCATTTTAATGCAGAGTGAGCAGTTGTTAATAACTTCCTTAAGTTACATAGTTTCTATTGTTTTGAATGCATAACTTAACACATTAAGGACTAAAAACACCTGCCAAAATTACCTGTAAAACCCATGGGTGATTTTAGAAAGACCCCCCAAAGCCTGAAGTTTTCCTGGAAATTCAGCATGAAAAAAAAAAAAGCCTACTAAATGATTGATTTCTCATCCTCTGTAGCAAATAGAAACGAAATTCAAAGCTTACTTCAAAATGACCCATACGCTTTCCTGTCTTTGATGGGATAAAGAAATACTTATCAATATAGGGGGGAAAAAATCACCCCTTCGACAGTTTTGATAGTCACTAGTTGTTCATCTCCACACGATGGACCCTCCCCAACAGGTGTCGACGTTGTCATTGCACTTGCTGCCGGGCCGGTTGTGGATTGCTGCTGCTGCTGCTAGCCACTGCCGCAGTGAAGAAGGTAGTCACTTTAGTTAACTTTGAGAGCAGCTTTCTGCTTTCCTCCTCTTTTCAGCACCGCTGGGGTAGCTTCTTTTCATCGTCCTTTTCTTTTCTTTTCTCTTCTCTTCTCTTCTCGCCTCTTCGTGCCATTTGTTTTCATATGTTCTGCTGCTGTCTTCCTGGATCCTTTCTGCACATGCGCAGTAAAATGGACTGATCCAATGTAGTGGAGACTGAAGGGGTGCCCCGAGACACACATAATACAATAAGCATTCTGCTGGCATTTTAGCAAAAGGATTTTAATCAAAAACATAATTAATGTGCGCAAATAAGTAATAACTGCATTAACCATAAGTGTATGAGGAGTTTTATGGGGCCCTAGGCAACCGCCTAGTTTTGCCGAATGGTAAGTCCGCCCCTGCTTGTGATCATAATAGAATGCGCAAATCTTGAGTTGGGCAAATATTTCATTCAGCTTTTAATAGTAAATCTAGGGGGTGCAGCTATTTTGATTAACAAACATACTCAATTCTCCCCTGCACAGATCATATCCGATCCGGGGGGCGCTTTGTTATAGTAAGTGGCACATTATACCAGTCTTCAGTCTTAGTAAGTATTTATGCCTAACTGGGATAACCCAAATTTTATGACTCTCCTTTTTTCCAAGTTTCCAAACTTGGATACTCATTATCTCATCTTAGGGGGCAACCTGAATTTAGTGATAGACCCTAAGCTTGACCACTCACATCCTAGGGCATTTACACCCTCCACCATGTCGAGAACACTGTCTTCCTTCACAAATCAGTTAGGTTGCATTGATCCCTGGTGTTTCCTCCATCCAGTTACAAAAGAATTACCTTATTTTTCTAAGGTCGACCAAGTTTATTCCCATATTGATTATTTCTTTGTAGACAGGGCCCTCCTCTCTGCTGTAAAATCCACTGAATACTCTGCTATAGTTATCTCCGATCATGCGCCACATATTTTAGATCTATCACTTTCACCTTACATGAAGAGCCAATGGAGATTCAACAAAGGGCTGCTAGCTAGTGATTATTTCTGTGATTTTATCTCCAAAAGAAATAATATTTTTCTTGAGACTAATAGAACTGAATCAACCTCACCCTCTCTGCTTTGGGAAACTTTTAAGGCTGTAATACGAGGTGATATCATTTCATACAGTACACATCTGGCTAGGAAAACTAAACAAAAACAGCAGGAGCTGATCGACGCAATTATCAACATAGACAGAGAAAATTCTAACTCCCCCAGTCCAGATCTATATACTAGAAGGGTCAGACTACAATCTGAGTATGACTTGCTCACTGACTAAAGCAGAATATCTCTTAAGGCGAACTAAAGTGACATACTATGAACATGGCGATAAAACCAGCCGTCTTTTAGCCCTCCAACTCAAACGTCAGTCTGCCTCTCATTTCATACCTCAAATTTATGACTCCTCCCACTCCTTAACTACCAATTCAACCAAAATAAACTCTGTTTTCGCCTCCTTTTACTCTAATCTCTACAACTCTGAACCCCCTGCAAATAAGACAGCAATGGAAACATTTTTAGATAGCTTAGATATCCCTGCTGTAGATTCTAATATTAAGGATAATTTGGATGAACCCATACAGTTAGAGGAGATTGCCTCTGGTCTTAAATTAATGCAAAATAACAAAGCGCCGGGTCCGGACGGTTTTCCGGCTGACTTTTATAAAAAGTTTTCTCACCTACTCGCCCAATTATTATTAGATATGTTCAGTGATTCCCTGAAACAAGGTTCCCTCCCCCAAACTTTAAATCAAGCCTCAATTTCGCTTATTCTTAAGAAAGACAAGGACCCAAAAGAATGTGGTAGTTGGAGACCAATAAATTTGCTGAATTCAGATGTAAAGCTTCTAGCCAAAGTTTTAACTTGTTGTCTAGATCCCTGTCTACCTGACATTATTTCAGAAAACCAAACAGGGTTTGTCAGAGGACAACAATTATCATCTAACATTAGAAGGCTGTTAAATATTGTGCTTTCTCCCGATGTCGCTCAAGTTGCCGAAATGGTTATAGCATTAGACGTGGAGAAAGTCTTCGATCGGGTTGAATAGGATTATTTGTTTTTTGTTTTGGGGAAATTTGGTTTTGGGTCTAAATTTATCTCTTGGATACAACTTTTATATTCTGCCCCTACTGCTTGTATGACAACTAACTCACAAAGGTCTGACTATTTCCCTTTAACAAGAGAAACCCGTCAAGGTTGCCTAATGTCCCCCCCTACTCTTCGCCCTAGCAGTGGAGCCTCTCTCCATTGCTCTCAAATCCTCCACTCTCTTTACTGGTATTTATAGATCTGGACTGGAACACCGAGTGTCTCTTTACGCTGATGACCTATTGCTATATGTCACAGACCCAGTTAATTGTGTAGATGATATTTGCAAATTTTGACGATCTTTGGGTCATTTTCGGGCTATAAATTAAGCATTGGTAAAAGTGAGTGTTTTCCTATTGATGAAGCAGCCAAACAAATTCCATCAGGCACCCTACCGTTTCGACTGGCCCACAATAGTTTCCGTTATTTAGGTGTCAACATTGCTGGCTCCTCCCCCTCTCTCCATAAAAATAATTTTACAAAGTTGGTTATGGAAATTAAATCTGATTTGAAGCGCTGGGACTCTCTTCCTCTCTCTGTCATGGGCAGAATTAGTTCTATTAAAATGAACATTCTGCCCAGACTTTTGTTTCTTTTCCAGTGCCTTCCCATATTTTTACCTAAATCATTTTTTCGCATGTTAGACCAACTATTTTCAAAGTTCATTTGGGCTGGTAAAAACCAGAGAGCACCCAGAGCAGTATTGCAGAGAAGTGGAGGCCTTGCATTGCCTAACTTTTTATTTTATTATTGGGCAGCCAATTTACAAAAACATTCATGCTTGGTGCAACACTCCCAACCTTGATTGGTGTATAATGGAAGAGTATACTTCCTGCCCATCATCTCTGGTAGCTCTGGTATGTGCCCCCCTGACTTCTTCTTGGCCTAGTTACATTAAAAACCCTGCTGTGCTCTCTTCTTTAAAACAATTCAGGCAACATTTCAAACTTTCTGCCTCTACCCCACGCAGCCCTATTTGCAATAATCATTTGTTCCCTCCCTCTAAACTAGATGCGACATTTACCCTGTGGAGAGAAAGAGGTCTGGCTCATTTCTCAGACTTATATTTAGAAGGCTCATTTGCCACTTTTAATGTAGTACAATCTACCTCAGTCTCATATGTTTTGTTTTTTTCAGGCTCGTAATTACGCTCAAACACATTTTGAATCCTACCCTCAGCTTCCAATGGGTTCCCTACTTACTGAGGTGCTTTCACTTCCTAAGGCGCGGGGTAGGATCTCAATTTTATATGACATTATAGCTTCCTCAGATCTGGGCGCTCTTGCAGGGGTTAGGGGTAACTGGGAGAAAGAGCTTGAGCTCGTTGTGTCAGATGAGTGGTGGGAAGAGGCACTAATCAGGGTCAATTCTTCCTCTTCGTGTGCCCGTCTAAACCTAATTCAATTTAAGGTCCTACATAGGATCCATTACACGAAAGCTAAGCTCAGTGGGCTTTTTCCAGGTACAAGTGACGCTTGTGATAGGCTGGTCGCCTGCAGATCATACCCATACGTTTTTCTCTTGTCCAAAATTTGTAGAATTCTGGTCCTGCTTCTTTAAAACGTTAGGCAAAGCCCTCAATATCACATTGGAACGCTGTCCGTTGATAGCTGTTTTTGGAGTACCTCCTATACCATGCAATCTGACTAGGATAAATTCTGATGTGGTTCCTTTTGCTTCGCTTATAGCCCGCAGACGAATTCTGTTACAATGAAAAAGCCCCAACCCCCCCTCTCCTACATCTTGGCTGAGTGACTTAATATCTTTTTTATCATTGGAAAAGGTGAAATATTCCATCAGAGGCTCGACTGCTAATTTTTACAAAAGATGGCAGCCTATCATCTCGTATGTAAGTACTCTTACTTCTCTGGAACCCAACTGATTCTGTGCATCCAGTGAGGTGGGCACCCTGGGCATCCCTCTTATTTTATATTCCTCCCTGTTTTATTTCATCTTATTTATTTATTTCATCTTATTTTTTGTGTTCTGGTTTATTATTATTATTATTATTATTATTATTATTATTATTATTATTATTATTATTTATTTTATTTAGCTGCTTATACATCCTTTTTCTTTTTCTTTTTTTTTAATTATTATTATTATTCCTCATTTATGTATTTATTTATTTTTATTATTTTATTTTTTATTTATTTTATTACACTGAAAAAAATGATACTTTGGATCAACTTCAAAAAAATTACTGTAATTTGTTACACCTAATTTTTTTTTTGTTTTTCTCAAATTACATTTATGATGTGGTTGAAACCATACATTTTGATTTATTAAACATACATTTTTTGACCTTAAAACAACGAAAAATATTGCATTCATACAAAGTAAAAATATAATTCATAACAAAGCCCGTAAACAATTTTTATCCTTTGATACAACTTAATTTTTCATTTTGGAAAAAACATATTTTTACTTACTTTTTTTTTTTAATTTTCTCAAGTTAAATTTCTGATTCAGTACAAAGTATAATTTTAATTATACCTTAATCAATATATTATATTTAGTCCCAAGCCAAAGTGTTACT
>JAPZEB010000014.1:19978969-20007021 GCA_029783705.1 Chaetodon striatus | reverse complement strand
GCTACATCTTCTGTAAACATAACATTTGAATCAATTAAACACATAGTGTATGCATTTAAACAGTGATAATTCTTATGTCAATACAGAGCGTTTCTCCATACTGCAATGACATTAGCGTAATTTGATGATGTGTCTGATGAAGTTTTAAATGATGTCACATGCGCAACGACTTCCAGTCAGCCGGACAATGCGGAAAAATTGCTGGACTATAGAAAAATTGCGTTAATTATTGAGATTTTCCGGAGGGACTGCTTAAAGTTACGCGTAATGAACAACAGGGCTGCTTTGAGATACAGCCTGTCTGCGAGGCGTCACTACAGTCTATGAGTCAGATCTACCCCACGCTCCTCCACAGCTCCACCCTCTTGTCCAAATATGGTCACGGCAACATCCATCATTTTATACAGTCTATGGCGGGCACACATTATGGCCTCAGATTATGGCTGCTCACCACACAGTTGAAAATACTGACTACAGTTTGTTTAATTTCATCAAGAATCTAAGAGTCCACAACCCAAATGGGTGACATCACCATGGTTTTATCCCATATTTTATGTTATACATATAAAATATAGTCAGTAGATAATTAGTTGTTTTTTTCTTTGATCATTTCTAACCCCTATTTAGACAAACAGATTTTTATTGTTTACAAACATCAATGTGATCTTGAATGTCTTCTTATTTTTGGCAGTGAATCTATGAGTTATGGTTTCACTTGCTTGGCAGGAGACAGACAGTAGCGCTAATGGAAAGCTAATATTAGGAGATGAGTTTTGAGATGCAGTAAAGCACTCATCAGTGTTTGTTGAAGGATAAACGGGGCAGAGACTGACGACTAAGACAGGAAGTCTGGAATGTCCCTCTGCTGCTTTTCATTTTTGTTTACATGTAGTCCAAAAAACATTTCTCATCCATCACTACTGGATATTTTTCTGCTCGCAGCAAATGAAAACAATTTCACGTCACTTCTCTCCAGCTCAAACGGACTCAAGGGAATCATGACGCAGTTTAAGTATTAAGTACAAAACCAAAATTGATACATACAGCAACTGTAGCTCTTATCTGACAGTAGATAGGCTCCAGTTGATTTGGGTTTCTATTTTCGGAGGACTGATAAGTGTGTCCAAAAATCCAGTGCACTGCATTTGTGTTATTTTTAGGAGCTGAGTGTCCCGAGGCATTCCAGATTTGAGTGATTGTTGTCGGGTATCTCTGGGGAATGCCGTTGTTTGGAGGCGCTGGATTTGAGTGATTATTTCGGAGGCGTGACAGAGGAGGACGGCGATCAGGTGCTGCGGATTTGCGAGGATTTATTTTGGGAGGCCCTGGTGCATTTGTTTTATGTGGTTTTATTGAAGAAGTATGATGCACATGCTTGGATTAGCGTTAGAACAGTAGCCTGCTGTGGTTACTTTCAGCTATTGTGCTACATAAGTAGACTGGGTTAGAAGTCATTTGAAATTCATCAGGTGTGTTGGATTTGAAATGGCCGGAGGATGCCAACTATTGTGCCTGTTGGATTTGTGGTGTTTCATTTTTAGTAGGTTGGGTGTGTTTGATTTATTTTAGTTGAGCAGATGAGGTGTTCTGGCTTTGTGGTTTATTTCAGGAGATGTGAAAGGTGGATGTTTCAGACGGGGTGTGCTGCATTTTTGATATTAGATCAGAATGACAGAGCATGGCTGGATTTGAAGTGTTTATTTTGGTGGACTGGGAGCGTTAGATTTGTGTTCTCTTATATTGGGAGCACTGGCAGCTGGTGCAGCACTTAGTTACTGGGGAGACTTCCTTTGGTTTTCTGTGGGACTCTTGATCCCTGAGGAGAAAACTCTTTATCGCTTTCTTTGCAGAGCAGCACCCCAGCAGCTGGGAGGGATGCAGTGTCTTGCTCGAAGACACCTCAGCAGGATGGATGCATGAGTTATGGGATTAAGTCTGGATATCTGCAGGATGTGAACTATGACTTCTCAAACTAACATGCTAGCTTGCACTCTCTGTAAAAGGGTCTATTAAGGCTTGAGCTGAGAAAACCTATCTTTTAAAAATTAAATGCTCCCAAAAGCTGTATAATAAATATAACAAATAAACATGATTGACATGTCTCTGCCAATTATTCTTTAATTCAGCTCATATGAATGTAGATGACCCCAACAAGATTAAAATGCCCATTCTGTTTGCAACATAGGACAAGTGATCACTGCATTCTGTGGTCGCCGCCACTGAGTCAGCACACAGAGCCTCATGCCATTATTTCAATGGCAATGTCAAATCAAACGCCTATTGCTCCGAAATTCTCCAAAACACACACTCCCTGCAGTTAGTCTGTTTCCCAGCAGTGTTTGAGCCATTAATTCTGGTTGTTTTTCCCAACCGTTTGCAAGTTTCTTACGGGCGTTTGAGCCACCGATCCCAGGTGTATTTATCAACCGTTTGAAATCACAAGTGCCGACTGCAGCCTGATTGCCTAAAGTCAGAATGCCTTACCAAAAATCTGGAGCTCCTAAAGGAAAAGTCAGGGTACAGAGAGGAAACAAGAATCTGCTGCGTCTGGCTCTTTTTAAAGCTACAGTGAGGATGCAGTTATCATATTAAACTACAGTGCCGAAGACATCTATTGGTACTAATCATGTTATGCTATCTATTAGAAAGGGGGATAAATAACGCCCCAAAGTTACACTAAATTTTGACAAGGGAAAAAGATATGTTGTCATTTTTGTCCCTAAACAGTCTTGCAATTCCATAAACTGGGTTTGACTGGAAAACTGAGAGTTGACAGCCATATATACTTCAGACTACTTGAGTTCAGCACACAATTTGACCAATATTTAATTAAAGTAGTCTTCAAGATTGAATGAATAAATGAAGAAAAAAGTATTTGTTCAGTCATGATTTGATCTGACGATTAAATACCTTGCAGTAATTTCAATGTTTTTATTTATTTATTTATTTGACGTTTTTTTTGGCCCAAGACACACATGTGACTACGACTGCTTTTCAAAATAAATTAAAAAAAAAACAGGGTGTTAACTGTAGATACAAATACAAGTCGATACAAAATATATGTGGAAATATGAATAATTGAATAATATTCAGAGGAAGTATAAAAATGAGGGGCCCACTTTCAAAAATGTTGTCCCCTTGTCCCCTATTTCCTAATGGCTGGCCTGGGTGATGGGACTAAACTTTAGTTTAGGTAAAAATAGAGAGCTAGAGAGAGAGAGATGTGAATATGGAAAGTAATTTCATGATAAATTATACTTTGAAAGCACAAGAATGATATTGCCAATGAATATCAGACTAGAAAATACAACATTTGCCCAAATAAAAGTATGAAAACTTCCAGTCTTGTATCTGACTACAAATACAGAGACAAATAATTTTGTTGGTTGAACAGATGCAGACACAGATAATCATGTCTCTAATCAATACACTTCTAATCAATATTGGACAGCTCTGCAAATCCCTTTCTTTCCACAGAGAGCTGAGACAACCAAGGAACCATCCCTGCCCTGTGTGTGTCATTTGTTGATCAGTCAGACTGACATGCTCCCCTCGAGGCTGTAAACACTGTCAGTCACTTCCTTCATGCTAAATCCTATCAGGTCACTCATGTTGTATTTATTTCCCCTGCTGTGGAACCTCCTGGTCTCTACTGAAATTTGAATAATCAACTAGATGTAAATAAAATGTCTTTAAAAAATTGAAAATATAATGTGTCCTTCACATGCACAAACCTGCAGCTGATTGAATTCTCTGCATGTCTCAATTACCAGCATTAACAATCCAAATAAGTCATTAAAATGAGATCATCAGATTAAGGTGTATGTGGCCTGTGTTTCAATTGCAGTCGTCTTGTAATCACATTAGGTTCAGTGCATTAGTGTGCATGCTGATGCAGCCATCGCTGTGACAGAAACATCGGGGGAGTTTTTTTGTAACCTGTTCAGTGATGGATTAAGTATCCTTATTTAACAAAACCGGAGCTTGGTTTATCATTTACAGATTTTAAAGAGACGGTTCAACCCAAAATCAAAATACATATTTTTCGTCTATCTACAGTCAATATTGTTTGGGTGTGAGTTGCCGATTATTGGAGATATTGGCTGTGGAGATGTCTGCCTTCGCTTAAATATAATGGAAATAGATAGCACTCGGGTTGTGGTGCTTAAAGCACCGTGCATGATGATATGTTGGTGGGTGTAATTTGGTATAGAGAAAATAGTACCTACATGAATCTGCTCACAACAAGGTCTGTGGATTATCTTGAGGAACCAGGTCATGATTTCTGGAAAGAGACATTGCTGTTGAGTTTTTCAAATGTATTTTTTGACACTTTGAGCACCACAAGCTGAGTGCTATCTAGTTCCATTATACTGGAGAGAAGGCAGGCCTCTCTACAGCCGATATCTCCAACACTCAGCAACTCACACCAAAACAAACTATACTGATAAACAACAAAAATATGCGTGTTTCATTTTAAGAGTGAATTTCCCCTTTAATATTTGTGTTTTCTTGTTCAGCCAAGGATCATCCCGTCTGAATACCAGTATGAGAAACCAGAAAAAAAAGACTGGAAGGGACACCTCCTGTGTATGCTGGAGGCAGGTGGGGAGTGCGACATGGGGGCACATAAAAGAGTCATCATGGACTGGACACGGGAGATTAAGAGCAGACCTCAGGTGACTATAGGATGCTGAGGGTGTTGTGCCAGCTTGTTCTTCCGGTGCCTCTGTTACTAGTTGGTGATTAAAGCCTTACCCAGTTCCCTCCTTGAATTTGATAAAGATGATTAAGCTAAGCCCTGTCCTTGACAGTCATCCCATCATACTCAGAGCATGCTGGAGCTATGATCACAAGTTAAAGTAAACACTTCAGTGAGTAACGCTGATCACACTCATTGTTTCATTCTTCCCAGCCCACCGTCTGGCCAGGTGAGCCTGTGCTTATGATGCTAGATGACCTGGAGTTCCAGTGGAAGAGGGGGCGCCTCCCCAACCTGCTCCCCGCCATGGAGCTTGTCATGCTGGCCGTGATGAACGCTGACAGCCCTGTCAAGGTCTGGACATCTGTCACGATATTTCCCTGATTAGATTGTATTGGATATTCGTCTTTTCCAGAACAAAGAAGAAATGTATTACCTTGAATTTATGAATGATAGGACAAGCGGAGTGCTAATTACATTGAATTGAAAAGTTGAGAGGATTGGAAGCATGAAAAATAACCATAGTGTAAACAGCATAAGTTGTTATGTTTAAGTGCAGCATAACATCCAGTCAGGTTAATCCATTTATCTCATTGTAAAACTCACCTTGGCCTGCATCGTCTTTATGTTCACTGTCTGTCTTTATATCTGTGTTCATGCTCAGGAGGACGTGACAAAGCAATGGCTGGTGAGAAAGCAGAAGAGCCAGAAGATCGGTGAGAGCATTTGAAGTATCTCTTCTTAACTTAAGACTGTGTTAAAAGATAAAGATGCTGACAATGAATCAATCAGCGATCACAATGCTGAAGAGCCATCCACTATGTGTGGATTACTAGTGATTATAACAGCATGTATGCACACAGTGGCACTTAATCAGCCTCTTTAGCAGGAGAGAAACTTGATGAATCACTTTCATTAATCAGGATCGATATGTGATTAAAGGATACTGAAAGCAAGTAGGGAAAGGAGTATGAGGAGAGATTTGGGTGATGAATGAAAGTCTTGATTGTCTCTTTGTAATCACAGTAATCTCTGTCTTCTTTCAGATGCTGTCCGCTACATCCCCCACAGTGGTGAGTAGAAACCTTCACAACTGTTAGAAAAGAATTACCCTGAAATGAAATCACCATGTTAGTGGCTGGGCTGCAACTAAAGATTAGTTTCATGATTGTGTTGACCAGGGCTGTGTGATTTTATCTAAAATCTACTGTCACATCACAATATATTGACATTGACTTTTATTATCCTGGGCTTTTATTAAGCTGGTTGCTTGGTTGAACATGTGCCATCAATTGTTACAGCTATTTATATTTTAAAGGAATACTTCATCCATGACCATTTCTGTATCAATTACTCACCCAGTGTTACATTGAATTTATAATGAAAGCTTTGTTTTTCTTGAATGCTTCCACAGTGAACGACAAATTCGAAAACTGAGAAAATTCTTGATGAATTGAAGTCATAGGGGTCCATGTTTTAACAGCATCAAAACTACATCAAAATATCTGTTTTCAAACTCTCACACAACTCATGCAGTATAATCCAAGTCTTATTTATCCAGTCATATACTCAATACCAACAGCCCTTTCTAATGGTGAACAAAACTAAAAGTGAAACTTATGCACTCCCTCTTTAAAGCCAGACTTCACCAACAAAAACCAAAATTTTACCTCACTGAATATGCTGAATATGGGAGCTGCTGGTCTACCACTGCCTTGATTGTTTTTTGTCTGTGCATGATATTGTGTGACTTTGGTGAATCTGAACTACCCCTTTAAAACACCAAAGTCACAGAATAACGCAAACAAACTAACTGATGAGTCAGCGGTAGACCAGCAGCTGCCAGTGTTCAGCGAGGTAAAATTATGGTTTTTGTCAATGGAGTCTGGCTTTGAAAAGAGCATAGATAAGCTTTACTTTTAATTCAGCTCCCCATTGGAAAGGGCTGTCTGTTTGAGAAGTACTGAGCATACAGCTGGATGGATGAGATTTGGATTATACTGCATGAGTTGTGTGGGAGTTTGTAAACAGATGTGATAGTTTTGATGTTGCTAATGTGGATACTTATGACTTCAATTCATCAAGATTTTTCTCTGTTTTTGGATTCTTCGTTCACTTTGGAGGGCTGTGAGAAAAAGGGTCTCTTCCCAAATTCAGTGTAACACAGGATGAGTAATTAAAATACAGATTTTCATTTGAGGGAGGAATATTCCTTTAATCATATTTGATTGTAAAACTTGCCATTTGCAACTAATTTAGGTCAAAAAGAGATAAATGTAAGTCCATTATTAACTTTTGGTTTCTTTCAACTGGGTCTGTAGCTGCTAAAAGCTCCACTATGGTCACTAGCTAGTTGCCAGCTTTGTGTGTCTGCTGTTTGGTGCTGAGTAGGTTGTGTATAGAGGGTTTATCTGCAGTTGAGTGGTCACTATGAGTGACTCCTTACACATTACACACAGCCATTTGATCTAATGATAATATGAAACATAATGAGTACAGCAGCTTTAAAGAGTTTCTCCTTTTCTTTACAGTGTGGAACTGGATTTGTGATGCCGCAGGTATGGAAACCATTTACAATCAAATCATCTCTGTTCCTCATTTATAATCTGTTGCTAGATTTGTAATCCTCCTGGTCTGTAACTCCACAGAGGACGTCACTCTGGACTCCGACACAGCCAACCCAGGCCTGCTCATCTCCACTGATGAAAAGCGCATGCGCTGCGGCCTGGAGCGCCGGGAAGTCCCGCGGTGCCCGAGACGCTTCGACGGCTGGTGGTGTGCAGTGGGCCAGGAAGGCTACTCCTCTGGACGCCACTACTGGGAGGTGGAGGTGGGTGAGCGTGACTGGCGGTTGGGCGTGGCCAAGGCGTCTGCGGTGAGGCAGGGCTTCCGCTCGCTCACCACAGAAACAGGCTACCTGACCCTCCGTCTGGAGAGGGGCATGGATCTGAAAGCCCTGACGGTGCCCATCACCCCGCTGTCACAGAGCCTGGTGCCCAGGAAAGTAGGGGTGTACCTGGACTATGAGCAGGGCCAGTTGTCTTTCTATGACGTGGAGAAGCGCTCCCACCTGTACACCTACACTGAGAAGTTCACAGAGGAACTGTACCCTGTGTTTGGGACTGTGGAGGTGGTCAAAGACCTGGTGATCAGGCCTGCAGACGTCAGACAGCCGTGCCTCTGCCCTGGGCCCTGCCTCTGGACCTGAACTGCATAACACACATTGGTCACTCCTCAGTCCCAATCCTCAGCAGCCCACAGAGTCTGTGCTTTTGTTCTGGTCCGTTATTCAGTGAAGTTGTGTGCTGGTTCTGGACTAAAGATCTGACTCTTTCTGCGGGTTGCTTTGTGAGGTCACACAGAGACAAGAACCGCCATCATTCTACATTACATTTTCTTTTACTCTGCCTTCACGGAGACATACAGTGTTTGACTGTTTGTATTGTAAGGATGAATATTTAAGGCTGTCAGGGCAAAACCTCAAAAAACAGCCTTGTTTTTAGCTTTTTTTTCACTCCGTCCAATAAGCTTTGAGAGGGTTTACAAGTCCTCAACCCACGGTGAAAAATATGTTTTTGAATTTAAAGGAAAACATCTGAGCTGTAATTGCAAGGTTTTCCTGCCATAACGGAGATATGGAAATGTATTTTTTGATTGCTTTTTTATTACTTAGAGATGAAACTTGCAAACTGACTCCACAAATGTTACAAATGCATGAAGGCACTGTGAAGGGATGTGCGATCGGCTACTTTGAGCTTCAGTGCAGTGAAACAGTGAAACAGTGCAGCTTGCTAACATGCACACGCAGATAATGACAGACTGATTTGACGCATGTGAAGAGTTAATTCTCACTCTGTTTGCTTCTTCGTCTCCTGCAAACATTTGTCAGGGTTGTTTCCGCAGCTGTGTTTATGTTTATTGTGTACAATATTAAGATGGCTTTCTTTCTCCCAAACATCAATAAATTATCTGCAAATGCTCCAACTTGTGTTCAGTGGTCACGGATACAGATGGAGAGAAACATTCAAATACTACAAATGTATTTATTTCAAATCTTTATTAAGTGCAATAGAATGGACATAAAAAAGAAACAATGTAATAACATAAGCTCAACTGCTCATAAGTAAGTGATACTGCTGATCAAATGCACATGAGTGTTTTTGGTGAAAGGTTTGTCCACTCATCAATATCAGGTTTTTCTGACAGAAATATCCTCTTATATTTGTGTCTTACAAAAGCATTTAAAAAAAAATATCATGGAGCCAAAATACAGTAGGACTTGCATTGAAGCAAATACAATCTTTATGTCTTTACGTACCGTTTCTCTAAATATATCTCATTGTCCAAATGTTAATCGACTCCTAGTGGGCTACAACGGCACTGCAGTATAAGGAAGCAAATTAAAAGTATCAACTTGAAGCAGTGTATAGCACAATTTCGAGTATAAAACATCTTGAAGAAATGCAAAAACATGTTACATCTAATAGGTTTTTGATCTTCTCACTCTTGTAAAATCATGCATGTCAGTAGGAAATGTGCATATAAATGAGCAACACAAGCACCAACCTGTGTTTGCAGAAACACCTCTATATTTGGCATTAAATTTAATGTCAGTCTGCTTAAAAATATCTTAAAAAGTATTAAATATGCTTGGAAAAAAACTTTATCACACTTTAATATAATATGAATCTATGAACAAAAGTCCCAGATACACCACTTTTACACTCTTGATCACTCAGGATAAAACATCCACAGCTATTCCTCTCTTGCAAACATGCATTGTAAAAAGATGGTGAGGTTGAAATTTGGTTAACCTGAAACTTCAAATCGCACATGGACAAAACATCTTGTAAAGGCAGGGGGAGGACAGGAGACGAGGGAACAAGGTCACTTTGGATTACTGAGCCGCAGTCAGATTACTGGCCCGTGCTGGCCCTGATTTAAAGCCCCAGTGTGTGTTACCAGATCTGAGCCAACAGAGGGAGTGGAGCCTAACACTAAATCATCTGCTCAGTGTAAGAAACTGAAATTAAATACATCAGAAGCAACAGTAAAAAATGAATGGAAATAATAAAATGACGAAAGTGGCCACAATTTGTAACAGGCATGAGAGAACGGCCTCCTCTCCATCTATTCATTCCTTGCAATGTTTTTGGTCGCAGAATCTCACACACACACATATAAAAACATACACTGATCGTGTGTGAGTACTCTGAAGCCGACTCTTTTTAAAAGAGAATCTCAGATATGATTCCTCATCATTTTGGACCTTTGGCTGTTAATTTGGGCGAAGTTAAATAAGATCTTAAGATTCATAAAACATCTTCTTTGTGACTGTGGTTCCTCCCATGACACTCCTCTGAACCACTTCCTTGGTGATTTGACGGGTCACCATGCCACTGGACTCTGTGTGCTGTGTGGTCATCATCATCCCATCTGTTAGAAAAGATCAGTCATTAATATCTGAATTTATTTTATTGATGTTTTTAGAAGGACAGAACTGAAACTAAAGCTTAATTTGTACCTGAGAAGTAGGGGTCATTGAGCATGGTGTGGGAGACGTTGGTCCGTGTGCTGACCTCTGTTGGCATTTGGAAAACCTCCCTCCTTGTCATTGATTGGCTGCCATACCCAGACAAAGCGCCTACAGGGGGCGAGTAAATCAGTATTTTAGGTTGTGGGATGGTCACGTCAGTCACTTTGGTCTATAGCGACAAATGGTGACCGTCTGAGCTTTCATTGTGCAACAGTAATGTCAAAATTTCTCCTTGATTGGGAAACATGACGCTATCACCAAAATAATGGCCTTATTTCTGTAGCTTTTGCTGGTAAAATTAATAATCCCCAGAGGATGAATCTTAAAGGGTAAATTTTTTATTTTTCAACCTGAACCCTATTTTCCTACGTTTTTGTGTCTAAGTGACTAATGGGAACAACAAATTTAAAAACTGGTCTAGTATTGAGCGAGGGGGCTGCAGCTGGAAGCTGTGAAACAGGCTGCACCATCAATGTACATCCATTAATCTGACAGGCTCAGATTGTCATTAAAAGTGTCTGACAACATTACAGAAAGGATCCCTATAGAGAAAGAGGTTTTTGTTGAACAGTAAGATCCCTGAAATTGCTGTCACCAAACCCACCAGACTCCATTAAAATAATAATTTTAGCGTGTATAAATACAGCATATTTTCACAATTAACTGAGTGAATGAAGGGTTTATCTCAACCAAACCAGAATTTGTGATTGTTGGAACAGTGGAAAGATGAATCAGGACATCTTTTGTGAGTTTTATTTTGTTTCTGTTGACTTTGAATGAAGTGTGTTTTACAATCATAAAATGGAGTCTGGTGGGTGTAGTGATAGACATTTTGGGACCCTACTCTTATCTCTGTAGGGATCCTTTCCATAACATTATTAGATACATAGAATAATAATCTGAGCATGTCAGAGGGAAAAAAAAGCATTTTTGGTGGACGTACATGCCTCTAGTGGTTACATTGCAGCCTGTGTTGCGGCTGCCGACTACAGTGCTCTCACTCAGTATTGGACATATTTCAAAAACTGTTGTTCCCATTAATCAATTGGACACAAAAGCATTGGAAAAACAGGATCCAGGTTGCAAATTACCAAACCTACCCTTTAAGGTTTTTGATGACCCTTAACTGTTAAGTACCACCCTCAGGTCAACTTGGCAGGTTTTATTACAAGATATTACAATCTAAAGGCCTGATCTCTAATGATGGCCAAATGAAGCCTCATGATGCATTTTCTTCATTTCCTGAGCCCACTAGATGGCGCTTTTTATTCAACAAAAGGTTGAAAGCACACTGAATTGCCATTCTTTGAGCCACTCTCTATAAACCTTGAGCACCATCTAGTGGGCTCAGAAAATAAAGAAAAGGCTTCATGAGGCTTCATTTGGCCATCACTACTGATGGCCAAATGACTATTCATGATTTCAATTTCCAGTTGCCTTGAAAGCCACTACTGGGAGTTTTTAGTTTCATTTATATTAGCTTTGTAGGTAAGATTTATCTTACCCCCATCCTGGGACTCGATGGTGATAATGCCCTCCCTCTCAGGACCGAAGCCCTGTGTGGTTCGAGCCTGAACTTTAAACTTGTAGGGAACATTCTCAGTCAGGTTTGGGACGGTCAGGCTGGTCTCGGCACTGTCCCCGCTAACCTGGAAGGAACGTACGTCTCCTGGAGGAAACAAGAAACAGGTCAGAAAATAACATGCTTGCACACCAAACCCTTATGGGAACCTAGGAAAAGAACATTTACTGAAAGCCTCACCTCCACCATGCAGCTGTTCGCAGGTCACTACGTAGCCTAGGATGTCTCCATTGGGTTTACGAGGTTTCTCCCAGCTGAGCTGCAGGGAATCAGGGCTCAGAGCAGTGAAGACCAGGGGGCCCGGGGCACTGGGAGTGCTCAAAGTAAAGGGTGAGCCTACAGAGAAGGGTGAGACAGACAACACAATAACAACGGAGACATTACTTATGGTAACTTGTGTCTGTGGGTTAAGTTGTGACACATAACTCCACAGAATCAGTACCTGGCATGGGGCTGAGGGGACTCTTGGGATCGACAGCGGACTCGATGGTGATGACTCCCTCTCTCTCTGGACCCCAGCCCTCCTGGCTCTGAGCCTTTACCTTGAATAGGTAGGAGTGGTTGGGCAGCAGGTCCTGGATGATTACAGAGTTCTCTGCTGGGTTCGTCACATTAATGCGCTTCACCTCACCTACAGGAGAGGACACAGGTAAAATTATTGTTTTTGTCAGTGAAGTCTGGCTTTGAGGAGTGCATAGATAAGTTTCACTTTTCGTTCAGTTCCCTGTCGGAAAGGACTGACTGTCTGTGAAGTACTAAGCAATGACTAGATAAATTAGATTTGGATTATACTGCACAAGTTCTGCGACAGTTTATAAACAGATGTTTTGATACAGTTTTGCTGTTGTTAATTGTGGACCCGTATGACTTCATGTAGAATTTTCTCTGTTTTTTAAATTCTTTGCTCACTGTGGAGGCATATGAGGAAAAGAAAGTTGAAGTGTTCCTTTAAAATGAAGATATTACGCCAAAATCAAGACTTGACTTGAAATATCACTTAATGTGTAGTTTGCAGAGAACATGTATGTATCATGTTCTTTTCTTAATTTGTGTCTGACTGCTTTCTGGCCTGTTATGTCAAGACATTTATATACATTGTATCCAAATGTAAGGTCTTTATTACAGAAAATATAAAAAAAAAAAAAGGTCCTTGCAGGGTTCATTTACCTCCATTGAGCAGCTGGTAGAGAACAGAGTAGCCCAGAATGTCTTTCTCACAGTGAGGCTCCTGCCAGCTGACTTTGAGGGCAGTGGGACCAAGAGCGGAAAACACCAGTCTGCTGGGAGTGTCTGGTACACCGGGAGAAAGTCGAGCATCTGATGGGTGGTGTGGTGAAAAGACAGAAAAACAATTAAAAACATGTGGTATGGTCTGAAAAATGGTTCCCAGCATTGTAAAATAAAGTTGGTTTTGGTACCAAAACAAATAAAACAGAGGGTGAGATCACAGACAAAGGTGACTGTGGAGGGGAGCATTGCGCGTCACACCCAGCAAACACATCCAGTGCCTTCATGCTTGCACACCACAGACTTACCCTGGAGAACCCTGTCCAGATTATATAGGGCTTCATTGACGTCTGAAGACTGGGTCCTGGCCCTTGGACCCTGAGACAGGCTGTAGCTGAACTGGCTCTGAGAGCTGCTCTGCATCCCAGTGTAACCGAACCCACCTGAAGGCGCATTGAGCAGGGGGGAGGGGGGGGGCAAAGGAGGAGGAAGAAGGAGTAAATAGAAATGATGGAAGTAGCACAGTAGGAGGGGGAGGTGGATAGGTAGGGAGTGAAGTAAAAAAGAGGTCAAATAAAACAAACAGAGCAAAGTTGAGACAAGGGGAGGGAGGGAAAAACAGCGATAGTCAGCATAGCTCCTGCAAAGTCCATGTGGATAAGCCTGCTGTGCAGCCAACAGCCCCAACCCTGCTAACAGATGTCCAAGCTATCAGCCTCATGCACTTTCACGGTTCACCTGCCGAGGCATCTCAAATATTGCACTCCAAAGTAACATCTTTCTTTATCTAGAAAGAAAAAGCTAATTCCTTATCCCTTAATTAGATTAACTGGAATAAATTCAAACCCATGCTGAGATCTAAAGCTTACCTAGATCTGGGAATTTGCCCGACACGTCTCCCATGACGATAGAGTCCCGAATGTTTTCATCTGTGTAACCCCTGTTCTCTGAGCGCTTCCTCATGATGACCTCTGATGTGTGTACTCCTCCTCCCATCATGTCAGGTCTACGAACGCCTCCTACAAGAATAGAGAGAGATCAAGGATACAGACAAATAATATCTTGTCTAAATTTTTAGATGTAATTACTGCTGTCCATCTTACCTGGTCCGGACAGGTAGGTGGTGGTTGTTTCTGTGGTAAAGGAGCCGCCTCCCGTTCTGTAGTTAGAGCTTAGAGTGGACATAGGAGATGACGATGCGGACAAGTTGCGTGTCCCCGATCCCCCTGGGAAAAGGAAGTTCTGGTCCCACTTCCCATTCATCATGTAATCTGTGAAACACCAAAAAAAGGAGCCAGAATTGTCAGCAGACAGAATATAGGAAATTTAGCAGTCAGCATTCAAGCATTCAGACTCTGATTGGAACAACAAAGTGCCATTGATGTCAAGCACCCAAAACCAGGCCCGGCCAATTTACAGAGGAAGCCCCAGCAGTTTCAGACCATGGATGTACAAAGAGAACTGGATACAGTGTTGGAGGCGGGGCCCCATTCATTTCTATGGAAGTTGCTCAGTGGGGCATAAGGGAAAAAAAAAAAAAAAATCGACTCTCTGGGTATACAATTACCCAGATTTTTTTCACATCATCGGGCCCATAGAGCAAGTGCACCAGAGACTTCCAGTTTAGCGCCCTGCTAACTTGAATGTGGATTAAGTAATTTAATCTTGCAGTTTTTCTAGATAGTGAAACGAGTCATTTCCGGGGCATTGCAACACTCAAAAAATGTATTCACTGATTTACCGATGTCTCTTTCACAGTGCAAGTGTATGGCAAAAAGTCTTCCTCTGCTTCATGACGTCATGTGACGCACCCAGAAGTTATAATTCCACTGGCCACAATGTCAAATTGACTTCAAAGCCCAGCGCTATTCTTGGGGGCTTGTCTCAGAAATGTCACTCCAGTTCTACTCGTGCCACTTTCAGATTACATAAATATCCTCAACAGTTTAGACTGGCAGATGTGCGTCATCTACTGACAAGGACCATAATAGCTTCTGGAACTCTGTTAGTTGTGCCAACTGCAGCAAGTGCAAGTTTTTTCTCTTTGTAGCTGCTGAACTGATCAACTCTGTTGTTTTAATGGAACTGTGACTGTTTATCCACATTTAATGGCAAATCATGCAGTATTTGTTAAGACATTTTACCAAAGTCATTTGGATTAATAGTGTGGGAACTTTGAAGTGTTGTGCCAATCAATCTGGTAGATGTTGAGACATTTCAACATTTGACCTGGTAGTTGTGCTAGATGTTAAGTTAGGGAGGTGATTTTCCTCTGGGTGCCATGAACATGTGAATTTTAAAGACAATTTTTTTGGCACTTTGCCTTTATTAGACAAGTAAGATCCAGAGTGAAGGGGGACGACATGCAGCAAAGGGCAGTAGGTTGGAATCTAGCCAGCAGCCATTGTGGCAAGGACAAGGCCTTTGTACATGGTGCGTCTGCTCTACCAGGTGAGGTAGTGGGCGTCCAATCAGTTCTGAATTTAATGACAATTCATCTATTAGATGCTGAGTCATTAAACATGTTAACATCATGATGACGCTATAGGAAAAGATAGCGGATCACCAAAGTCATTAGGATTCATCCCCTGAAGACCATGACTTTCATCCATTACATAGTTGTTGACAAGGTCCAAAATATGCACGGGGATGTGTAGTGTACCCTGCCACTGCTGAAAAACAGTGCTTCTCTGAAAGCCACAGTGCAATTTGAACACTGGTTTTTCAGTCGGCACAAAAGTGGTTTACCAACTGACAGACAGTGGCAGTTGTTCCTTGATCCATGCATCCGATGTTACTGGAAATCAACAATTCCTTGTTTGCCTGTAGGTGGTGACTTCGACATGTCTTCATCTAAAGATCTAAATTGTTGCTTCTATTGTTTTGCCATGTAGAAAACTGGTCCAAGACTGGCTGAACTGCTCCCGTCGTGGTGAATCTACAGCTTTCTAAATGTGTATAAGAATGTTTTTACAAACCAGTTTCATAGGGTGTTTTGCATCTAAAAGGGCGCATCAGAAGATAAAATCAAATATAGCTGCAAGGAAAAAAAATTAACAGCTGCAAGAAAAGGTGTCATTATGGAAACTGTCCTGCAGAGATGAGACTGTATGTAATTAAGAAGCCATTATTTCCACACAGCCGCAGAGTAACTAAGCCTTTACACACAGCCGACAAGCTGCCTCCAGATCACTACCTTCCCTGTGGGATGGAGAGAGGACAGACAGAGACAGGCACCTGGAAAAGCCTGCCCCCGATCATCAACTGGAGGTGGGGCAGTTGATGCCAGTGCTCCTCTCTGGGCAGGTGGTGGGAGGATAGATGGGATAGGTGCCAACTAGGCGCAAGGGGACAAGGACTGAAGCCCGAAACTGAATGATTAGTCAAATGTTGATATGTCTGGCAGGATCAAATCACGGAGGCAGAGAGAAACGATGGTTGCCTTGCCGGGCACCTGACTGGCCGTGCATGATAGCTGGCATGCTGGCTGCCTGTCTGTCTATCTGTGGCTCTGATGGATTGGTCTTCACCTGGCAGGAGTGTTTGGACGTAGCTGGGGTGGGGGGCATCATCTGAGCTCGTCTCTGTGTCTGTGCTGAGCCGACTGGGGATGACGTCCACTCTCTTTTTCCATGACACCTTACGGAGATCCAGGTTGGACCCCACCAACTTGACATATTGCCAGCCTTGTATTTAGGGTCATAGGGGAGAAGCAAGAGGGCGAAGGATAGATTTGTAGCGAAGAAGTATCAACGGTTGGTTTTACTATACATTACTGTACAAAAAAGCTATCAAACACATATGTGGGATTACATTATACAGTATATTTAGGTTGGTTTATGTCACAGGAGTCAATTTGGAGGCAAGGAGCAACATCAGCATTAACTTTCAGAGAAAACTGACTAACAGCAAAAAAACGGCTGCGGAAAGCAGGAGAGTGACAGCAGATTTATTTCGAGGGAAGGCCTTGTGGTTTGTGATCATAAAGCACTACTATTGCAGATATCTGTGGATGTGTTGGAAACACATTTTGTTGCTGCCTGGCTGGGGCGTTGCCTGCAGGAAAAATTAGATTGATGCCATCCCTGAACTTCACAACTTTTCCAGCTCCCTCTTAATGCAACTCTTGTAAAATGAGGAAGAATTTAAATGTCATAAAGAAAAGACTAGAAAAAGAGAAAGAGCCAGAAATCCTGAGGTTTTCAGGAGGAGTCTCACAAGTTGGGTGATTTCCTTTAGCACAGATATGACTGACATTTTGCAGCATGGTTCATTCTGTCTACTTTTGACAAGGCAAGGACACCACAGCAAATATTGCATAAACACGCGGGCTCAACACTTGGCTACAGGAACAAAGCAAGATGCCTGGGAATGTGGACTGAAATAATTGGATCCATACAACAGTGATAGCTCACGCTCTTGAAGTCTGGCAGTCACATCCATCTTTCGGGAGCCAAAAATACATCACAATAGAGCACTAGCACAATGAGTTTACACTGTCAGCTGTTATCAGAAGCTTGTGGTTTTGGCTCTGAGTACCCACCATCACCAGAGACACTGGGTGTCTTGGAGCCTGCAGGGGACTTCATCACCTCATTGCTGTACATCAGATAGCTGTCATACTCGTCTCCAGCCTCTGCATCCACAATAGGGATATCTGGAATGATGGGAACTAGGGACAGATAGAAAGAGAGGGAAATAAATCCCTTTTCAGGGAAATACAGATTGACTTGAAGTGTTCTCGAGGAAGGTTTGCCCCTGACTTACTGGACAGAGGTCTGGCAGGCTGTGATGCCAGGTTGATGGTGGCATCTCTGAATGGGCCCCAGCCTACACTGTTCATGGCACGGACCTTGTACTGGTAGGTCTGGGCGTCCTGGAGATTCTCAATCAACAGCATTCGCTTCTTGGGATTGTCAATCTTTACTTTCTTGGCGGCGCCCACTGGCTCTGTGAGAAGAGTATTAGGAAATGATGAAAATCACATGATGCAAATATTTGAAAGATATTTTTGTTATTAGGCTGGACTCAGTCTCTTACTCATATCATCATCGATGGGTGTGTAGATGACCTCATAAGCCGTAATGTTGCCATTGGTCTCTGCAGGCTCTGCCCAGCTGAGTTGAGTGACAGTTGGACTGATGACGTTAAAGGCTAGACGTCCAGGTTCCCCAGGCACTGGCAAAAAAAAGGAGCAGGAACCGTGTGTAAGTTCAAACTTAGCCTAGTTATAACAAAAGTGTTAAGGAGATTTATACATTACTAAGTTTAAACAGGTTGCACCACACAATCTAATTCTTATGTAGAAATTAGTTGTTAAAACAATAGTGGTTCTGGGGAGGTGACAGTGCCCCTGTAATATTAAGCCTGGACCCCCCCTGGTCCCAGTAACTGTGGTGAATATTTTTGGATGTTTTCCATCCCACATTCATCCCCAGAGATGGATAATTGTAATTAATTATGGGCAGTGAAAAATAAAATGTGGGTTATTTTGGAAGTTAAGCTACTGCCAGTGTTATGCTACAGTCACTTCATGTCTGCATAGTCAGCTGCACAGTCAGAAATTACTAGCAACACAATCCAGAAGATTAAATAAATAAAATAAAAGAACAAAGAATGCACAAATTCTCTCTACAAAGTCACATTTTGTCATGCAGTTTTTTAAACCAGTTATATCTGGTATTTCATGCAGAACATTTTATGAACAGGAGTTAACTGAGTTCTCAGTAATTACCATCCTCCAGTGTTTGACAGCTAACAATGTCTGTATCGTAGCCATCTCCCATCGTGTTGTAGCTGCAGACTCGCATCTCATAGTCACAATAGGGATACAGGTTGGTCAATTCGGCTTGAGGAGTCTTCACATCTATGACCTGGGCATCTTTCTCTGGGTCACCATAGATCCAATACTTCACCTAAAAAAAACAAGAAAACAAAAGATACAGCATTTAAGTAAACAAAGGTTATTAACTCAAGTTGAAGCTTCTAAACATGTAGATTTGATGTACCTTGTACCCCAAGGCGTTACCAGACACTGGGTCCCAGTTGAGGCGGATGTTTCTGGGTCCAGTTGCTTTGGCCTTAAGGTTTGTTGGGGAAAGCAGGTGACCACCAGGGGAGGTGGCTTTTGGGCTTACAAAACCCTTCTGCTGCATTTGGGCAAACTCCGGAGATCTGGGAACTGCAAGAAGTGGAGAAAGTTAGAGGATAAAACAACCGTTTACCAGATACGATACCTCTGCTTTAGAAAGTTCCCTTCTCTCATCTAAAATCGTAAACATCACAATTTCAAAAACTCTACGTATGCCATTATATGTTATCTTTAATTCCTTGCTTCTGCACTGTGTCTTACCTCCATCAGTGATATTGACAAGGGTAGTCTTCCTCTCTCCAATAGAAGCGTTGCTACTTGGGTCAAACAGCTCTAATTGGAAGGTCTCTGGCTGAACTGGGCCAGGGTGGGCCTTTGGGTCGATTGTTATGTTCTTCTCTGTCTCTCCTGGATTGAACTTTAGAGGGCCAGATAACTCAAAGCGCTGGGCCTTCTTGGTGCGCCATTTCACTGTGGCAGGGCTGTCTTGGTTGCGAGTGCGGACCACAGGGATGGTGTAGGTTGGGTCAGATGTGATGAAGTTCTGAGTGCCCTTTTTGAACATAATCACACCGGGATCTGGATGAAATAAGATAATGAGTAGAAGAAACATTAGCGATCAGTGATTTGGGTGGGAGCAAGGGTAAGACACACTGATGCAAAGCTTCTTGCATAGTTTTACCTGGTTGGTCTGCGATGGTGACAATAGTTCTCGGGTAGCGTCCCAGCTTGGCGCCCTGCTGTGGGTTACTGAGATCCATGACAAACTGCTTGACCTGTTTGTCCTCTAGGAGGCCATCTTTCTCGGTCAGCTCCAACAGAGGAACAGACACTGTTTTCTGGGTCTCACCAGGACCATAGGACAAGTCTCCTTCTGTAGCCATGTAGTCCTAAAATACAGGAGAAGAACAGGCTATTATACAGCCTACTGCAGATGTATATCCTGCTAGCTATTAAAAACTGACTACAACCTCTGAATGCCACTTCACAAATGCCAAAGCCATTTTAGTCAGGGTGGAAATAACAAGTCAACATGTTTTAAAGCTCAAGTCTTGGACTTCTTCATTCTTTAACATGTGAGAACATAATCTACATCAACAATAGGTAACAACCCCAAATGTTTTTGTAGGTATAGGGGTACAAAGCTAAATGTAGGGCAGTGCATCAGCCATCAGCTCACCTTCTTATCCTTGGCTGTTTGGTCCCGTGTGCGGTACGTGACCTGTGTGCGTTTATCCTCTATGATCTCTCTGCTAATTGGGATTTTAGCCACTCTATCCTGCCTACTGTAGGTGTAGGCTGGCTGGAGGAAGGAGAAGATACTGGAGGCTGGGGTAGAGGAAGGAAAATCCATTAGAGCAATCCATTGGTGAAGATTATACACTTTCTCTTTAGTTCAGGTCATGGGATCTCCAATGAGCTATCTTCTAATTTTCTTTGTTTGAATAGGTTTACATACAAAGCTCAAATTGGATTTTTAAGGAAAAATCTATAGTCGAATGTTTCTCACCATGGTCTTTGATGATGGTGATGTTGACCAAACGTTTTCCAATCTCAGCAATGCCCAGTGGCACATCTAGGGCCTCCAACTGCAGCTGCTTCTTGTCATCATCCTCATCCTTGACAAAGAGAGGCACGTGAACATCTACTGACTTTACGCCTCCTTCAAACTCTATGGCTCCCATGGCCTCTGCAGAGGAAGAAAAGGTAAGACAACAAGATTTATAGCAAAACTGATCATCAGCCCAGTCAGCAGAAGAAAATGTTGATATTATATGTTTCTGCAAACAGATATGTAACATTTGTACATTTCATATGTAGCATATCAACATTTCTACAATGACATAGCTCTGATTACATGTATACGAGTATATGTATATGACTTTGTTTTTGGGAGGGGAAAGGGGAAAGGGATGGCCTATGAAACCCAGGCGAGATGGCTGCCAAGCTGCAGACCACTGCAGGTCAATGTCTTAGACCAACAGCAAAACTGTATCATTTCTAGCTGCGATTGTGGCAACAAAACTGGCTGTTTTTTAGCAAGACATAGCAGCATTTCCAGTGGTTGTTATGACAAAAGCAGGTACTTTATGCCAAAACATTTTTCCTAACCCTATCCAAGTGTTCTTTGTGCTTAAAACTAACCACACATTAACCACAATGTTGTTGAAACACATGTAAAGTCACAAATTAGCTATATATGAAACTAACAAATGTAACATATCCATGGTTTGCAGAAGTGTACAATGCCAATATTTAATCTAGCGACTTGGTTGTGATAGGACAAGCTTCAGTAAAGATCAGGAAGTGATTATATCCACATTGCTACAAACTGTACATTAGAATGTTATTTCATTCACACACAAATAGTTAACAATCACCTCTGTCTGTGGCCACAGTGTAATAGCCAGGGACCACTTTGAGCTCACGAACGTTTCCAGACTGGACGTTTTTCTCAGTGAGTTTGACAATATCAGGGTAGCTACTGCGAGGAGCAGCTAAGACAGTGTCCATGATGGTGTACTGCTGCCTGAGGAGCAGAGGAGGGGCACAGAAGTTAGACATGCATGACCTCAGGGCTCTTTAAAACACAAAAAACTCTGGTGTTGTCTCGTATTGTATTGTATTGTATTAATCCAAATGTTACCTTTTTCCAGCATTTCTCTGCATTCTGCAAGAACCAAAACAAGTGAGTGAGAGAACAGATGCAACATTTCCTATTTAGTTTTAATTCAGAGAATATTAAGAATACTGTATCTTATAATTAACACTGCATGCAGTGCGAAAACAATTAAGGAACATAAATGTATGTAACGAGACATGTAGTTAAACACATCTTACCTGAATGCAGTTTTTTGCACCTTCTGGGCACCGGGAATCTGCTTGTACAGTTCATTCAGCTGGATGAAAGAACATATACAGAACTCAATGATAGAGTCATCCTTCATACACAGATATATTAATGTGCCCTCTTTTTAACAAAAACACACTCACATTATCAGACACTTCTTTGCGAAGCTGTTCGGCGTCTCTGGATTCGGGACGAGACAGGTTCTCAGAGAACATCCTGTTTAGTCAGAGGGAGATCGGGAACTGAACTACAAAGAGTAAGAGCAACAATGAAAAGAAAGCAAACAAAGGTTAGAGTTGTAACTTTCATCACTTAAAGGGAAAGTTCTGTTTTTCAACCTGAACCCTTTTTTCCCACATTTTGTGTCTCAGTGACTAATGGAAACGACATTTTATTTCATTAGTCCTGTACTGAGCAGGATTGCTACGGCTGGCAGCGGCAAAACAGGCTGCAATGTCACCACTTGAGGAATGTTCGCACCGTTTATTCACATCCACTAAAAGTGTTTGTTTTTGCCACTGACAGGCTCAGATTGTTATTCTATGTGTCTGACAATGGTATGGAAAACCCCTACAGAGATAGACCTGTTTATTAAGGAGCAAGATCCTTTCCGTTGAACCAAAAACAGTACCGAAACCACCATTGACAAAGCCACCATACTCCATTAAGATTAACACTAATTTTACCATGTACGGATGCAGCATATCTTCATATTAGACTGGGTGAATTAAGGGTTTATTTCAACCAAACCAGAGCTGGTGATTGTTGGAACAGTGAACAGACGAACCGAGACGGTTTCTGTGAATTTTATTTTGTTTTTTGTCAACTTTAAATGCAGTCTGTTTTAAAATCATAAATTACTGTTTATTTAAATTGAGTCTGGTGGATTTGGCGAAAGCAATTTCAGTGCTGTTTACAGTTAAACAAAAAGGATGGGATCCTTACACTGTGAGATCTATCTCTTTAGGGATCCTTTCCATGATGTTTTCAGGCACTTAGAAAAATAATCAGAGCCTGTCAGTGACAAAATCAAGCACTTTCAGTGGACGTAGACTAATGGTACCAACATGCCCAGTATGGTTATATTGCAGCCTGTTTCGCTGCTGCTGGCTTCAGTGCTCTCACTCAATACTGGCTTAGTTTCAAAAATTGTTGCTCTCATTAGTCACTTAGACACAAAAACATGGGTCCAGTCAAAAAAAACACCAAACTTACCCTTTAATATTTAAATCCAGCAGCAGCCTTACCCCTGACTTCTTTAGTTTAACATGCAGTAGGTCACTTTATTGCAGTTGCTTAAACTTTTGATCACTTACTCATTTCTTTAGGGTTGGGTTTAATCAGGGCCTGAGGGTGATTGGGCGGTAGGTGTACGTTATCCGTGACCTTCCAGCGAACCACATCGGTTCCTTTGGGTGGGCCGGTCCTCACCATTGGTGTGTCCACATAGTCTGAGGTGAGCTGAGACTTGTCGAACAAATACTTATCTTCCTCAAAGCCAACCATGCGACCTAGAAAAAATGCAACATAAGGTGACTCAATTTCAATATGTTCCCAGGTGGGAGGATGAAGCATTTAAAGCATTAAATGTTACATGTAATATGACAAAAGCCTCACCTCTCTTACAGCAAGGCAGCAGGGCAAGACAGCTCTGTGTCAAGAGAAGACAGAGGGCATTACTTTCACTGAGACTTAAAAACATTCATTATTTATGAGGTGTAAATGTGAGTGTTTATACCTGGCAGCAAGGTTTGCAGCAGGGGCAGAATTTCCAGCAGCAGAGCAGCAGGAGTGCCAGCAGTAATAAGAGGAACAAGAGGAGCGGGAGCAACCACAGAAGGCTAGCAGCGGGACAATCTGAATATTTGTTACAAAAAGTAGATAAAGTTATAAACTAGAAAGGTGCTGCTAGAGGTTTAACTGGCTCACATCATTACTCCTGTTTTTTGTCATAGAGCTGTTTCCAGTTAGGTGCTTTCAGACAGTTCCAGTCTTTTTCGACAGCAAGCAGTTGCTGCCACTATTTAATTTCTCTGGTGTCTGGCCATGCGTATAGTTTTAGTTTTAATTGTCCAATTTTTAAGGGACAGTTCAGCCCCAAAATCCAAAACATATATTTTTCCTCTTATCTGTTATTAACCACCACCACCGTTAATCACCATTAATATCTTGTGGCATCATGAGCATGGGCCTCTTGTCCATGAGTAGATTCTTTCTGCACAGTGATACCACTGATGGGTTTAATTTGGCAGAGAGAAAATAGTTCCTACATGAAACTGCTCACAACAAGTTCTGAGGATTATCTTGAGTAACCGGGCCATGATTTCTGGAAAGAGACATTGCTGTTGAGTTTTTCAAATGCTTTTTTTTTTTGGCACTTTGAGCACCACAAGCTGAGTGTCATCTAGTTTTGTTATATTGCAGAGAAGGCAGGCCTCTCTACAGCTGATTTTTCCAACACTCAGCAACTCACACCAAAACGATCTAGATTTATAAGTAGCACTACAGGTGAGGAAAAATATGTTTCTTGATTCTGGCATTAGATATCCCTGTAAGATATCATCACCACCAATACAATGGAGGTAAATAAGTTAAGAGAAAACACCTTCCAAAACACAAAATTACAACAGGAATGTCTTTTCATAAGTGGTACATGAGTTGCCAAAATGACACCACAAAGCATATGTGATGCTTATCAAACCTGCAGCTCACCTTTCTTTTCGAGCACCTGGACCTCCAGATCTTTGACTCTGGGATCTGCAGGATTTTCGACTGTGTATTGGTACGTACAGTCGTCATCCTCATCACGGAAACTGCACGAATCAAGCACCTTGTCCTCTGAAAACACATACACAGACGCACACATTAACTGTCATCAAGTATTTTAGGCACTGCTGCTATAGTGTCAAAGTGGTGTCATCATCATAATCATCATTATCATAACCTACAGGTAGATGAGAGAGTGTATCTGGATAATTGAATATTCAGCAGTGACAGTCATTTTGCTCCTCTTAGATGTGTTTACCGTCTTTGAGTTCATCCACAAATTTAAACTTGAAGGGACACTTTTTACACTCCTCTGGATCTTTCCTCTCTCCTGTCTTCCAGGCCCAACACTGGACGCAACTCCTCGTAGCCTCGCACACGCCCAACTGGGCCTAGGTAGGACACACACATGCCCACATACACATCAAAAGAAGGTCAGGCAAGACTGTATAAAAGCATTATTGGGTATGATATGAGGCACTTAGCAAAAACATGAATAGAAATTGTATTGGAGTTGACATACACTGAGTCATTAATACATAAATTTAAGCCATACGTCCACACACCTGGAAATTTGGCTCACAGGTTGAAGTCATTTCGATACCAGAGGTCGGACACTGACAGCGGCCACACACGCATTTACCTCGCCCGTTGCAGATACCCTGGTACAGATAAAGACACAGTCAGGCACCTACTGACATGTAAGGTGACATGTAACGCAATCTACAAACAAAAAAGGTTGGGTCTACTCACGCCATTGCTATCCAGACAGGTCTGGTTGCTCTTGGGACACTCGCAGGCATCTCCCTCCCAGCCCTCAGTGCACGCACACCGACCCATAACGCAAGAGCCACGGTCTGATCAGAGAAGAGAAATTTGCTTGTGTTATCCCCACGCTAAGTTGTGGGTATGTGGGTGTGCGTATGTGTGTTTGTCACATTGAAGTTGACCTCAAGAACACCTTCAATGTGACATTAAAGTTGACCTTTGATCTTTTTGATATAAAATGTCATACTTCAACTTTTTATCCCATCAGATATTTGTGTGAAAATTTGTAATAACTAGCACATTTTCTTACATCATGGCAAAAAAGCATGTTTTGTGAGGCCACAGTGACCTTGACCTTTGACCCTAAAAATGTAAGTTCATCATTGAGTCCAAGTGGATATTTGTGCCAAATTTGAAGGAATTCCACCAAGGTGAATTCCCTCAATTGCGTCAGAATGGGATAGAAGGGTGTACGGATATACAGACAAAAGGACAGGTGGACAACCTGAAAACATAATGTCTCCGGCCACGGCTATTGACAGCAGATTCAAACTTTATTCGAACAGTTCTTGAACTTGACACTGATTGATAAAGTTATATTGCTTATCAAATTACCAATGTGTCACTTGGTGGTTAGTTTAAAGATATTTAGGAAAATAATGAATGAGAGGACTTCTCGTCTCTGTTTGGTTTGTCTGTTCTGAGCTACTGTAGGAATGTGGCGGAGCAACATGGCTATGTCTGTGGATGAGGACCTGCCTCCTGTGCAGATAAAAATGGCTCATTCTGAGGAAACAAAAGCACAATTCTTATTTTCAGTAGATTATACACTAAAGAAAACATACTTATTATGTTATATTCCATTTCTGCCAATGTATCCCCCTAAATCCTACACACTGGAGCTTTAAACCAAGCATCGGCAGCTCTATGTTGAGTAGGGTGATTTTTATTTCTTCTTACCATTGCAGAGGAAGCCTCCAAATCTTTGACACTGGGTCTTGTCGTACTGACAGTAAGGTCCTTCAAACTGATCTGGGTTGTAGCACACACAGGTTCCACACTCCAGGCAGTCCCCACGGCCTGAGCAAGGTTCCTTCATGCCCGGGCCTATGCACTGGCTGCTGTCCTTAACTGCAGTACTCACTGAGCAGTTACAGAATGGACCCACCCTGAAGAAGACACATGGAAAAACAAGGAGAAAAACAAACATATTGAACCTTGAGCAGTCCAACAGTTGGCTGAGGTGCCATAACCCAGGTCACAATATAGCATTTTATTATTCTTTATAAAAATGAATAATTAAAGTCTCACCAGGCACCATCGCACCGACATCTCCCACACACCAGGTCTCCGTTGCTGTGGCACCTGGTTGCCTTTTTGATGGGGGACTGGAGAAAAGATAAAAGAGACATTAGGATGAATATACCATAATGATGTGTGAGAAAATGACTTCATCTCAGCTTTTTGTACACTTCAGTGTTAATCCGTGCATCTACCTCCTCGCACTTGCAGGTTGGACATACAACTGAGGCCTGAACTTTGACGGCGGTGCTAAAGGTTGAAGGTTTTACTCTAATTTCCCCCTCTTTTTCATCCTTATCCATCCCACAGACAGGCTGCTCATCGATCATTCGCTGGGCTTTGAGCTGCATCTTGAATTTGCCCTGGAGAACACACACACACACACACACACACACACACACACAGTGTTAGGGCACATGTGTGCACACTTAGCATTGAGCTGCACAAGTCCTAACATTAACAGGGTTAGACCAACAAATTACGACAATATTGGACTTCTTGACAAAAACTAAATAACCTGTAAAAGCTGACATAAAAAAACGAAACAATTTTAGTCATAACTGCCCAGCAATTTGTGTAAACTGATAATTCATTTGATGGCAGTAATATATAGACATAAGCCCTGTTACTAGGTGACCTCATATGATTGAGAAATAACCCCTCCCCCCATGTCCATGTTTGGTGTGGTGCATTCACATGGGATAAGCGAAGTCTGTATCTCCTGGATAAGAGGTGCACAGTCATTTGTAACTCCCCCTGACAATACAGAAACTCTACACAGCCCAACTAGAGGTGATGAAATGTGGACTTCAAATGTGGATTAAACAAACAGAACCAATTCTACCACACATTGTCACATGTCATTAATGTAATCATATTTGAAGATTTTGCTCTACTGATTGCACTTTCTGTGAAAGAGTCTCTGTGCTGTGTAGCGAGATGAGCCTCCTGCACCCACAATACTGTTAAAACTTTCATTTATAATTGCAAGCATGGCCTCCATAATTCTCGACCATGAAAGAGGCAGGAAAGAGATGCAGAGAAAACAAACCAAAATTACTGCCTCACAGTTATATGCTTCTGCAAACCAGTCAAATTACAGTTTACATCTATGTCTGTGCAGACTCATATGTTTCTATAACAGTTAACAATGCTTCAAATGTGGATGTTGCTGCAAAGAAGCTACAAATTCTAAAACATGGATGCCTCACACACATCTTCAACCCA
>JAPZEB010000014.1:19950958-19969283 GCA_029783705.1 Chaetodon striatus | reverse complement strand
TTTTTTGGCACTTTGAGCACCACAAGCTGAGTGCCATCTAGTTCCATTATATTTGAGAGAAGGCAGACATCTCTACAGTCGATATCTCCAGCACCCAGGAACTCACACCAAAACTATCCAGACTGAGAAACAGCACTACAGGTAAGAGGAAAAATATGTTTTTTGATGTTGGGGTAAAGTGTAAGGTTTGGTAAGGTTTAGGCAACTCAAACTAAATGGTTGCGGTTTAAAAAAGATTGTAGTCAAGGTTAGCAACACTCATTGTTGATAGAAGATGGGTGTGAACTTTAGTCTCCATCATCAAAGTTATACCACCCTGTCATTCAAATTATAAGAAATAAGTATTTCCTAAATTTCAACTCCAAATCTTCTCTGTAACACTTTTTATTACGTTCCAACTCAAATTCCAGTAAAACTGATTTTGAGATTTTTTACAAAGACAATGAACCCCTTAATTATTTCCAAACTGTCAGTCATTGGGTTTCCATGAGCCCCGTCTCACTCCAAACTCGTCGAAATCCAGCGCTTGGACAGTGACTTGTGGCGTCAGAAACCAACGAAAAAAGGGATCCTGTATCATCAGCATGATACACAGCCGGTTGCCATTATAGTTTAAGGGCGCATGGCGGACAAGGACGAAAGTTAAGGTGGCTAAAGTCCAAATGGGGCAAGTGGTAGGGGTGGTGGATGGATCTAACAAACACCGACTTTCACCTGAGAGAGTGGTGTTCGTGTCCCGTACGATTCTAAAGCCAAACCCTGTTCTTTTTTCCTAAACCTAACCACATGCTTATGTTGCCTAAACCCAACCATTTGTTTTTGTTGTTGAAGAGAAAACAAAGTCAAATCATGGTGTTGTACAAACGTAGTGCATTTATTTTAAAAGAGACTGTAGGTAAACATTAAATGTCCTGCGAAAACAGAAGTGTATCTTGAAAGGATACAATGAATTTCACAGGCAGAACTTGACACGGTGTCCCAGAACATCAACAACCAACCATGTCCTATGTGGACATGGAAAGTCCATGACCCATGACCAAGAATGTCAATATGTGATGAGGTTTGAGTGAGAATGTGTTGTTTCCATCGAAATTTACAGCAAATTTTACCGAAATCTACAAAATCAGCAAAAGAAAATGCACATTTGTGCGCTTTTCCATCCACCACTGTTATGCAATTATTAGGGGTAAGCTCGAGAAGTCGCAGGTAGCACTAATTCTTCAGGGAGGAGTCACTGCAGAGGAGGGTGCAACGAGATGACGTGATCAAAAGAGCACCAATCAAACCTATAACACAAGGAATTTTCGACGTTATCAGTCAGGTTTTTTTTACGCATAAATTGAAAATGTGCATTATAACAGGTAGATGGAAACACACCTAGCGTAAAAATTCAGTTGGTGTGATACACACATTAAATGTATAGCATGTATAGCATGAGAAATGTTACAAAAGAAGCCCAAAACCAACATTCTTTCTTCTCAATCACATTTGTCTCAACAGAGTTTAGTTGATGAATCATTTGCGGTTTCCCCCTGGCATTGATAACTGCTCTTGTGAAACCTCATGGATCCATCCACAGTATGAGTAGACTGCAAAGATATTCTGGCCTTCTTGACAGAGACAATTATGTCTCCTCGGCTTGTTAGGGCTGATACTCATAGTTATGCAGATGATACACAGATGTACATTTCTTCATCACCCACCAGTGGTATCAGACCTGTTAATAAATTGGTTCAGTGCAATGATTATATGAAACTGTGGATGATATACAACGTTCTAAAATTTTTATAAAATACAGATTGTAATTACTGCACCAAATCAAGATTTCCTCTTTATTATCACTCCTTCTTATTTAAGTTTATATTTTGCTTATTCCTTTGTAAAGTTGCTTTTAAATCAAATTAGCACAAACAAATTTAGACTCTGAACACCTCAGGCAAGGTGTGATGTTTTTGGTCTTCCATTACATCCCTTCATTCCTTAAAAACTCACCTTTTAATTATTCCACTGGACCAGGAGTCTCTAGATATTGGTTTAGGTTAGGATTAATATAAATGATCAGACTGATTTTAATTTGTTTCACATTGCTGTCTGTAGGTAATCATCTCTTTCAATCTAGCCTTTTCCTGTAACTGTAAACTTTATCATTTTTTGTTTGATTAATTTCTTGTTGTTGCAATCTTGAGGAAAGTAGTAGGAGTTCAAGAGTGTGTCAGTGGTTGCGATATTGCTTATTTCTCTGGAAAGTTCTTTACTCTTGTCTCCAGCAGACCACACATCGGGCGTTAAAGGTTATTCTCAATCACTGTGGTTGCACTACGCCCTATCGCATACCTTACAACTGGACTCACACAGACTCAGATCATGGTGAACCTGTGACAAAGATCTGGGATTCAAGGAGTTAACATGACTCAGAGGAGAAAACAGCCCTTTTCTCTTCACTGTACATACCACACTAGGCAATCTGAACAGGGACATACGCAGTCACGCTCCTAGCAACCAGATCTGGTTTGATACAATGGCTAACTTCTCTCGAGGGGAACAAAAACCCTGCAGAAACAACTCTTCCCCCCTCCCTGGCTTTCTTGGCTGACACTTTGGCTGTGATGCCAGTCTAAACAGCCCTTTCACATGTTGGAGGAGGAGCTGTAAGGGAGTGGCCCACCTTCTCTATCATTTCTCTAATTTGTGCAAGGGTTCCCTGAATGCCAGAAATATCTTTTCAGGCTCGATTTTTGAGCTTTCAGTAAACATGGGTTATGACACACAGCAGTTAATGAGGGGTTCCTCCCCAGATAGTAAATATGACTGAATCAACAGTGAATTATATGAAGACATTGATGCCTGACACTGAAACCAAATTAAAAGCTCTTGTTATGTTTAATGTTGAATACTTCATTTCAATCATGACTGACAGAGAATCAATAGTGTTTTACCCTCACACCCTTAAAATAGCTGTTTCCCAGTCCTCACTTAATTCAAAATTTTGGATAGTTGGCAATATTGTTGAGACAGTATTGATTAAATGTTACTATTTTAATGTTGAAAACATGACCCATATACAATGAGGATTCAAGGGCATTTTTTTCAACATTTAAACTGTGACTGCTATAAAAATTTTGATTGAAAGTTAGATTTTTAAACTCAATAACCATAACAACCTTTGTGAACACTGTGTTGAAATTAACTACTTTTGCAATCTGGGACATCAGTGCATGTCAAAAATCCCTTAAGAGCATACATGAGACCACAGTGATCTCTTTCATTTAACTCCTTACTGTACCAAACAGGGGCGGAGTCAGATGTTGAAAACATTCAGGGCTCATCCCAAATGGAGGGGGCTATGGGGGCATGTTCTCCTTGGGAAGATTTTTTATCCCTTTACAGGAGCTATACGCAGTATTTCTAAAGCCATCTGAGATAATGGAATGTCTTAAAATCTGTACATAATTTGGGAAAAACATTAACAACAACATTATTGTTGCCAAAAAAAAAAAAAATCATCCTGGACAGCCTACATCCTATTTGGTAAATGGACCTTCAGTTGTGTAGCGCCTTTCTAATCATCCCACCACTCAAAGCACTACACTACACACTACAAGTCACATTCACCCATTTACACACACATTCATACACTGGTGGCTGAGGCTACCTGTTACACTCACACATTGACGCACAAGCCATCGGAAGCAATTTGGGGTTCAGTATCTTGCTCAAGGATGCTTTGACATGTGGACCAGACGAGCTGGAGCTGGGGATCGAACCAATTAGTGAACGACTCGCTCTACCTCCTGAGCCACAGCCACCCACTATTTGTGTCTAATTGTTCTCCAATTGTCATTGTCACTCTGAAAGCATAACTAATGATGAGAATTGCTAGTTTTCACTCCTATCACTTAAAAACTTATTTTCAAGTTGCATAATAACATAGGTAGGGGCAGGAATTTGTCATAAACAGCATTACTATTCTTGAAACTTATTTCATTATATTATGTTATGTAGAATTTACAAAATGAGTGTTAAGATGACAAATCTGCTGCATTTGAATCCATTCCAACGCCAGGTAAAGTGTGGTATTTAATACTCTGAATTGAATGTCATGCTAACAGAAGAACATTTACTGAATTAACTAGATTTCTTTCAGGAATAGCATGGTAACAAACACAACATGTACATATCTTATTATCTGAATGACACAAAATGGAGGGTATTTCAAAAGCCTGAAAGTTTCGGGGCTTTTAAGAAAACATTTAAAGCTGGAGCCCCAGAGAAGCCACCCCCTACCCCACCTCTGGTACTAAATATCCTCATTTAAAAGACTATCTTTCATCTCTTGTATTTATATCTTTAAACTTGTACGTGGTACCTCGGGGTTGTGAGAGAGCGCAATGTTGTTCCCATGTACTCTGTATGTGGAAATGACAATAAAGTTGAACTTGACTTGAGTTAGGCCTGTTAACATTTTTTTGCTCAACTTAACAGTTAGTGTCTACATTACTCTACTTAAGGTATAAAGTGCAATTACATTGACCACTGACCACCTGGAAGTCCACAGTGGACCATTAAAACAGTCACATACACATGGAGAACAGTAAAGTAAGGTCCACCAGGTGTCACGCATTTTGAATTTATCATTATCTATCTGTCCTTTGCATAATTAACTTAAGACGTCACTTACTGTAAACAAAACGTCGTCGTGATGAACTGGACTCATTAGCAGAAAAGACGGTCGACGCACAGGTTGCTCGGAAACTAAAACAATCCAAAAAAGTAGAACAGTATAAGTTTTGGGATACAGTGTGAAAGCCTGACAAGAATGTCTCCACTGTCAGCTCCCCTTCGCTCACTTCAAACTGAGCTCAGTCTGTGCCCAGCTCCTCGCCAATTTACATGACAAAAACTGCACTTTTTGGATCAGTGAGTTCATTCAGTGCCTATAATGGCGTCTCACTCTTTTTTTTCCACCAATAAATCTGCCACAGTGAGACTACAGACTACAGCACACAGGGCACCGGCGACATTTCAGCGTCAAGTGAAACATTTTTCAAGTGTCACACGAGGATAGTGATGAAAACACGACAGTAGCACTGCATTTACACGGAAACAGCGTGGTATGCTAACCATTTCTAGCTTTAATTAGATAAATATAATAACAAAAATGTCATAAAGGGTGATAAGGACGATGCAGTGTTTAGAGGGGGTTGCGTATGAGTAATTATCCCCATTAATTGACCCTATAATATATTTTTAGGCAACAGAATGCTATGCTAAATATCTTTAGGTAGGTTTAGAGATTAAAAAATATAATTAAGAGTGATAAAGACAATATAAATTGTATGTTAAGTTGACCTACCCTTACCTTAAGGGTTAATAATGTAACCTCATCAGACACACGTGCGCCTGAAGGAATAATTAACAATATCTTGTTTTGCTCACATTTCTAATAAGTCTTGCGGAAACACTTACTGAGTCAAATCTGCGTGACGACAGCGGATGGATTGTTGAAGAGAAAGTTGTAACTTGTTCAGTACAAGCTGAACATTGGGTGTGTCTCGTGGGCTCACCTGCACAGTGTGCGCGCGCTCACAGGAGCTAAAACACAGTGTTGCGGATCTTCTAAAGGTGAATCATCCCGATAACATTCCTGCAGGAGGGACATCCTGTGTGTCACTGAGTTTGCACTCTTTATTTTATCGTCTGGGGGATAATTATCATATTTCTACTGAAGCTATTACAGTACAACTTGTGGAGAATGGGAATTTCTTTACCTTAAATTGTAAAAGTTACTTAAAATATTCATCACAGTTGAGTCAAAGGAGGAATTAAGTATTTTTGGGGTCAAACAGCGTTGCAATATTAAAGTACACAGATGTACATGCAATAGTCTCTACATCAAGGTCTGTAGATTATCTTGAGTAGCTGAGTCGAAATTTCTGGAAAGCGACATTGCTGTTGAATTTTTTTTTTTTTTTGGCACTTTGAGCACCATAAACTGAGTGCCACCTCTATGGTCAATATTGCCAACACTCTGCATCTCACAACAAAACAATCTAGACAGATTAACAGCACTATAGGTAAAAGAAAAAAAAAAAAAAGAGTTTTTGATTTTCAGGTGAACTTTCCCTTTAACAGTAATATATTGAGAATGTAAATCTCTTTTTAAAAGACTAGTTCTTTTAACATTACTTCTTGAAGTTTGTGGCTCATGAGAATGTCAAATTTTAAGCATGTGTATTGTGATTACCTTTCAGCAATCAGTCACTAATGTGATTCCCATGCGGGAACCATCCAAAAAGCTGCAAGCTCCAGTTTACATTGTATTTCCTCCATCCTCAATCACCCCAGCTGGGAGAGTGTTTATTCTGCAATTCTGTGGAACTGAAGTGGAACCAAATACAGATGCCACCTAAGCATAACATGTCAGACAGTGTCTTGAAGACATACTGCATTTTTTGTACTGTATTCGAATTCCAGGCTCTGCAGAAACATGTCGAGAGACGAGAACATGAACATTTGTTCATCTACTATACCAAATACATGACTACTGTAATGCCTCAGTGCCCAAATGTGGGTATGATTCAACTGAAAGTCATAGGTTACTCAGGGTTATACCACAATCTGTTCTCTAACCTCTGTTAACCCTGTGGGGTCCAGTGTCACACCCAGATTTAGATCTTTTTAATTATTCAATTTTTTTTCCTAGATGGAAGTTAAAGAGTATTATTGGAGTTTATTAAACTTTGATAAATCACAGCTTTATTGCAGCCATCGTGGATCTTTTATATGACACTAATATCACTAGGAATACAGGGTTAGGTTTAGATAAATACAGCTAGAACACAAGGAAGCAATTTTTGCATATTTTTGGTGTTTAGTTAAAAGACTGCACCCAAATCCACTAACTTAAGGTGTGAAAGGTTATGAAAAATATTCAAAGCTTGTAACAGTAAACAAGTGGGAAGGGCTCTAATTTTTAATAACTCTTTTCACTTGGCCACAGGTCAATGGGGAACTTTGTCTTAGTCACACTGTAAACTTTAACCCAAGGTGGTGCTTTAGAAGTACAGAGACCTCTTAACGCACCCCCGATGGAAGTCAGATGTGGAGACTGAGGTGAAGCAGGAGCACAAGTCAAAAACTCCACCTGGAGCACACATGCATTCCCTCAGAGATTAGACAAAAACACTGTGTGCGTTTGTGGGTGTCAGCAAGAGAGAGCCAAAGATTCTTCAGTCCAGATTCAGGCCGGTGCCTGCAGTCAATAGAGCTTGTTCTCTGTGTTCTTTCATTTTCATAGCAAAACACAAAGATGTAAACAGTTTGTGGAAATGACAAAAACAGACATCACCCATCTGAAAAGGCAACATTTGATCCATTTATTCATCATATGTACAAGTGTATAAAATCTTACTTTAGAGCCAGTCAATATGCCAATGACAAAAAAAAGCTGAGAAAAAAAAAAGATGCACATGTCGAACCATAACGCATAGTTGCTACAGATGACATGAAAACTATGGATAGAAAAATAAACACTTTCAGATATTTCTACCAGGTCTGTTTGTAGCACTTATTCAACCATTGTCACACTCTTGTTCTCTTTAACTGTCTTAAACTAACAACTGTTGCCAACATATTAAAAAAATGAATAACAGACATTTTTCATCAGCACGAGATCTGCATGCATCACATGTTCAGATTTTCAGAGGACTGAGTATTTTCACCAAACTGTATATTTGGCTTCATGATGCAGTAGTGCAGGTAGAATCCCAGAGATAGAAGGCAGTTAAGTTTTTAGATTAGTCCTTGTGTCGCAGAGGATATTTGTAGGTTGATTCTAAAAATGCACACTGAACGTCCATCAGTTTATTTGTCCTCCCTCTGCATCTTTTCACATAAATAATGAGCACAGGACAACGCAGGTCTTCCAGCCTCACTCACTCTTATAGATGAGCATGTTTCTGCCTATTGTGTGCTCACTGCTTCGCCTTCTTTAGGATGGTGCCAACTGCAGATATGACGGTGGTCTTGGTGCCGCTAGCTGTGGTTGTCACGGAAACGACAGCAGGCAGGGTTGCGGTGGTAGTGATGAGGGTGGGCTGGGCCAGGGTCACAGGGATTGCAGAGTCCCACTTGCTTTTCCTCTTCTGGGCCTCAGCTGATGAGAGGAAACACAGGGGAGGAGTGAGTGATGTGAGCTGCACAGGAAAGAGTTGCCTGACACAACGCTGAGGAAAGACCTAACATTGCTTAAGTTAAAAGTATCCTGTGGATGGCGGTGGAGCAAAGCTTTGAGCTTAGTTTCTATTGTGAACAAGAATTAGTACACAGATGTGTGAGCCAGTCCTGCTGTCGGTTTTTGCGCTTTTTCACTGATGTGGCAAGAAATGCAGCAATACACCAACCAAGGCAGTGAAACAATGTACAATTTCTGCCCCTCTAGCATCAGTTTTGGATGGTCAGGGATGGTGTATCAATTTGCACTAGTTACATGCACGTTGTCTTTTCAAAATAAACTTCTAAGATTTATTTCATTTTTAGGTTTAAAAAGTACTTGGTTTAGAAAAAAAAACATGCTTAAGGTTTAAATAAGTACACTTGTTACTAATGTAATATGACTTGCGTCATATTTTAATTTAAACGTTGACAATCTCCTTAGTGAAAGTCCTGTGTTTGTCTGACCATCCACCAAACCTCCCTTTTACCGTTTGCAGACTTTCTCATTCTTAATACTACATCTTTTGCTAGATGTGCCTAATTATGATGAGACCCCTTGTGTCTCATACAGATGCTAAAGGGTGCCTCGCTGAGGTGGTTTCAGATGCAAAGGGACCAAGCGTCTGTATTTGATGAATTGGGAGAACACACTGCTGTTCCCTAAATGTTCCATGACGACTCTGCCTTAATCTGACAGGATAATTATGGATAGAGCTGAAATGCTCAAGAAATATATAAAATCTGAAAAACGAAAACCTGATATTGGGAAAGTAATGATATCAAATAAATTTTAAAACTTATATTGCAGTTGAATGACCTCTGTCGCTTAAGGGAATTGAAGACACTATTTCATCAACCAGCTTCTTATAAGAAGCCAAGGGGTCCAACATTAACCCATAATGTTCTGCTTAAGTGTTTTCACATGAAATTTTTGTCCTCGCTTTTTTGCTCTAGTTTGAAGTGGGCGGGGCTCAGTTGGAAAAGGGTGATGTCATGGGGTAACAATCACTGTTAAGCTACATTTGAATCAAAATGTGATAGCTGTGTTGATGTTTGCTGTGCCGCTGTCCATTAGCTATCAGCAAAGACACTTTAACAGGTGAAGCAAAACATTTACCGTTTATGCAGAAAGATTTAAAACCAAATTTTCATAGACTTTAATTAATGACCATGAGGAAAGGAAACTTGCCTTGCTTTTCAGTAGCATATTTGGAGATTTAAAGAGTGATGATTTGATGGTGCTTCATAAGTTTGTTTTTTAAATTCTTTTGCACTGCAGCATGAGAGTGAAAAAAGAAGAATGAAAGCACACTTCTACAGGCAGATCTAACATAAGAAGAATCTCTCCTACAACTTAATATCAGCTCATTCACAGTGTTACACATTTTACTGGACTGATTATCATAATTTATTTTCTTTGTGGAGGAGAGATAATTAAATTTAATTACAGTAATCTCAATGAGGAGGAAAACAGCTGCTATGGCCTTAGCATTAATGTGACAATGCTTAACTCAGACTTGTGTTGTGTAGGAAGTGTCATGTAAAGGACAGTTGTAGCAAGAGCCATCTCTGAAAGGAGTGTAATCTGTGAGGTGCTGTGTTGTGGATGTTTACCTGTGGCTGTGGTGGTGGTGGTGCTGCTGGTGGTGGAGGCTGCTGTGCTGGAGGGGTTGGTGCCCTTCTTAGTGCCCGTGACAAACTCAATCTGTGAAACCGATGAAACATTAGAACATGGATTTGATTTCTGGTGCTTTTTGATGTGTTACTGTTTTAAACCAACAACCAGTCTACTGCTGCTGGCCAGAATAGGCGTCAAGTACTTTACTGAAAGGACATCAAAAGTAACTGTGTTTGTGAGAAGAAGAAAGTTACTCTTTCCCTCTGTCTCATTCTCTCACCAAAATCTCATTCCTCTTATCTGTAGCCTGCATACCACGAACATTTCACAGAAGAGAGCCATAAAGCAGCTCCTGTAAGGTACATGTTCATTCAAGTCAACTTTCTAACCGAGGTGCAGCTGCTGGAATGATGCTGCTGCTGATCATAGCAGCACGAATCACCTCTGAATGATTATTCAGCGTATCTAGCAAAAGCAAAAATAGCTGGCAAAGAGAGACACACTCAGGTGTTTTTAAAGTGCACATCTACTGAAGATGTGAATAACAGTGAAAAACACGTATGGGCATGGCTCAGCTGTTAAAGCTGCACTGGGCTGGGCCTGAGCTGCAGTTACCAAAGATGAATTTGGCAATGCCGATTCCTGCTTGTGTCTGATGACGGACGTAAAGTAGAAATTAACTGCAGCTGGTGGAGACTTGCCCCTGACGCAGACAGAGAAGAGACTGACAGCTGAAAAATCCTCTGTTTTGTTGTTGTTGGACTCACCTTGGTCCGTTCCTTCTTGGCTTTCTCCAGTTTGTCCATCTCTACTTTCTGGGCTTTGGCTGAAACAATAAGAGGCTTATATTAGTGTTGTTGTTTTTTAACAGAACTGTGAATAAGTTAATAAACTCACCTAACGCTTCATAGTAAGAGTCCTCTGACCAGCCATGAGGATCAAACATATCTTTTGGGTAGTTAGTTCCCAGTTCATCTATGCTGCAGAACTGAATGAGCTTCTCGTAAATGCTAAAAAAAACAAACAAAGAAAAAGCTAATAAGACACATTGTTGTTTGTTTTTGTTTCACAGACAGAGAAAATGAATGAGCTTATTAGGTGTTTACACCAAAGTGTATCTGGTATCATGTGTAAACAGCGCTCCCTGTGTGTGTTGGTTTGGGTGCGTAACTTAGCGGAGCTGCATACCTTGGGTTTCTAAATTCTTTCTTTTTCTGGATGTGGCTGTTTGTGTCAAAATCTCCATGGAGCTTCCTCTCATACAGCTTGTGGATCTTGTCCTGTTACAAAACAAACAAATCAATGAGGGACACGAACAGATGCCAGGTAATCTCTCAGTGTAACACGATAAACACCTCTGTTTTGACTCAGCTTCCTCCACACTCTATTTGGCAGCACACACTGTCAATGTTATCAAATACACAAAACCTATAAACGACAAGCTCTGCTGGAGCAAGGGTCAGCATGAATGGAGCTATTGTTTACAATGTTTCTGAAACCTCTGGGAAATATTTGACGACCAGGTTCGACCGAGCCACAAGGAGCTGGCAGATGTAGCCAAGGCATCCACAGTGATAAATGGAGGCTAACATGGAACAAGATGGAGGAAGAGAATCCTGCTAAAAATGACAGGCTATTACTCCTTTATCATTGTCTCCCACAACGACCCAACACAAGTGTTTTGTGATCTGATCCTCGTGGGCTGAATGACATACCGTTGCAAATTTCTGTTAAAAATGATTACTAAGTGTTTTCTGATCTGCCACCACTGTGATTAAGCTTTGGTGAAGTTCAGGCACAAAATCTACTTGGTTATAGGTGTCTTGTGGAGTTCTTGAAAACAAACAGAAGCTGATTTTATTGTGATTCTAATCAACGAGCAGATGTTGAACTGACTGTCCACCAGGATGAGAGTGGCTCCGAAGACGGCTATCTATCTGTTACCTATTCGGTCTCTCTTTTAAACTTGGTGCCAACTTATTTGTAACAATGTTTGAGTGCTGCTTTGATGGAGATGGATGGACTTTGTGGCTGAGCCGAATGGGAGTCAAAGAAGTTACAGAAGGTGGTGTCAGAAAAGGGCAAAAATTAGCATGCCCACCCTCGTGTCATGTTTACATCACTGCTTCATAAGAATGTTGCCAATAATTTAGCCAATATGATGTCAGAATAAACAGCAGAGTTTTACCAACCATTTTAAGACTTGGGCACATTGCTCTCTCATGATTTTCTCTTTTCCCCTGCTTACGTACACAAGTCTCACCAAAAATTTGCTTTAGCTTTCTGTCAGCCTGAAGCTGCACTTTGGGGTAAAGAGGTACAGTCCTGATTGTGGAATTTTTTTTTAGAAGAATTGACTTTATATATAATTAGGTTCATTGCTCTGTCAAAGATTGTACTTACATTATTATGTTATTATATTAGCATTATATAAATGGCATACAATTGCAGTAAACAATAATATTGTTTATTGGAATTATTTCTGGGACAAGACATCGTCCAACAAAAGCAGTTATAGTGACAGGCCTACCAATCATCTGTACCTCCTTCCTATGAGGCTTTTCTGTACTGTTATGATGTCACATTACCTCCAAATTTGCTTTTGACAGACAAGAGTAATATCATATAGCAACTTTAGGTCCTTGTCGGGTATATGTAATGGGTGTTTTGGGCATTTGTTGTTTTTCAAAGGACAGATCTGAGGCTCACTGAATACCTGAGCTCAAAGAATCTGGCAGTCAATGGGATGTTCAAACCTCAAGGTCGGGGCATGATTGCAAAATGCAAATTGTTCATAAAATGGATACATTCCAGCAAATGGTGAAATAAAGCACAAGAAACATATTCTGAGAATTCTTCGTGCCCTTAGGGCAGGGATATCCAGGCTGTTCTGGTGAAGGTGAATCATTAGTTGTTCATCTGATAGGAGGGGGAGTGCCAGCCCAGCGGGGATATTGCTGAGCTGTATGCTTACTAAGTCAGCTGTGTGTCCTGACGTGCCTCGGTCCCTCACAGAACAAACCTTATTGCAGCTAGATGCACCAAATGAACAGCAGCGAGGCAGAAAGAGAGCAGTGCTGGTGATACTAAATTGATAGAAGATGACACTGTGTGCTGGTTTAATTACAGGGGTGAGTCTCAGGATTTATGTAGCCACCAGAATTTTTTCTAACCCCAGAGGGAACAAGGGAAACTTCTAAATTATTCACTTGGCGTGGAGAACAGGTTATTTTGACTGCATCAACACCAAGATGACTTGTCTCTGGATGAGATACCTTTTAACCCAAAACACCTTAAACTTTAACCCTTGACTCTTGAACTCCTAACTCTAAAACTATGCATGTGAAAGCTGAGCGCAGACTGTTTGTCAGGAGCCATGGCAAGTCTTCATTTTTTAGTAGGATAAACTTAATACTTGAAAAGTTTCCACAGCACATAAAACAAGCCTACAGACATGTTAAAACACACAACACATGGCACCAAGACTATTCTATCAACCTTTTAAAAAAACCCACAACCCCAGTTAAACCCACACGCCCTCTCCTCTGGTCTGATTAGCAGAAATAACTGTGGCCTTGGTGGTGATATAAAAACTGCTTATATGAGATGATAGCAGCAGTATATCGGGTGTAAGTTAATGGTTTGCTACAGGAAAAGCTTTGCAGTGAAAGTTATGTGGTTGGAAAAAAAATAAAATAAAAAATCACATTACAGTGGAGGTGTGTCTACCTGCAGTTGGCTCGAGCAGCGTCCAGGGGGCTCGGGGGGGATCCTGATCTCATCAGGTGACATGTTCCTCACTTTCTCTGAGAACAGAGCTGGCAAGAAGACAGAAAAGCAACATTAACATGAGGGCTTATATGATTTCACTTCAGTGGCTTTCCCCTCTCTTGCATGTCTTCACATGTCGAATAAGGATTAACTAAGAAACCATTGTTATACAAACACAGTAAGACTGAAGCAAATCTGTTTTAGTGTTGAATTAAGAGATGACAAATGAGAAGGAAGGTGGGATATGGATATGCACTGGAGAACAAACTCAGATAATGAAACAAAGGTTCACTGTATGATAAGAAAACATTGCTGCTGAATTCCTGAGAATTCCGTTGTTCATCATAGTCCTTAAGTGTATGCCAGTGGTTTTTATAGGGCAGCGTGGTATGAGGAGTGCAGGTCCCGGGCAGGGAGTGGCTGTTGTTGGGGCTTGTAAGGAGAAGGGCGGCTCCTTTCCCCTCCCTCCCTTTGGACCCAACCCTTGTTTTGCTCTGCTTGCTCGACTTGGCTCCCTCTGCTTTCTCTGACTGCAGGCCAGGCATTCTTCAGTGTCACTCTACATCCCAATCAGACAGATAGTCTTTACAGTCATTCAGCACTGTCAATCACGCTCTTAATGTGTGCTGCAAGCTGTGCGCTGTGTATGCATAAGTGTGGGTATGTGTGTGTGTGTGTGTGTGTGCCCGCCCATGTACAAAGGCAGGAGCTCGTTCCTGGTGATATTCTACACAGATCGCTGACATGTAGAAACTTGACGGGACACGAAAAGATAATTTTCTGAAGTGCTGCCTTTTAGCTTAGCCTTAGTGAACACTTCATCAATCAAAACACAAGAGGAAAATTCCACAGTCACATACTCTTAAGCTTCCAGCAAACAGCGATGTGATGTGTCTTGGAGATTTTTGTGTTTCCTTGAAAAAATAACATATTTTTAAGGTAGATACCAGGGTCAAAAATTGAGAATTGTATAATATTAGCCAAGGGTTTACAATTTTAACACTAATCCATTAAATTTGTCTTTTTAAAATAATTGTGACCACAATATGTACAAGGTGGAACAATTTACAGTTGAAAACTGCTGTGCTTTGAACTACAGGCTAATGTTAGGATGCTCACAGGATGGTTTAACAAATGTTTGAAAAATTTAGCTTACTTTGTTACATAACAAAAAGATCTGGTTGCAAATGTAAGCAAGGTGTTGATAAAACTGAATTTCCTCACAAGGGACAAAGTAATCCTTTCTTTAAAGTACTGCAAAATTTCAGGGGATACCCAGCTCCACCCACTGACAATAGTTAGGTTTCCATCCACCCATAGCGCAATTTTAAACTCATTTATGTGCTTTACCATCCACTATTGTTACTGGAATATTGGGAGTTGGTTCATTGACATTAGCCTTAAGCCCCCTACAGACTGTGAGATTTTAGCAATCTTATAAGTTTAGTTCAAGCTATACTGTGCCACATGAATCTGTGCAACATCAAGTTTGATGTATGTAAACTGTGTGATGACAACACCTGCTAAACTGCAAGCTACGACATACGCCCATCAAAGTCATTCCGCAAGAACAAAATATCATCAATGTGTGCCATCCATCTAAGCCGCTGTAGTGGTAAAAGAAAAATGAAAACAAACATAAATCGACCCCTTGCTACAGTAGCATTTTTGTGTGTTGAAAAAGTCTGAGGAAGAGGAGGAGAATGTGGGCGTGGTCGTGGCTAAGGAGCAGAGGCCAACTTGGCATGCCCATTTTGTAATGAGAGCTCGAAGTGTATTTCTTAGCATCTACTAGCATTTAGCTACTAGCATTGTCGCACTTATTAGTGTGTCATTTCATGCTGCATTTCAGTTGATTAGGGGACGCAGGTCGTTACATTAGTCAAACCATGAGACGGTCATTCCAAATTTCTGACGGTCAGAATTTTATCCTAGGCTTTCTTTGATCGCAAGACAACAGCCACACTTGAACCTCTCTTATTGTGCGACACAGGGCCACCGTTTTAGAGCAATGACCAAAGACATTGCCACATTTCTTTCAAGTTGGTCATCTGTCATCTGGGATCGCCCAAAATCACAGCGTATACTGGACTTTCAAAGGCACTAATTCTCCAGCCAGGTGCCACTGCAGAAGAGGGCATGAGATGAAGCACTTAAAAGAGTATTTGTCAAACCTCAGAGTGAGAGAGCCTGCAGTGGTCTATGCAGTGACAGTATGTTATGGCGTCATTTTTCATTTGTTGAATCTGTTTCTGTTCCCTTAGCTGCATTTACCTTTTATTAAGCCACTCACTTTCCTTAAGAGTAAAAAGTGAGTAAAGCAATCCTTCCCTGTGGGACTGCGCCAGAGCTGAACTCTGGAGTGTTTGTCAGCAGACGGGGTGCTGTCGTGCACTGACACACTCTTTCCACCAGTCCCTCCCTTCTGTATCTTTGCTGTTTTCTGTGGTCTGCTAGTCATGTGGGACCACAGATCCACATGTGTAGATACTGACTTATCATCCTGAGCTCTCTTATGTCTGGAAAGTTCAAAGGAGGAGCAGGACCCCACCCTGCTCCAATTGCTTTACCACTGATATGGCTCTACCTCCCCCACCGAAGCAAACGGGTCAGGGCATTGCCTTAGACACACAAGTAATGCCAAGCATGCATGTATGCAGGTTCACACACATATTTGACAGCATAAAGTGAGCAGGTATACAGTTGCATGAAGATAAATGGTTCCATGCATGTAACTAGTCTGAACACCCCGTGTTTTAAAACACAGAACAAACAGTAGCCTCCAGTGATACAAAAACCTGACAAGGCAAGTCTGATGAGTCATGGGTATTAGGTGGTAGCTTGGTATTTCAGTTAACTCTCTCACAGACACACACACATGCACACACTGTCACAGACAATTACACACTGTAGCTGCAGCAGGGGCTTAGCATTGTGGAAGGCTGCTAATCTACTCTAGACAACAGGAGATTAGTTGATAATTTCAAAGCCTTGTTGGACAAACTCTAATTTAAACACCAAAATAAACTCTGGAGCCTCAACAGTAGCGAAGGAATAAATCACAGTGTGTGTAATAAATATCCCTGATTAATTCAGCTCAGCATAAGAGGAACATTTTCAATAACAGCAGTACTGTCAGGACAGACATGGAGCCACAGAGTAATACAGAGACAGAGAATAGATTATACTCTGCAACAAAATTGCCATCTGTCCTCTGACAAAACAGACCGAAGTCAAAATCTGTGCCCTGAGGGTCTTTTGGAATGGACAGACAATGTCTGTCTCTTCAGTGAACAGACAAAGAGCTGTCTTCAGCCTGCTGACAGGAGGCCTTTTGCCAGACCCACTGTGACATTTAGTGACAGACAAGTCAGAGGAGCCAAGCTCTGCTGCAGTAATGTCAAGTGTCCGTGCCCAGGCTATGAGTCACACTCTGCCACTACAGTGCACTGATAGTGCTGGTGGCTGTTTTGTATACTAAAAATTGCTCTGGTGCATTTCCCTTTCCAATGCGACTTCTTTTTATGGCTGCAGCAAACCAGATGAGTGGAAGTGATGATGATAGAGAGAGTAAATCTGTGGGCTGAAGCCACCAAGTTAATTCAGCTACTGCTGTCTGTCCCATGTGTGCTGGAGGAGGTCCAGAGGGAGGATGCTTTCTTTAGGACACTTTGTAGACTACAATACGAGCATGCGAAGATAGAAAAAGGTGTGAGAATCTAACTTTCATGAACCTACTCATTAACAAATCAGCTGAATAAATCATCTACTTCTTTAGGGCTTGAATTACTACTTGCACATGCACAGTAGTACGCGTAAAGTTTGAGCTGTGCACGTGTTTTTCAGCTCTACATGCACCCAGTGCACGTAATTTGGTTCAGCTACCAACTCACACACTGACCGTAAGACTTGTGCAACTGACTTTTCACTTGCTCTCATGCGCCACACATCATACTCATGCAGTGAAGAAAGACGTTTATAACAGATAACATCACAAAGTGAAAAGAAGACACGGACAATGCATGGACAATAAACACGCGAGTGTAAACACTGCGGTCAAGTCAGTTACAGTTGCTACATGGTGATGAAGTAAGTTTAAAGTTGGATATTGGACAGACATTCAGTCTGTACCCAGCAGCATCTCATTCAGTTTCACCCAGTCTTGGCAGTAGCATGACGGTGAGCTCACCTTCTAGCTCTCTGTTAAACTGCTGGAGGGATCATCAGTGTGTTACAGTTTAAATACTTAATATTTAACATTGTTAAATGTTATTCAAAGGCAAAACATATTTTTTCAATACTCATGCTGACTCGCAAAACATTGAAAATTATGATTAAAAAAAATTATACTAAATTGGTCTCATGTAACATTTATTTTGATTAGTAATGTGTAGTTCATTTAGTTCATTTATTGTACAGAAATATATTAAACAGAAAATGATCGCAGTGTTTTAATATAAAGCTGTTGGTAACTGAAATGCAGAGGTCAACATTCAGTCTGTAATAATGATCAATTAATTGAATTAATTCATTGATATGAATGAATATTCATATAAAAAGGAACAAAAGAAGTCACCAAAGAATTCCTACAAGGATTGAAAAAAATCCTTTCATATTAGGTTTGCTGAGAAGCTGCTCAAAATGTTCCTATGACCATATAAAATCTGAAGTCCTTTCACAGTACATTACTGTAATTTTGATTGGATCCAGCCATGGAGGAAC
>JAPZEB010000014.1:19913455-19940400 GCA_029783705.1 Chaetodon striatus | reverse complement strand
CTGTGAATGCTGCCAGTTATAGTGAAGCTGATTGGTGTTTGAAACTGTCTCTATGAAGCCATGTTTAATGTGTGTTTGATATGTGTTCAATGTGTGTGTGTGTGGGGTTAGGACTATTAATGCTACTTTAATTTGATAATACAAATTACAGTAAATTTAAAAGGTTCATAAACACTGTGAAACAAGCAGACACATTTAGATTTGTTGCACTAAAATATGAAGTACCAGTCTATAAATAAACATTTATATATTTGACATTATCAGCTTCTCTATCCATTCATTTATTAAAGGGACAGTTCAACCCAAAATCAAAAATACATATTTTCCCTCCCCCCTGTGGGGCTATTTATCAGTCTGGATTGCTTTGGTGTGAGTTGTGTTGAATGTTGGAGATGTCTGCCTTCTCTCCAGTATAACAGAACTGGATGGCACTCGGCTCGTGGTGCTCAAAACCCCCAAAACTATATTAGAAAAGCTCACACTCCCTTTGAATCCCTGCAGCCATCCAAAGGCAGCAGGACAGATGTGAGTGATGAGTCTACTGCCACTCTGCAGCTATGACCCATCACACACCGCCCTGATTAAATCACGTGAACATAACACCAGGGCAAACCTCCGATAACTGACCACAACAAACGGCCGAGTTTCAGTCTCTGCCCGCGGCAGCTGATGGCGATCTGTAACGAGACGGGATTCCACAGTGTAATCAAATAGTCTTAATTGAATTCTTTGAGTGGTGAACGAATAATGAATAGAGGGCCACCGGTGGCAAACTGCCGCTGCTTCACATAAACGAGACAGAAAACACTTCAGGCTCGACACAAAAGACCTCAATATTTTCCAAAAAACCTCAGAGAAATTGTAATTATGTGGCGAAACAGCAAGGAAGCAAATTAATTAGTTCATAAAACAAGCTGTCTTTATTCAAATCTGTAAAACACACACACAGACACAGAGTCTGTCTGAAGGAGGGGCTTTTGATTAAGACTGTGCTTGAATAAAACCAGGGCCCCAACATTTTCAAATTCAGTGCATCAACCTTGGATCCATCGTGCTAGAGACAAACGGAGAGCATCTGGAGAGAATTTGTCACTGCGGAATAATTCAGCTCCTCCGGGACGTCGCACTGTCGCAACTGCAACTTTTTAAAATCCAGTGAAATTTGTGTAACCTTTAAATTCTGTCCAATCACAGTAACTTATCTGCAAATTCGACCAATCGTCAAACTCACGTCCTTGTTCCTGGCTGTGAAGATACAGACGTGAGCAACTTCAACGTCTCACGTTTACCAACAATAATTACAGCAAAGAAGATCCCTGATGTTCTGCACAGAGGAGGAAGTAATCTGGCTGCGCTGTGTGCAACACAAACGCTCTTCTACAGCTAACCACACCCGAGGGATGACTGAAACGCGTAGACAACAGACGAGACATATGTCCTTGACGGAGGCTGTTGCGTACACATCTCTTGCACACGCTGAACGAACCAAGGTGAGTTAGATTGAGTATGTATGGTTTGATACAGCAAAGTATCGCGATATTTTCGTGTGGTGATATCGTATCGTCACACGGAGCCAAGTATCGTTTTTTTATTATTATATGAATTATTAATATTACAAATACAAATTAAACTTTAGATAGTCTACTAATGAAACAATCAATTGCTTCCAGTCAATTTGTGTTTCTGTCAACAGTTTAGATGCGCAGTGCCACGCCGAGCTGCGCACCTACTCCTTCTGCGGAGTAGGTCCAAAAGCCGGGCCGTCCGCATTCAAGCAGGTAGCGGTGGCATCTCACCAACCGCAGCCAGCACCCGACAGCACATCCTGTCATCATGTGAAGTGGCACTGGCACAGGGCACGCTTGAGATGGCGGCATAACCAGGTCCTGCTGAAGCTGACGGAGCTCCTTGAGAATCACAGACTGGCCGCAAACACCTTTACTGGCAAACAGACACCAGGCGTTTCCTTTGTCCCACCAGGAGAGGGCCAGCGGAGACCAGTGGCAGGCCACTCAAAATCATGGTGACCCAGTGAAAGGACTGGGAGATGCGTGTGGACCTCGGCAAACAGCTGGTCCTGAGACCCTGAGACCAGGTGTTTTGGATGTGATCCACAGCGGCCAAGCGGGTACTCATCATCGAAGGGGACAGTCAGTGAAAGGTGGCACCAGCTGAAGACCCTGCAGCCGACCCCAAGTGCACCGGAGGAGGAGGTGCGACAGGCAAGATGCCGGGCAGGTTAACACCAGCAACAACCTGAACATTCCACTGACAGTGCGGCTTTATTTTCCCTGGAACAAGCTGCCTTTGATTTTTTAATGAATCACAAAAAAAAATTTACAACTATTTGGCATTTTTCACTCGCTGCTACGATTTCCTTGCCAAAAAACATTTTATTTTTGGAGAGCTGCCGTGAAATTCGACATTTTAGGCTGCAAAAATTCCCCCCCAAGAAAGCCTGTGAAATTCTGAGGGGACTGATAAATGTCAATGATGTGTCTCATCAAAGGAGAAATGCGGGTTATTTTAAGATGCATAATGTGTAATCTACTACACTTGTCTGTGGCTCCAAAAGACGACACGGCCCTCGACAGGAAATGCAGAAACTGTAGCGGAGAAAATATTAGAGCTCTTCCTCCTGACAGCACAAATATCAGTGTGTTGCTGTTCTAAGTCAAAGAGCTTTATATTTAGAAAAGGCCAAACTGTCAGAAAGGAGGACAGGCTGAAATATAGAGGGGCTAAAAAAAGATGCCTAAATAAAACACTACAAATTTAATTAATGAAAGCAACGTGCCTTCACATCTTACAGCCTCTAGTCTTCGCTGGACGTTAGGTATTATGATCAGGAGTTTCAAAAACACTGGTGAGAGCAGAACATCAATATGTGACATGGAGCTCAGCCAAGGCCGGAGCTTTGGTCTCCGCCGACCCGAGGCCTACTGAATCATTTAGTGGCACTGGAAAAGGCCCGCAGCATCAACCCAGCTCCCAGACACAGAGGCAGGAGGCAGGAGGCAGGAGAAAGTCGTAAACAAGACAAAGAAAAACAACGAGGGAGAAAAACAGAGCGGGCTGAAGCTATGCCGATATCACTGTGGGAAGGAGGAAGGGACAGAGGAGTGCTGGCTGTGGCCTCCATGCATTGCTCTCTTTCCAACCCCACAGCGAGACACGTCTACATAATAGAACAAGACACATGTGGACAGGGACACACAAAGGGACAGTGACAGTGAGCAGCCACCTGTAGTCTGGAGAATTACTGACAGGGTGGAAGGAGAGGAAGCTGCTGTACCACAGTCACAGCCTCCACTGAGAGAGGTGCTGACGTCAGTCACTGAAGTTTTCTTTTTGATTTTCTTGGATTTCAAACTTTTGTTAAAGGATAATTTGGTTGAAATTCAGTGTTCTTCTCACAGCCCTGACGCACCAAGATGACGGTCGGCTGCGGTCAATTTTGGGCTGTCAATGAGCATCTGTCGCCCCAGTTTTTACGGTGTGTCCCCTCCAGTACAGCTCAGGGCACGAGAAGAGAAACAGACGTGAGGAAAGCAAAGAAAAAACTTAAGTCAAGATGGCGTGAGATCGAAACAATCTTGTTATACTAGGTCAGATTATTTTTCTTTATCGACTGAGCAGCAACGCTTCCTGATGGTCTGTGTTGTTGTTCACAGGCACGGTGAATATACTCTGGTCTTTCAACATCAGGTGTGTTGTTAAAGTGCTAACTGGCTAACTAACATCTTGAATCCGTCCTGTCAGTCCTTTTGGACGATGAATACCGACTACTACCACCTGCTGCAATGGAAGGTTATTTATTTTCAGGCAGGTACACAGAGTATGCCATACTACTCATTCTTGTTCCTTTTTATTTCAAGTTGTAAAATAGTATGTAAAAGAGTGTGTCTGAACCTCAATATGTGATAATACCTATTTCCACCTTTAACATACATGATGACACACTGGATTTCTAACACACAATAACGCACTTGATTTTCCACCTTAACATAAGTTTTTTTCCCACCCAAGTCTGGAGCTCTGCAGTGGGACTCTGTTGTATTTAAAGCTGCATTTAGCTATCATCTTATATGAACCATAGGTCAACTGCCTTTGTGTAATTTAAAAGGGGTCACCCATAGTAACAAACCCACAGAGAATGAAGGTATGCAATATTTTAGCTTCTTGCATAAAACATCATTTGTGTCATATACTGTAGCTAATAGATAAAAACTCACCAACAAAGAGAATGAGCACAGAGAAGGCTCCCAGCTCCAGAGGACTGGCTTGTGGGAGACCCTGCAGTTTGGTCCACACCTTCTGAAGAATATCCAGCACCTCCTCTTTCACGTCCATGCTGATTCTCAGATGCAGGTTCCACGTGGAGATACGAAAAAATGGTTTTGATTTCAGGAAGGCAAATAGACCTCTATTGAGCTTGCACAGCTATACCTGAAAGAAACAAGATGATATAGTGAACAAGTCTGTGTCTCACTGTCTTGTGAAAAGATGTACTGAATGTAGAAATAAAGTTATTTTCATCCTCAGCTCCACCCTTCACTACTGCAATTTTATATGTCCACCCTACAATTACCCCCAGGCCTTGTAGGCATATATGTCTTTTATCCCTAAATACATTATGTGCTCTCTGAGTACTCACTCATTATATATCAGCACCCCTACTTAGCCCACTGATTAACCTCCTGTATACGCGTAGGTGTGTGTGAATACACTGTGTGGCTACATTATGTGTGATTCCCTGCTCCAGCCTGGTTACATTTGTATCCACACACAGGAGGCTCCGTCCTTGCATGTTAAGTTTAATTATAAACAAGGCAGACTATTTCAGGCCTGGCATTTTAAGACCGAGGCCTGTCATCATCACTGGAGCAGCTGTGTGTGGGTGAGATCCCACAGCCTGATACTAGACCGGCTGCACAGAAGATATGGACACAGGGCTGTGAAATGGCAACAGGACAGGACACTGAAGACTTCAAATAAAATGGAACAAGGATCAGTAGTATAGTGATACCCCTATGAAGTCTACAATACACATTTTACTAAGGTAAACAAAGAAAGAGAGCACTAATTTTAAGACCAGTGAAGTTGCGGGAAGTATTTCAAGTTTGAAAGCTGCATTACAACCCAAAAAAAAACAAATAATCTCTTTGCTTTAACTTTATGTCAAAGAAACCCCCAAACACTGTCATATAAAATAAAACTAATTACATAATTCCTAAAAAAAAAAATCAGCCTTTTGATAACCTTAGGGAATGCCACGGAAAATTCAGTTTCCACCAACAAAATGTGTTCCTCTTTTTATTTAACTTGTTTGTTTGAGAATATGGCATTAACTATGTCTTAACTTTTTACAGCATATGGATCAATAGGTTGATAACAATGACACAATTTACAATGAAGTAGATTATGTGATAAAAAGCCAGCTTTAACACAGAAAGTCATGTAAACTCCACCACAATCAAGGGCAGATGGCAGTTAAGTTACTTTAACTATGCCAAACTAACTTAGTTAGTTAGCTTAGCAGGAGGTTGTTAGCCTCCATCATGACTGGATTTATGCTGGCTACTACCTCATTTAACTTAGGTATGTGGAATAACCAATTTACCAAGACTTTGGTTCATGAAAATAACGTTAAACAGTTTTCAGTTAAAAAGTAACGGCTAGAGAAATTTAAATAATACTAAGTAAATTTAGTTTTAGCTAATGAGGCTAACCTTGGATTTATCTTACCTACTAGCCAGCTTTCACTCGATATCTTAGTTAACTTCCCAGTAAAGCGGGTATAATACCACTGGCCACTTGTCAACAAAATGCCATGTTATTAAATTACCAATATCAACTGATCGTTTAGCTAAATATCTCACTTTAAGTTAAAAAAAAAAAAATAAAATATCAGTATAGATAAGTACTATTAGCTACTGTACCTCAAGATTCCTGGCACTCGCGTTGCTAGGGAACGAATGGGAAATACGTTTCACTGGACTCGGAGGACGAAGAAGAAGAAGAAGAAGAAGAAGAAGAAGAAGAAGAATGTATGTTTTAAATGCCCCCGTAAAGCACTTCGTGACCTATGTCTGTGGAGAGTGTTATACAAATATTTTTTTTAATTTTTAATTTTAATTTTAATTTTTTTAGTTGCTAGTTTAGCATATATACCACAGGCTACTGTACTATACCATACTATACTAAACTATTCTATAGAAGATGTGAAAGATATACTTTATTAATCCCCAAGGGGAAATTAACTTTTTTTCACTCTGTCGTCATACGTACACAAGCCCGAAATACAGCACATGGACAAACAGGACCTATACATGCATTAAATGGAGAGATGTCAGAGGCACCCCAGCAGTTGGGGGTTTGATGCCTTGCACAAGGGCACATCGTCAGTGCCCAGGAGCACCTCTCCGGCTACCATTCCACACTCCATATTTGGTCCGGATGGGAACTTGAACCAGCGACCTCCAGTTCCCAAGTCCCTATGGACTGAGCTACTACACTACACTACACTACACTATACTGTACTGTACTAGAATAGGTACAACAATAACAAAATCAATAGATGCAGACACATAATTATAGGCTACACATACAGTAAATGTGAACAACTCATACATTGTGGTGCTTCACATAAAACAACAATTATTAAAAAACAATAATTATCATAGATTTTGCAGTTCTTGATATTATCTATTTATACAGGGAGTGAATGTGTGACACCAGACACAAGACTGCTGCCTTCCACTGACTGAAGAGCTTTTTTGTGGTTGGCACACTTTTGTAATGTTTTGGTTCAGAGATGAAACAACAACCTGCTGCTCTTACAGGAAGAACCACATTTCCTAACATCATTATCAAGTGCAAAAACACTGTGCCCACTGCATATACTGTTTCTCAATTTGATTTCAGAAATCACTTCTTAATATTTTCTAAAAAGTCAGTTAATGTAGCTATATATGCATACACGTGCAGATTGTGTGCATTTGTTGATAGATGTATGTATTCTTATTTGGATCTCTGGAAGCCTCTTGAGCTGATTGTGAAGATCTCAATCGCCTGTACGAAGAATGTCTGACCTCTGCTGCTGACCCCATCTGCTCTGCACCCTCCTCTTGTCTTTGTCCTTCCACTGCACTCCCACACCAAGTTTCATAATTAGCACAACATGGTAAGAGACCACAACATGCTGCAGAAATCTATCTGCAGCAAAGAAGAGGTCTTTGTGTTGAATCTTTTAAGGTGTAAATTTTGTTTGTGTCACTGAAACAAGCTTCTCCAGATTTTAATACACCTACTTAGATTTTTTTCTGTACTTGCTGAAAATTATGACTGTCTTGAAAAAAGTATGACTCTTGACAAGTAACATATGAAAAACACAGGCTCTTACCTTTACAGTGAATGTGTGCTTCACTTCAAAAGCGTCACTGTTTCCACTTGTTAACTCCTCTGGCCAAGGAGAACCAAACTCAGCTGTACATATAACAGTCCCCACGATGTTTCACAGACCTCTACTCCTTCTTCTCGTTTTGACCCTCCCCCTCTTCTCACTCCTGTCATTCGTTTTCCCTAAGTTTGTTTGCCTGCTGGTCTCAGGCTCTTCATCTAATTAGCCTGCTTCAGTTCAGACTGAGAGACCAGCACTGGGTGTGCAGAGGTAACCTGACTCTTTCAGCAGATCAGCAGCCGTTCTGTTTGACTGCAACTGTTCCTCCTGCCGTGTGGGTTCACTTTCTTCCCTACTAACTACTAACTCCTGTTCTTAGAGTTTGTGTACCTCCTCCCTCTCCTCCTCCTCTTTCACCCTCCCTCTCTCTCCACCCAGCCTCTCCTCCCTCCACCACCTCCAACCACTTCGTTCACTGCTGCTTACGCTGTCTCCCACTCCCCCTCACCCTCTGTCCTGTCTGTACATCTGAACACTCATTCACTGTTTTTTTCCTGCTCTCTCTCGGTTGCTAAAGACCAGCTGTGCCAGGGCCTCCTTTTTGTCTTCAGTCACCGTGGAGACGAGGCTCCTTCTAAAAGGCGCAGGGGGTGGTGTGTGTGCATGTGTGTGTGCATCCATCTGGTGTCCAGCCAGCTGACTCCCATATTTCTCAAGAACATGTATGATTGCATTTGCTCCTGATTCATTCTTGTTTCCTCCATGTGCACATAGGGGAAGTTGTACAACAGACATTTTAAGTAATGGACGGATAAATCCATTTGAGGCTGATTTTCCCTGCAAGTTCCTCCTCCATCTCCAGAGGTGGGGTCTCCTTTGCTGAGGAAAGGGTGTCACAAAGATTGAGAACAATGAGGCAGTTTCTTTCTCTTAGTTGTTTGTTTTCTGACGAAGCGGCCTGGCTGCTGTGTGCTTTGATGAAAGTCAGTTGTGTGGGCGTCTACATGCAGTAGAGGATATCTGGATATCCAAGTGAAGGGTATTCATTGGCAAATAGCCATTACTCATTTCATTGAAATTTATCAGAACAATATGCAGAGTTCCTGTTATTGAAGAGTGTTGAAGTTGAAGCTCTTGAAAGGTGACTTTAAAGTGACAGTTCACCCCAAAATTAACATTATATATTTTTCCTCTTACCTGTAGTGCTGTGTATTAGACTAGATTGTTTTGGTGTGAGTTGTCGAGTGCTGGAGATATCGGCCGTAGAGATGTATGCCTTCTCTCCAATGTAATGGAACTAGATGGCACTCGGCTTGTGATGCTGACAGCACCAAAAAAGCTCAGTGGTGCTAGGTGAGCTAGTAGTAGATGCACGCTTTCTTCTGCACAGTGAAACAGATGGTGTTTGTAGTTCAGTTTTAGGTGAACTGTCCTTTTTTGGCTGAAGTAATGCATCTTAGTGATGTGCGGTCTTGTGTAGATCGATAGATTCTTACAGAATATAGCTAAAAATGTTAGACATGTTAGCAACCAATTGCAAGGATGCAGATATGGAGCAACCAGGCCAATGTTACATCCAACATTCACTCTCCTTCAAACATGGATTAACATCAGCATGCATTTAGCTTTCATCATATTCTCGTTCCTTTTAGCTCTGTTTTGGTCTCCACCAGTTACTGCAGGAAATATCTAGCTTTTTTTTGGCTGCTTAATGCCTCACTGTCTTCACCAGTTGGTCGCAGAAAGAAACCGCACAGTTGGCTGATAATCCTCTGTGGGTTTGTGACTACTAACAACAACACATCACATTGCAGATGATTTATTCAGTTATTAATTGTAGATCATTCTGAATATCGTTTTGGATTCATTTGGTGTGAATGTGGGCTATTCACACTCATTGCTCATTGACTCATCAGCACATTCATCATTGGACCGAACAGAATATCTTACAGCTAAAAATGTGCTCAGAATAAAAATGTTTGAATCCTTTAAAGAATGTGCTTCTTGGCAGAGGCAGCTTGGAAGTATAAACTTCAACCATAAGTCTTCTCTCATTAGCTCATCCTCCTTGTGAATACACATCTCATCTCCATTCTAAATACTGTAGAATAAAAGATTGATTTACTGTGAGGACGTCATCCACATTGATGGAAAGGGTCAGTGGTTTATGAGTAAGTAGGGAGCACAATGTGCAACAATAGGCTGATTTGCATCGACCCCTGTGTGATAGGATGTGGGGAGGCCTTGTGAATGGAGGCCTGTCTCCATTCAGGCTTTGTTTTAGGCAGACTCAGTGTGTGTAACATGACAGCACTTTAACCCTGTGACCTCTGACGTTGTCAGACACAGAGTGCACTCTACGCCCTTTAAACCCTTATCTGTAGTCTTATTGAACTTTATGCACCCCACATGGATTTTGTTTTTATATTTTTCCCCACTTACACAGCTGTGCACCAATAAAAAAACTTAATAAGTCATCCTTTCACTCTGGTAAATTAGTGTGTATATGTACGCTAATTTAATTAATTTATTCAATTTACTAATTAAATTTTTTATTAAAACCTTAAAATGTTGCATTTGCAAGAAACAGGGAAAAGCAGCAAATCCTAACATTTAAGAGGCAAGAACCAGCAAATATATAGATTATTTATTTTTATTGGTGCCAAATGAGAAAATATTAAAGATTTCATAGGTTTGAAAAATCAGACAGTGAAACAAGACCAAAATATTTAATAATATAACGACAGAAATAGGAATAAGAACAACTATTGGGGTTTTATAAGCCAGACACTTATGTGCATAAAATGAAGACAAAAGGTAGATAGGTCAAAGACAAGATGCAGTAACTGTAAAAAGGAAACAAACAAACATACAAATAAACAAACAAATAACAACAATGAAACAAAGAGCACAGTGTGTGATTTGCTGTTAAGGCCATGGATAAATTATTGAATGGGCCTACTGGGTATAGAGACCTGGGTCCTGAAAGCCATGGGCGCCTTTCAACTGCAAAATTCCACTCAAAGAGACACAATCCAGAGCTTGAAGAGACTCAAAATGACCACAAAGAGACATAAAACATATACAAAGAGAAGCAAAACAGCTTCAAAGAGACATGAAAAGACTTACAAGGACTACAAAAGGGAGATAAACAACCACAAAGACACTCAAAGGGACTACAAAGAGATGTAAATAACTACAAAGAGACTCAAAACGATTTTAAAAAGATGCATAAGGACAACAAACAGACGCAAACAACTACAAAGAGACTTGAAAATTACTTCAAAGAAAGGTAAACAATTAAAATTAGACTAAAATTACTACAAACACAACATATTACAAACACAAAACAAACGACAAAAGACGCAATACGAAAAGACACAAAATCACTACAATGAGACACAAAACCACAAAGAGATGCATAATGACTACAAAAAGATGCAAAACAACAACAAAAAGAAAGTTTGCATCTATAAAGTATCTTGCTCCTATGTAGGAGAGGTTGTGGGGCCTTCTGCAAGCTTGTGCCCAGGGGCCCATTGTCTCAAAATCTGCCCATGGTTCAGGCCAACATTGCTAATGACAATCCTGGACAGCGACTGCCATAACTAACAGGGAATGGACAACATGGGATTGATATTTTTGGCTCAAATGAAATATCTTAACAACTATTGGATGGATAGTGGTGAGAGTTTACAAAGACATTCATCCCTGTGGCACATTACATGGACAGCATGTGTGGAGTCCCCCAGAGCTCAATTCTTTGTCCACTGTAGTTTTGCTTGTTTCCACATAATACCCACAGACAATTTATATGACTATGCTGATGACACACACCTTCAGCCCTGTTACCTCACTACTTAAGTGTATTCATGTCATGACTTGGTGACCCATCATTTCCTGAAACTCAACGCTGACAACAAAGGAAATTCAAGTTAATGGTTCTGGATCTCATTGGCAGTAAATACGTGGAAAGCACCAAACAGATGAGAAACCCAAGCGTGATCACTGATGTTAATCATACTTTCCAGAGTAAAAGGACCTTATGCTATTGAAAGAAACACACGCATTGAAAATAAGAGGCTTCTTTTCACACCTGTCTTCACATCTCTGCGGTAGCTTCTGGTTAAATTTAGAAATGATCACAAATGGGTTTTTTTTTTTTGGACATCTTGAAGAGGCCATCTGTTGTTTCAAGAGTTAAATCTAAATTTGGTGGAGATGCCACAGCTGCTGAAATACCTTACCTGTACTGGAGGTGCATTCCATTACTCCTGCATATTTAATCAGCTTTGTTTCATTATATATTTTTTTAGCTTGATCATTGGAATTGTTACAGTACACCATACATGCCTGTGCATACAGTTTTATAGTTCCTTGCTTTTCCTTGTACCACACTGTATATATCCTTTAGAATTAATACATTTATGCAAGACTTGCTTTGCGTAATTCAAAGGGAATGATGCCATACTGACATGGAAATGAGGTCATGCCTTTTGATAAATTATCTTTCCTTATTGAGTATTTCTATTGCTTTACCAACCTGTGCAGCACTTATTAAACTTAAGAATAGCAGTAGTACCTTTCGTGTAAATAATGGGATTTTCACCATCTCAGTAAAGACTGTCTCCCTCACTGTTCCAGGTCTGAATAACATTGTGAAACCCATCTCTGATGAATGTCTGCGGGATTTTGTTCTAATTTTCTGAGTAAAATAAGATGATCTGCGGTAGTCATTTACCGGTTAAGTAAATAAATTGACTGTATTGGCCATATACCAGCTTGACAACATCATACCAATAATGGACTTCTTGCTTTTCCTTTTTTGAATTTGCATATTTCTATTTAAGTTTTTTCTTTATATGCAATATATTATGTGGGGTGATGAGAAAATAAAGGACTGCCTATTTTTGCCTCAGTGTGTTTTCTGTTCTCCTTGATGTGAACTGGAATGGTGTCATCATAATCTAACTGCTGTTTTATGGGTGTGGAGAGCTTATTGGTCTTTTAACTGTCAAAATAGTGCGAGTAGGATAACTGTGAACTGTGTGAGGTGCTGAGAATTGCGTGTGAAGTGCTGAGAAGTGTGTGTGTGTTTGTGAGAAGGAGGGAGGGAGATTGATCTCAGTATTACCAACATGGTTATACTATAATAATTTCATATGGTGGTCGAAAATGGCCCATATTCCTCACACAATAGTTATTTTCCCTTTGTTTCACCACAGTCTTGCCATTAGCTGCGAATAGCCCATCCATTAACTCACAAAGTCAGGCTGATGTTGTGTGTATGGAGAGTACATAAACCACATTGCTTTCATCATTCAAAACAACCATTTGGATTGCTAAGCTGGACATTTTCCCTCTGCTTTCAGCTCAGGCAAAGCTGCTCTGAATTCTGAGAAGATGTCTGCTTTCAATCAGTTCTGTCTTTTTATAAACATTTGGTCTAACTGTTTTTCTTCAGTTTGGCAGTGTTATGGTGCATGTATCTACGTGTGTGTCCATGCTAGTTTAACTACATGATTCATCTGCAGAAGGTGATATAATGACATGAAAATAAATTAAATTCTGTAATGTTTGCTGCAGATGGTGAATTACACATCTTGTTGCATTCTTCCATACAGCAGAATAATCACTGAAATCACCACAGGTCAGACCCACCCCTGCTGCACCCTAAAACCGTCCCATTCCACTCATACCAACAACAGCTGGTATTGATAAGGCAACTATTTCAGTATGTGTGTATTAAATTATTCAACCACAATCCTCAGGGAGCATGCAACAGACTGTTATGTCAAAAAAAGAGTCAAAATGGTACATCTGAATGGATGTTCAGTTTGAGTCATGGCTGCCGTCTGTGGCTTCAGTGTCTAATTCAGGCTATAGATATCTCTATGGACGTGTGAGTGATGTCAGTGCATTGAAAATCTATTCATATATTAATGATGTTGCCACAAAGGATAGATTCACTGCATACAAGCAGCACAGAAACATAACTCACTACATGTAAGATCACGACACACACTTTACAGTTTTTCATCATTTAGGACAACAAAACTGTCGTCCACTCCAAGGCCATGATCATGTATTTAATATTGGAGGGGTCTGATTTAAAAATGTAACAGCTAAAAGCGTTTGAAGGTTTCTCAAAGCATATGAATGAGGGCTGCACAGGAAAAGTGCACACAGTATGACTTTTTATGACATATTAACACTTTATATTAAAATATTAATAACCATTTATATTAAAGAGTGTGGGGGATTTATGGATGTGTTGTTGTTGAAGGTGTATACAGTTTAGAATATTCACCAGGTGCTGCAAGAATAAGGTGAGGAGAATTATTAAGGATCCCAGTCACCTGAATAATTGCCTTTTCTTCCTGTTGAGGCTGGGGAGAAGGCAATTTCATGAACCCCCTCCCACAGACCATGAACTTGAACACAGAAATGGCTTTCATTGGGTGAAATGCACTAATGTAGCATTTTTTCACAGAGTGTGCCGAGGACACAAAAAACAAAGCAGTACAGCTGATTGTATTGTAATATGTGTCAATAACATTGATTTGAATTTCATTTATTCCAACTTTGACCCAGTGAGAGATTCAATCTGATTACAGTTTATCATCAGAAAAATTTCTGAAATTTGTCTTACATCCCAGGACGTACACTGTTGCACTTAAATACATATGAATACAAAAATACAAACAACATTTAACCAAACAACATCACCATACTACAGATGTTACATATCACATCAGACATCATGAAGAGTGGATGCAGTGCAAAAAAAAATGTATCATCCCCCTTTACATTCAGTATTGACTCACTTATATTGAGGCTACTAAGAACCCAGAAGAACCTTAAATATGAGTATATGACTACTCAAATGAGCAGTTTCTATTATACTAATCATGTATTAAATCATATTTAACATTGGATGCAGCTGTGAGGGGACAAAAGGAATTCCTGAGGAATGTAAAGGGTAAAGAATTAGCATATTCATTTAATCCTTAGAGTTGAGAGGGATCTCTGTTGTTATTGTGGCACGTGTAAGACTCGACCATGTCCTCTAGTGGTGAAAATAACATACAACACTGCATGTAGCAGAAGTGAACTCAACAATTTTGCAGCAGTTACCCCAATGAAAAACTACAATCAGCAGCCATGTAACCAAACATCACCAACATAAGTCTCATGTTTCCAAGGCAGGGTAAAGAAACTTCCAGCCTAACTGGACAGTATAACATCTGTGAACTATTCACACTGCATGTCATTCCTTAAACATTTACCTGGAGTTGGGTATTGGACTGCAAAACTTTTTTGGAACAGACTGAATTGAGTCTGCTGAGTATGAAAACTCTGAGGTGCTGAAAGCTGGCATCAAATGCCTGATCTGAATTGCAATCCTGTTTTAGAAGATTTTACACAAACAAAATTGTTATATTATACAGTATATGTATAGGTCTTTTTCCAGGTGAGGTGGTTGGGATTCTTAATGATTCTCCTAGCCTTATTCTTGTATTTTGTGTTATACTGTATACACTTTAAACAAAAAATAAAGTGCAATTGTCAAGACAAAAACTGAAGTTTTCTTTTCTGTCAGGAAGCTACAAAACAGCTTCAAACTGAGCTCTGGTAACACATCAGTGTAACTCTACAGAGCCCACGTCTACATGATTCCTTTTTTTTTTCTTCTCATGTATATACTATAAGGAATATTACAGGTCCTATCATCAACATCCTCAGCTGATTGCTTCTCATTCTACTCAGACAAACCTCTTAGTGATAGAGTGGTGATATTACAAATGCACTCTCCTTTCGGATGCACTCATTTAGACAGCAGGAATAATTTGTATCCAGATGAACCATATGATGAACTGCATGTTGTGATTTTAAGAATTGTTCTGGCACATCCACCTATCTACCCTTAGACAAACCATCACCACCGCCCAGCGTCACTGCAACAGATACACATGCTGTATATTATCAGGCCATGTCTTGTACTGATTACACAGCCACTGTTTAGATTACGTTACTCACTTTTTTGACAGCAGTGGAAAAGGTACTCCAATCTTCCACTTAGGCGTAAGTAAAAATAGCAAAATCACACAGTGTAGAAATACTGTTACCACTAAAAGTAATGAAGTTAACTTAAAAGTACAAAAGTGTTAAAGTTAAAAGTTAAACTATGCATAATGCAGAATCATGACTAATTTCAGAATAATATATATGATATTACTGGATTACATGATACAAGATGTATCAACTTTATTTATCCCTGAGGCAGGCAAAGTAAAAGAAACTTATAACAGGACATACTATTTATACAGCTTAACTTGCAATAACATGCCACAATTTCTTTGTTTATCATATTTTGTATTAATAATCTGAATCTGCAAAGTAACCAACGACTATAGCTTTAAAATAGTGCAGTAAAAGCACAATATTTTCCTCTGAAATGGTGCAGAGTTGGGGTATAAAGTAGTTTAAAATGGAAATACTCAAGTAACCTCTAAGTGCATCAAAATTGTACTTACAGATGCCACTTGGGTAAATGTACTATTTTTTTTATTTTTATTTTTTACTTTCAAGCATTGTATTTTGACGTACACTGACAGTGTCAGTCTGACACACAAGTAAAAGTCACTGGTGCTGCATCAAGTGCACAATCCCTCACTGGCTTCCCACTGGTAAACACTGCCAGTTGTGTTCAATGGTCTTGAAGGTAGTGCTGTTGGGAACTGAACCCAGGTTTCTGAAGAAGCAGCTGACTTAAATGACTGTTTCTTTATTTACACTAACTGCAATATGTGGATTAGACCTTTATTTTGCTGTACAAATTCCTAATGCATTCACTATTTTGCAGGTTTCCCTTAATCTGGGCCCCAATATGGATGAGGTAATGAGGCGTTTAAATGCTGTCTGAAATGTTAGCGTTATGATATTTTGGATGTGCTTCAATCAGACGTGATTTTATAATGAATGGCTAAATTAATGGTGACATGCCATCTTTACATGTAGACATCTAGAGGGCGCCCTTGCCGAAAGCTCGTCGAATAGAAACAAAACTGTACTTGTGCAGTTTACGAGCAGCACCTGAAGGCATCGCGAGTGTGCCGCTGATAACAGGGAGAGAGGAAGTGCTGTTATTGCAACATCGCTGCCACGTCTGTAGGATCTTCTGCAGCAGCAGCAGCAGCAGCGGGACTGAGGACCGGGATGGGCCGGTGCCGGGCGGTGGGGGGATGAGAGGGAGAGGTGGGAGTGACCGAGGAAACACAGAGCAGAGAAAGAAGAGAGGAAACACGTAGAGAGCCTGGCTGGGAGAAGGCTGCCCGCGGCTCCAGCTCGAAGGAGCGAGCGCTGCCTTCTGGAGGAGCCGGAGCTCCATTGTTCCAACAGAGCGGCTTGTTTCTGCGCTTTTCCCTGGCTCAGGAGGAGGGGGTCCCCCATGCTAAGCTCAGGGACAATGGAGGAATTCGTCACCGAGGAGGAAGAGCCGTGGTACGACCAGCAGGACCTGGAGCAGGGTAAGACAAGGAGACACCATCCTCCCAGCCCGCAGCATCCCCACCGTCGGCTGCTGTCGCCGCCGGTCAGCTGGCCTCCACTAACAAAGGCTCTCTGTCATGTTAAGAGACGGCAGAGATGTCTTTTAGAAGTCCTTCCTCTATTTCAATGCAATCAGATCAACATTAAGATAGTTTCTAATGAGCGGGCTGTGCTTCTTTGACAACAATACATTGAAAGCATGCCAAGCAGGGCCTGTTATTGCTGGAGACAGTCAGCATCAGACTGTGTTACAGAGCCCCTGTGACAATGGTAACAGGCTGTAACCTGGGCTGTCATTTATTGGGAATTTAACATTATAAAATGAATCACATCACACAAAAAATAACCGAGTATATTTTGTGGTACTGGAATTATTTTATCTGTTCTGCATGATTCTGCATTTAATATGTTTGGGTCTTGGACTGTTGGTCAGACCAAACAAACAACTTGAAGATGTCACTGTGCTCTGACATAATGTGATGGACATTGCCTTGTACATATTAGCATGAAATATAACAATTTCATAATACAGAGCAAAGAACAAAGTGTACTCATCATGTCAAAGTCATTTACCCATCATTTTGCGTGGATACGCAAGATAAGCAGTAAGATTATTATGATGGCATTGCCTTTGTTGCTTTGAAAACTAGAGTCAAGGTTTATCCACATTACATATAATCATCCATTATATACAATGATATTTAATGTGCTCACCAAAACGGTATAATTGTTGTTTAAATGATGTAAATACTGATGTAATATAACCTTGTAATAACCACCAGGATGTAAAGAGACAGACTTAGCCTGCATTTCTTTTATAATTTGACATTGTGCTGGCTAGAACTGCCATTAACTATTGATTTCATTATTGATTTTCAAATCCCTTGTACATGAATAGATTACTCATTAGGTCTATAAAAAATAAGAAAACTGTGTAAAATGCTGATCACAATTTCCTAGAGCGCAAGGTGATGCTATAATGTCTTGCTTTGTCTGACCAAGACTCCAAAACCTAAAGATGTAAAATTTACTACTATGTTAAGTCAAAGAAAAGCTGCAAATTCTTATATAAAATAAGTAGGAACTATCGAGACAGAAAACTGATTAATTAATCCACCGCACGCTGTGCAGGTGGTGATGATTGAGCAAAAACAAACCAGCGGGAATGTTCACTATTCAGTCTTTGTCTAATTAACCCAATTCAGAGTCAGTTAAGTAACCTCTGTTTTTTCCGTTATAATGCCACCTGCTTTATACAGCAATTGCATGAGTGAATCTATGACAGGTACATACATCTTGGTCCTGGTATTTGAATATATGTAAATATTCTGAGTAGGCATTAGAAGACGGGAAAATTATATGTCACCATAATCCTTGCCAAAGTATTTGTTATTCATGATTTTATCCAGATAGTCATAAAAGTATGCTTAAAACTATACTGGAATCACTTTATCTTACATAATGTTAAGAAATGAGTATTGCAACACAGACAGGACACACATCTTTTTTAGTGAACATGCTTTTTAGTGAAAAACAGTCATTCTGTTTTAAACAAATGTACCTTTGTCCCTTAGGATTAATATACATTGGCTTCACTGAGCGTGGCCCAGCTGCCAGGCTTTTCAGCTATTTGAAATGGCATCGTATCTTTCAGTATGAAATATGCAAGAGCTTGATTTTAGGTTGGTGCATATGCAGTCTGTATTTACAGTCTCTCTTTTATTGTTGGTTGTCCAGCTGTCTTTTTGGGTGCTGCTAGACAAGATATTCATGATTATACTGGGAAAGAAAACCATCACCTTACTGTTCACCTTTTATATTGGGATCTACCATAAAATTGTATATTTAAAAAATCGTCTCATCCCAACTCATCATAACTTAGTAAAGGAAACATCTTGCAAAAACAAACCAGCAGGAAGGTTTACTATTAAGACTCTGCCTAATTAACCTCATTCAAAGTCAGCTAATTAATCTCCATTTTTCCATTACAAGGTCACCTGCTCTGTGTGGAAACAGCATGAGTGAATCTATCACAGCTATCACACCTTTAAAAGGTTTCCAAATGTATTTTAGTATTGATAAAAAATGTATTTAATCACTATTATGTTATGCCAGATGGACTTATCGTATCATATCAGCCAATTTCCATATAGATGAGGACTGGCTTTTTATGTTCCATTTCAGGGAAACTAATAACTGTTATTCACATCCAGCAAAGTACAATTTTGATGAGGTCACACTGTATATTGCTTCTTACTGAACATCTCTAAAGACATTTATTAGCCAATTTACCACCAATTTAAAAATGATTTACTAGTAAATTCGGGATCCCTCCTGCTGAATGCGGTTTTAAAATTTCTATAAAATGACTCATCATAGACAAAGACTCCTCGCTGTGCTCTGCAGCACTTACTTCATTTCCGGCCTCTCTTCATCTCTCAACCACTTGTCCTCGTGGCAAGTAATTATAATTGTATGCTTCCAGAGATGACGTAGTGCTGATTCAGTTATTTTTTACCTGACTACAAACATACAGTATGTGCACACACAAGCACACAGGTACCTGTGATCATGAAGTGATGGATTTGTTACATCCTGCACACAATTTTTCACAGGATAAAAACACTGTACATCTTTACCCGTCTTTATTTTAGGAATTACGATTTGGAAAGAGTAAAAGAGAGACAGCAGCAGAGAGGACTAACATTCATACAAGTCAAAATGGCTGGTGTAAACCGTCCACACAGAGAGCTCTGCGTCTGAGGATGTCAGACCTCTCAGAGCAGCACTGTGCTTCAATGTGCTGACGGCCTGAGCTCTTGTTTTGTTGTGCGACATTTCAGGATGCCACGAATCCTTCAGAGAGAGACGCCACTGTCACTGTGTTACAGTACAGTAGTTGTTGTTGTGCAGGAAGCAGTGACAGGCTCATCAGTCTGACCTAAGTGCTGTGGGGGAAAAAGGCTCTTTTGCGAGGTTTATGGAGGAGAAACATGGAGGAGCTGGAATTGATAAGTAGATCTGCAGGAAAATAATCTGGAACAATTTTTCTGATTGTTTCAAGCAAAAATAGTTTGACTGTGCCAAATATTCTCTGGTTCCTGCATCCTAAATGAGAGGACTTGGCTGCTTTTCTCTGGCACATTTGAATATCTTTGGGTTTTTTGACTTTTGGTTGAACAAAACAAAGACATTTGAAGATGCCATTTTGGACTCTGGGAAGATATGATGGGCATTTATTCTTAATTTTTAGACATGACATAAACCATGAAAACAACCAGCAGATTAATCAAAAATGAAGTTAATTGTTAGCTGCAGCCATAAAATAGTGTAACCCAACTCCTGCTTTAAACTGCTGCGTTGGGATCAGTTCTTTTAAATGACACTTAAATGATGCTTGTTATCATTATGTTTTTAGACCTTACCATGAGCAGACTTTAAATCTGATGAAAGGTAAGGCCATGGGCTGAGGAAGAAGCAATACATTTTTGGAGCATATTATCATTAATTTTTGGTATTCCAAAAAGTCCAAGATTGTGGTATTCTTTTTTTCCCAAAACTGGTTGTCACATTCTTAACGGCCTGGTCTGTTTGACTGAAGCCCTCTATATAAGCTGCCTTGTGGGAGTTTATGTCCTTCAGTTAAAAACTTGAGTGGGTATTTTTTTAAAGCTGATTCTGTGTATTTACACTCAGCTTGCTGTAATTGGATTACCAACTAATAATGAAGGATTCAGAGGGGTTCACTGCAGGATTAAGAATAAGGAAATAAAGTAACAAGAATTTATTGCACGGGTTAGTAATTTTCCTTATAGTTTACTAAGGTGTTTCATTAAAAGAACCACTGCATGCTATTGGTCACTTATTGGTGAACAGGAACAAAGCTCTTCAGTTTTAAAGCATCATCTGGGTAATTTCATACTGCAAAAATAGAGCTTTTTTTCACTTCATGTGCCACCGAGCAACTGTCATAGGAAAGAATTGGGGCCTGCCACCAATACTGTATCCAGACCTCTTTATACAGTGGTTCCCAACTGATGGGTCGCAGTCCAAAAGTGGGTTTTGGGTCCATTTTGAATGAACTGCAATTGACACACTTTAGTTTTAAGTACAATGAATTTCCCACACAGCTTTTATTTTGAAGTGTTGTTTCCTGCTGTCACGTAAGTGACTAATAAACAGCTCGTTAACAGAGACAGCAAACTAGCCCAATGACATGGCCAAATGCATGTGTGATGCTGTGGACCTTGAAGTAATGACTAAGGAGAAATCTGGACCTGTGGCTGAACCAGTTGGAAACCACTGTTTTAATATATCCATGGGGGAAACATGTCATGTAAGGTAGAGGTACTGGTAGGTGGTCTTTGCATTAAGCTAAGCTAACTGGCTGGTGTCAGGACAGTGTCTGATCTTCTTTAAAGGAGCTATATATAACATTCAGAGCATATCTATGATTCAGAGTCTGAGTCAGGGTTGTCTATTAAACATGGAGGCGGTTAAGCTGGCAACTAGCAGCTAATGGTGCTAGCTGTTAATGGCACTAACAGTGCAAACAGTGCTGACTGAGCTAGGGTTGTTAACATGGGAGGCGTTACACTTTTGCAACAAAGCCACTATCAGCAGTAACTGCCCATAACAGTGCAGTGCAGAGCAGTGGCAATTAGCAAGCTAATGATACACACACACACACACATAGACAATCATTACACACCACGCACATGCCCAGATCACACTCACACATGTCGACAAGCAAACATAAATGGGGTTGAAGTTTCAAGCAAGCAATGACTTGTAAAAGCATTATGTGCTCCACCTGCGATTTTCTCCTTTCTATTGCTGCACTGTGCAACTGTTTCATGCAGCTTCAAGAGTGAGAGACACATACAGAGAGAGAGACAGAGAAATACAGGCAGGCAGAAGAAAAGAGTAGAGATGCAGCAATTTGAACGTTTGGATAAGGTTTCAGCACTGATACGCTTCACTGACCTCATTAGGCAGATCAAGTATCGGCCAAATGACAGCGATCCACATCAAATACAGTTTTCTGTTCTACATGATTCATTTAGAGCTTTAAGTAAACGTATAGGCTACCACTTCCTGCATGTGTTTCACTATAAATAGCCCACATTTTAATGTGAAGGCAATGTCAGGTCTTTTCTGTGTTGACAATGACCTTAGCAGTTAGCGAACATTACCAAAGATTTACTCCACATAGTTTTTCTGACGTTATAAATAAAATATACATTTTGAAACTACGAAACTATGTAGATGTAATAGCCTACATACTCAACTTGATGAGGAAACTCAACTCAGGGAACACTGAATTTGCATTTTAATAACAAACTTCTAGCAACTGCATAGCAGTGGAGGCGCTACATTCTTTAGCATGTCAGTTTTGGTCTGGTGAAAAGAAAAAAAACGGAGTCACACTCAGGTGAAGTGGTTTGGTGAAGAGATGCAGAAGCTGTAATTATGTAATTACGCTGAGGAAAGCCTTTTCTGTGTGGACACAGAACACATTGAGTGCAGCACCAGCTCTGATCCCCGTTGCTCACAGCAGCTCAGCGCTGTTTGTCAGGTCTGTATCTGTTCACAACAGCAGTTACTCCACAGCACAAACTGTGTGTGTGTGTGTGTGTGTTTGTTTGTTTGTTTGACAAGAACTGGTAATTTTGGAAATTACCTTTCCAAAACCAAAAACACGTGCAAAGGTGTAAAAAAACTGGACTAAATAGTGTTTATCTGCTAACATAAGCTGCAAATGACAGCATGCCCAGATAACTGACTTACTACTTACAGTAGTAACCTTGAGTTATTTCAAGAGGTAAACAAACTATTTCATGACATGGGGTTACAGCCTATGATACAAAAATATCTGTCTGCAACTGGACCATCCACCCTGTGGTAGCCAAGGTGCATTATATCACAGTTTGGAGCAGCTCTAGCCATTATTTGGTTTGGGGACGTTTTCACACCAGCAACTCCAGCCAAACTTGTGATAGGCTTCGATCAGCATTTTAGCAGCCTGGGCCAGCTTTTTTCACTATATGCATTCAAGTGCAGGAGCACCCTGAATGCCTCAAGTTTCAAAACACTTCAACTTAGAAAGCACCCAACATTATTGACCTTTTCTCCCATTGTGTAATCAGATGAATTGAAAGGTGGGCCTTCTCAAGTAGTCGTGTACATGGTTTGTGCGAAGCTTACATTCGTTAACTTTCAGTGTCACCCTAGGCTAGCTGCAAGAGATGTCTGAAATTGTTACCTCAACTGCTTTATAACATTTTACCAGCTGTAATTAGGCTCAATGATTGACAGCAGGTCATCAAACTGTCCCCGACTCATTCTAAAATAAGCTGTATATCAACCATCATGCAGGCTCCTGGACCAGCTGCTGGTACTCCCTATGATTTCTCCGCTTTCTGAGGGTCTCATGTACCCACATGGATCTCCGTTTCCCTGTGTCAGAAGTACAATTTCCTAACAGCGTCTCACCCTCAACCAAAGCTGGGGCAAGTGCCCTCTGCCTGTCCATTTTTTATGCAGCTTTTAAGGCACAGATCTGCGAGTTAACTTCACAGCAAAATAGCGGTTAAGCTAAGGACAAGTGATTCAGTGGTTCCCTAGCAACAATTTAAAAAACACACAGCAGGCTGCAAAAAGCGCTCTGTCTGTTTGGGGCAGGCTTTGACAAATAAAAGACGATGCGGTGCACCTTGCGCTTTGCAACCTGCACACTACGCTCATACTCTTTAAGAGGTTATTACTCATCCTTGTATTCTTGTCTCTCGTAAAGGTAAAGCTTAATGTTTGAACATACTAATGTTATTGGCATGAATCTCATTACTTTGTTCCCTGGCACAGATGTTTTTCTGTGCATCCAATCTATTCAATAACATTTTAATGACAGTTTTATTGATACAGCATTCTTGTAACCCATCGGTTATCAATGTGACTATGATTTAACCTCTGGGGGCAACAGCCAATACTTAAGGGGTTTCAGCATAGCCAGCAAATATCTTGATAATGCATATCCAGGCCAAGACTTCCTCCTCTGTGTGCTGTTCATTGTTTACAGCAGTTGCTCAAATATAGTCTATATGGGTGATGATGCTAATCAATGCTAATTATGCTAATTATGCACATTTCCCAACATTTTCAAGTTAGCATCTGGTAGTTTCTAAATGCTGGGCACCCATTCTGTACATTTCTAACATAAAACTTTGGTGAACTCTACACTTCCAGATTCACATTCAGACTCTCTGGAGGGCCAGTGACTGAAAAGTCAGTTTTCTCTCATTTGAGGTATAGTGGCAAATTTAGGCCAAAGCAAGTGTAATTTTCAAGATAGAAAGGTCAACTCAGGCTCAAATTGAAGCTTATCAACTTGGGAAGTTTCCTATGTACAAGTGAAGCAGTGACATTTAACACAAAATGATGGAATATAATCATTTTTTATGAGGATTTGTCAAACAGACAGACATTTTTTTTTGTTTGTTTTTTGGTGGGATGTTGTTTCTGATATTTTAAAACAAAATGGCAGCAAGTCCCAGAATCTTATTTTGTTTCTTTCCCATTTGTGTCAGGATACTCCTTGCCAAATTTCATACTTGTATGACTATTTATGCCATCGCAGTGCCCTAATATTTGCATTTAAATCATTTCACCAGAAATGTGTCCCAAAAAAAGGGGTTTTGGGCCCCTTGAGACCAAACTGCCCCGAGTCGGGGGTGCTCAATATCAACTTGTGATGGCCCAAGGTAGAGGCTAACAGGAAATAATAATGAAATAATGTAGCAGAAAACATCATGAGGGCTGGACCTGGCTCCCAGCCTAATAACGACAGAAACTGAGATTGCATTTTGGCCAGTGCGTTCCACCTCTCCACATGGACTGATTACCTGTATGCAACCAAAGCTAGCTCAAAAGTGATTGGTCAGTACTACTAGGGTTACAAATAGATTACAAACGGAAACCACAACACTTCTGATACAAAAAAAAATCTGTTAGAGATTACTTGTAGTAATGTTGTACTAACCACTTCTAAATGTTACTTCCATGTTTTAATAGATGATCAGCTGGTGGGGGTGCTGACTTTGTACCCTGGACATGAAGCTTTAGCCTCTGTTAAGAGAAATGAATAGAAGACTGATGGAGGCAGAGGAAGAGACGAAAGAGAAAGAGAGAGCCCGAGTAATTCTGTCAGTACCAGTCCTGCTGTCCTCTGCACAGGATATGACCCTCATCGTCCCCTATCAATCAATCACCATCATTTCCTATGCCAGAGCTTTGCTACCAGCATCTGTGTGTCTTGCCTGAGAACATCAATCTTGGATGGGGAGGGGGGGTTGTAAGGTCAAGCCCTTATATTCCCCATCCCCATCCCTCCCCCTGTGTGTCCACTCTCCTTCTACATGTTTCCAAGCATCATCTGTATTATTCTGTTGTCAATCTCTGACACACCCCCCCTCTCTTTTTGTCTTTTCTTTCCACCTCATGTCTTCCTTTCTCTTGACGACTCCACCTCCCAATCTCTGCCGTCCGAAACCTCACCCCTGCTTTCAAATGGGAAATCAATAAGTCAGTTTGTGAAAGTCGCCCTCGTTCTCTCTCGCTCTCTCTTTTCGCTTACTCACTCACACAGTCACACACACACGAGCGCAGTCACGTATACAGTAATATGCCTTCCCCAGTCATATCCCACCAACACTGCTACTAACACAAAAACAAATCATTAAATCCTGAATGTTAGAAATTTAGAAAATCTGTCTGACGAAATCACATCTCCTTTTCATCCTGTCCTATTCAGAGACACTGCACTGCGGGGATGAAATAACACACACGCTAGATTATACTGTAGGAATGACGGCACACAATGCTCAATACTGCAATGCATACCACAACCAACTGACACCAAGGACAAGAGGACACCGAGGAAAAATGAGGAGCCCAGACATTTATTTGCCGACTGAAAGTGAGGACAATCACATTTAAAAAGGTAGACGATGAAAATGAATGGGAAGCCCCTCGCCTTCGGTTCCCATTGAAAAGCTCGGGGAAGTGGCTGTGCACTGCAGTTTAACAGAGGTGGAGCGCTTAGCCAGGGGTGCATTTTTCAAAACCAACTACTCAGTCCTCATCTTTAAAGTCATTTTTCTTTTAAAAGTAAAAAATACAGTTTGAAAGCGTTTCCAATAAAATATGAATTTGACCTTCGTGTGTCTTGTCTGTTTACGACTGCAGCGTCCTCTTGGCCCTGTTGGAAAACAATCTTCAACAAGTGACACAAAGGTGGGAATTATACTTTATCTCAACTGTCTTCAAAATGTATTTTTGAAGGACAAACTGAAGATGAACTGGTCGGTTTGGCGAATGTTTATCTGGTTTACTTCCCCATGTCATTGTCCTGGGTTTTTGTATTTGTATTATGTTAGCTTGTGGACTTCATTTTGGGGTTTTCTTTCTTGTTTCATTATTTATTCATGTTTAATCTGCTTCCTGTTTTTTTGTAGATTCTATCATCATGCCATGTCTGGTTTTACTTCCTTCTATCCTCATGCCATGTCTGGTTTTACTTCCTGTCTCTGTGTGCCACCCCCCCCCCTGTGTTTTTAACCACACCCTTGTTGTAAGCCAATCCTCATTTCCCTCCTCCTACCAATGTCCACCTACTCCAGCTGTGTCTCAGTCTTCTGATTAGTTTTCTGTGTATATATGCCTGTATGTTTCCCTTTCTTTCTTGTCAGCTTGTCTACATTTACTCCTGGTTTCATCCCAGTGTTCATGCTGGTGTTCCTTCCTGGTCTCTTGTGTACCATTTCGTATTTCTTTCCCGAGTTCTTCCCTGTGTTCATCATGCTTCCCTGGCCTGTTTCAGTTTTAGTTCACATTTCTTTTGGACTTGGTGTTTTGTTGCCTGCCTGTTTCAAGGATTTTTTGTTATCAGCATTAAAGTTTGCTTTTTGTTTAACCTTTAACCTGCCTCCTGCAC
>JAPZEB010000014.1:19848280-19865695 GCA_029783705.1 Chaetodon striatus | reverse complement strand
TGTCGGCTGGGATAGGCTCCAGCCCCCCCCCCCGCGACCCTCAAGAGGATAAGCGGTTAGGAAATGGATGGATGGATATTTATTTAGTGTTTTCAATCGCACATCATTAGAGATGCTTTTAATTCTTAAAGCCTATTTGAACCTGTTGCCTCCTGGGAAAGCGTTTGCTCAGTGAAAAACACAAGTGTCTGAAATGTTCTTATTTTTATAATGACAATAGTTTACCAAGATTGCCAGCAGGCAAAATATTAAAATACCTCAGTCCTCAGCAAAAGGATTTTGTCTGCTTCTGACACGTCTACTGTCTGATTATAATAAAACAAATGTATCCCTATGCATTTGTTTTTCCCCTCACAAACTCTCCCTGAGCCACGGCTCCTAAACCTGCTGTTTGGTATGAATCAAAACGTAAATTCTGTGTAGCCTTACACCCCCTAGCTTAGAAAATACGAAAATACTCCAAATGAGTTTTGGGTGCACCTAAATTATGTGCAGGTAAACCTCACTGAAAAAATTAGACACACTAATGCATCCAATATAATGAATAAGTCTGGAGCCATGGACCAGCCTGCTGTATGCATGAGGCAGCAAAGTTAACTCACACCAGCCAATACACTGAAGTCAATTTATAGGTAGGTGTTGTGTGTTGTAACAATTTAATGGAACAATATTAATATATTTTTCAATATTACAGTAAATTAAAAATCCCAGAAAAGGGTATGACATATAAGTCGGTGATAAGGAAGTAATGATGTGGTGAAAAATAAATAGAACTGGAGAGACAAGGAAAGCAACAGTATGTATGTTATGTGTGGCAATACTCAGCAATCTAAACCTGGCCTCGAGCAATGGAGATGGAGAATGGCGAGCACGTTTTCTCATTAGCTAGGTGTCTTTTCCCCGGTCAGTGGGTATGTAAATAGGGAACACTGTGGGGAAAAAATAAATAAAATAATAATCAGAAGCTGAAATTAAAATTTGTTTTCTCAGTATCATATCTCTGTTTGCCAGTACGCCATGGTGTAATATTGCAGACTATAAATTAAATACATTTGAGGCCGGCCAAGGGTGGCAATCTCATCAGCTGTGTCCTAGTATAGGATTTTATTATTCTGCATCAAAACAGGAGAAAAAAAGGCAGAATAAATTAGAGTTTGAATGAATGACAGTTTGTTCAAGGACAAACATCAAAGTGTGTATTTACTAAGCAAGCTCACCTTGATACAGTAGCTTTAATACTTGAGTCGAATGTTTCTTCACAGTACATATGGTGTTGCAAGAGTCAGGTAAACAGACTTCACAAAGTGATTTTCAAAGACAGTAATACTTTGAAATGCACTGGTATCTTGAAATCCAATATGACATAACATTAATTTATGACATTTATTACATTTGTAGCCCTTTTCAAACCTGAGTCCATGTTTTACTTTGATTATTGGACCTAATCTGTGCAGCCTATGTCTCCTTTCATGACACAAGGTCGTTGGCTCTCGGCTGATCAATGAGAACCATTATTGAAAAGGAACAGTAGCAGTTATAACTAACCCGAGAAGACAAGCGATGATGTGTTGAATAAAATTTATAGTAATTGGATTTTGAGGTTCTGCAAAGGATGATTCAAGCAAGAAGGTCTGACATGATTACTAGTAATTATAGTGTCGGGATCTGGGAAAAAAAAGAGCTCTGACTAATACATGAATATAAATTACAATATGTTAAACATGGAGCAAATGTGGAGGGTTCAGTGACTTTTTACAGAAATAGCAGGTAATGAAAATCATGGCTGTCTCTGAAATCACTCTCAGTTCACTATAAAGTGCACTATACAGTCTGCTCTGCCCACCTTTTTTATTTTAGTGTTTGAGAAATGTATGCACTGTAGGGCCCTCAAATATTCCAACGATGCAGAAAAATAAAATAATTCAGTGTTCATGGCATGTACACTACTTACTTTACGCTAACAATGTACATTGCACTGACTAACATTTTGTGTAGGTGGTACGGTGGAGCTGGATTTTTGGGGCCGATACCAATATTCTGGAGTAAGAGATTTCCAATATTGATACATCTGCAGAGATATAAAACACAGTTATCCCACTAAATTATGGTTATCAAACAATTGTGGCAAAGATGCATAATGCAGGCAGGAAATTTTACACTATAAAAAAACGACATCAGTGCACTGAAACAGTAAACATCGTTTGGAATTTCATAATTATAAATTACCCTAAGCACCTTTTTCTGCATTTTTTTTTTTTGTTTAAGTTTCACATCGGTGCATATTTGACAACACATATGCCAATACCAATTTTTTGTGCCAATATAGACTAATTTTACTGGCTGACCAATGTATCAGTCGGGCTCTAGTATCTTCATTACAACAGTTCATTTTTAATGTATGAAGTTCTGCACACACTTTGTACGATATCTTATGGGTTAGCGCCTGATATCTTTTGATCTAGTTCCCCTGTTAGTTAGGTTAGGTTTAAGAGAAGAATCATGGTTGGGCGTTGTAATATTACATACTTAGCAAACCTGACGTGATGATGTGACATGAAGACATGAAGTTATGCATGTATATAACTTAAAGTAACTCAACAATGACTTTTTGTTTCACATGGAAAACAAACCCTGGTCTCCTGGGTCAGAGTCCTGCATTTGTTTGACCAGACCAACCTTCCTCTCTACATGGACTTTGTCATTCTTTATGTGACGTGACATGACTTCCTCCATTGCAATTGTCATATAGCAGAGGACAACCTGCAGCGCATAAGCCACACGATCACACCCCTCTGGCCCACAGTTACGTAGGTTATATAAGAGTTATAGTACATTACTTTTCGTAGGTATGAGTACAAAATAAGAACAGCCTGAAGTGATGACGCAAAATGACACAGCCCAGGAATCAGTTACTGTTTTACTTCTGAAGCTACATATCAGATTTGTCCCATACTACACTGTATGTTACATAATGTGAGGGTCCTATCTTACACCTGGCGCAGCACGGCTCACAGCTCAGCACAACTGTCATTGCTAGTTTTAGACCAACACATTTGTCATTATCATGGCCAGCACCCATATTGTGTAGGTAGCAAATGTACCTGCACCCATCTATGCACACATGTAGGTCTTAAAATGAGGTCAGGCCCATTGTGGGTGTGTAGCAATTTTAGGCAGCAGACTGATAGCACAATTGAGCAACAAAAACCTGGTCTGAAGTCAGAATAGAGCAGTGTTTTCCAGCTATTTAAAATGCACATTATTCAGATAATAAGATCGGTCTACATAGGTGGGCTCACAGCAGGCATACACTCTGCTTGTTACACACGCAGGGATGCACAGATGGGCTACAGATGGGCGATAATACATCATTAATGAGGAAAATATTAGTTTCTGTAAAATGTGAACGTAGCAGAGAGCAGAGCAGAGCTGCTATCTGACTATCCATTGATAGAAACACTGTGCAACAACAGTTTATAGTTTTGCTGGTTAAATGTATCCAAGATATTTGCTGCAGTGACATTACAACTCTGACTACATTACTCTCAGCAGAGAAAGTAGAGTTGGACATTAAGGGTGTGCCATATCATCTCGTTCATGATCTGTGTCTGTATTATTTGTATTATGATGTTAAAATTTCATATCGTTCGTTGTTGACATATGATGTCATAGTGTTACCCATGGCAACAACAATCATGACTGAAAGCAAAATGATTACTGACTCCACAGTGGTTCCAAAAAGAGGAGCAGCTTCACTAGTGTGGAATAAACTGTGGTGTCCTGAATGTTTTATGAACAGCCCCGGACTTCTCAGACTCTTTAAGTGACTTAACGCTCAGAGGAAACTCATTCAGTGGCTCCTCTGGCAGCAGCACAGCATCTCTCCCTCTCCTCTCGCCGTGTAAACACACGGGAGTTGGTGTCGTCAAGCGATTTTTCATAAACCTTTGAGGTAAACCTACACGACACTCGGGGTCTCGACAAAAAACTACATACATGTGAATATGTGTATCATAGCAGCCTGTCACAGGTTACAGCGTGATGATTAGAGGAGAAATGGCAGAGCATAAAGGTCCAGGTGGGAAAAAAAAACAACTCAATCATTTAGGATTTTACTAAAAGAAGGAAATTACCTGTTTGTTTATATATATAGATCCCAGGGGACATTTTTTGTATTTGGGAGCTGTTTAAATGTGTAATTTGTGGTAGATTTTATTTTGTTGAACTTTTAATATTATATACAGAATCTGAATCTCACTCTGAGTCACTGTTGTTGTTCACAAACTAAAGAAATGAGAGATCATTTTAGTTTTTACTGAATATTTGAAGCAACCTGTAAAACTATATCACTTATTTTGTTGCAATTCTGTTTTCTTAAAATCAAACATTTTTTTTGTTTTGTTTTACTAATTTATCACATCATCAAGAATATCGTTGTCGCAAAAATACCCTGAAATACCATGATAATATTTTAGGGCCATATCGCCCACTCCTTTCAAGAGCATGAGGTGTCTAGTTTTGGTAGATGGAGATGCTCTCAAAGGTTATTTCATTCGTATCCAAACTTTAACACAAGGCCACTAAGGTCCTTTAATCCCAAATTGTCAGTCTGGTGCCTTTGTCTCTTTCTCAGATTTGGGAGCCCACGTTGAGAGCTAGATGAACAAAAGATTACTGTAAATCTCTGCCACGACTCGAGTCTACATGGAGTTACTAAGAGGACTATGAACGATCAATTTTTTCATATTCTGTGAGGGTGACATCATGCTCTCTTTTCTCTCAGAGTAAGACTCAGAGATCATTCGGATTATCATCAGCGGATAATAATCCAAAGTTGATGATGCAATACAATATAAACCTAATGTAATCATGTATCATCAGTATGGGAGGTGCAGCTGGCAAGGTCAAAACTTGACCCTCATTGTATGCGAGTGTGTATGTGTGCGTATATGCATGCATGTGCATTAAACCGGGCTACACGCTGTAGTTACACTGTAGTGCAGATGGAGGAAACAGCACCAGCTGCGTCTCCAAATGCTATGGACTGCTATTTATAGACAGTCAAGGGAAGAAAGAAAACACTAAATGAGCTGCATTTTCACTGAACATCCATTTAACATGAAAACTTTCACATTAAGGATTCTGTTCAGTTTCTAAGAAGAAAACTCACATCAGAGGACGATGGAGAAAGAAAAGGTGTGGTGACTTCATAATAACATCACAGCTGCAGAGTGTTTTTATTTTTTAATGCTCCATAAGTCCCCCAAAGAAAAGCTTCTACTTGCTCCCCGACGTTCCTTTGGAGTCTAAGATGGTTTTCAGTCGACTGCAGCAGCTGATTTCAGTAATCGCCGCCTTTTCAACTACAAAGAGAAAAACAATCTGTAAAAATCTGCAACTGAGCCGCGTGGCTCAACTCCAAACCTTCTCACTCTTTGATCGGTGCAGCAAACGCCTGCAAACAACTGTTATGTTATTGCAATAGCGCGTGCATTACCAGCTCAGGCCTGAAGATGGCAGCACCGCACCAGGTAGTGTGATGACAGGCCTCTGCAATCCCTCAGAGAAGCAGAGAAGAAGATGTTGAAAGGCAAACAAAGCTGAATAATTTAAGCGTTCCATAAAACCTCTGACAAGCTGAACAAGAACACATGCAGATTTTCTCTCTCATCAGGAACGGCCTCTGGCACTGTCCCCTTTTTCCTGCTCTGAACATGTGGGGTTTTTTTGCCTCTTTAGTTTCTTTATGACCAAACTGCTCGCACTCAAACTGGCTCATGAATTCTGACTTTGCTTTGTAAATTAAGTAAAAACACAGCTGCCTTTAAATCTAATTGTCTATTCTTACTGTAGTTAGCATTAGCACTACATGCTAATCAGTCCATTCAACCCAGACAATTCATCGTTTTAGCTGTCACCCATAGCTTCAAAAAAAAAAAAGAAAACTAATCACTAAGTTGCACCTTCTAATAGTGAGCAGAATGGCAGACACACCTATGCTTTAGTGCTGCCTCTCTGAGGGAGATAAAAGATATGGTGGGACCTTGGTGCGTGCGGGAGGCTGTCTTTACCAAGTGTCAGGGGAAAACGGTCACCACGCAGAGAGAGAGCGGGGAACAGCCCGAGCTCTGAGCGGAATAATGAGAAGAAAATCCATCAGAGAAAAACACAAAAAAAAAAACCCTCGCAGAGAGGGAGAGAGAGGGAGGTAAGAGAGTTGTGAGATGGGTGGGGGATGGAGAAACCACAAAGAGATGGCATTATTATTATTATTGGTGCCTGTGCAAATAGGAGTGTCCTTAATTAAACAAATACCAATGAGGAGTTCTCAGTGCTGGAATTATTCATGACCAATTTAAGGCAGAAAAATCCTGACGCCTGACGTCATTTCAAGTGACGAAACGACCCTGACACTGACCTCACACTGCTGGAAACCCTTCTTACGGTATATTAATACCACTGAAAAGAGTTCAAAGTGGTGTAGTAGTGGAGGGAGCCATTGTAGTAAGAGAGTTAAAGGTTCGATTGGCTCCACTTGTGGACGGAGTGCAATCTGTGGACAAACTGTCTGGGGACTTAGAGGAAAGGCATGGTCATTTTGGCACACAGACAACCACATAACTCTGGCTACCTGAGTGGTTTTTCACGTTTAGTTATCTGGCGTTATTCCACTTCACGGAAACACACACTTTCAAAAAAACCTGTTGGGTGTAGCTCCAAGTTTTTTTCTCTTTTTTTTTTCCCGGTATGGCCACCCGTATTAAATTATGTTTCCACGAAGCGAGCACTCAACTAAATCTGTCTGTGGCTCGTCATCACAGACACCTCCATGCTGTGAATGCCGTTCACGTTGCCAATCCTCATTTAAAAACTCTTAGCTTGGGGCCCCCTCCGTGTCGGTTTAGTCTCTCAGTTTCACAAACACTCATGACACTGTAAGCGACTTGGAGGGGTCACTGTGGATTTACCCCGGGCGGCAGATGGGGCCCACCTAAACCTAAAGCGCAGCTCTGAAATGGCTGGCAGCGGTCGGGACCCCCCTCTAATCCATCCCTGCAGAATGAGCAACAGGAAAAGCCTGTTTACGCGCTCGTTATTACTTAAATCCCTGGAGATTATCAAACTTTCCACTGGGACTTGAAAATGACAAGTGGGGCTGTGTGTGGGATACAATACCAAGAGTGGGTGTAATAGTTGAACATCACTGGGAGCTTTGCAGAAGCACAAACTGTCCTTGGCTTTAATGGACAGTTTGGCAGCGTAGAATGACAGGAAACATGGGGAGAAACTAGAAAGAGGGGGATAATGAAGAAGAAGAGTCCTCCAGCAATATTCAAACAAGGGACGTCTTGGTTACATTATATGGGTCTCAGGATGCTGCTTTGTGTGGTCGATGGTTGGCCACTTTGCTAAATTTACCCATGCTTTCAAAGAGTGGATTAGAGAGAAGAATGCAGCCATCTTTCTAATCTTTCCTCCACTTTCTATAAGCATTGGATTCTATACTAGAGCTTTGATTGGGCCCAAAAAAATCAGGCCCAACCCTATATGACGCATATTTCTGTCCAAGCCCGATCTGAGCCTGATTATCAACTCAAATTTAGACTTGAAAAAAAAAAGTAAACATCACAACATATACACGCTTAAGTCATTTATGAGCCGATCTCCAACATGCATCTTCTCCTCCAGCCCAAAAACTGTCAGAGGTGAGAGTCCAGATGGGTTGATGGCATCACATCCCATACATTATTCATGTATAAAGTCTACATTTGAGAAAAAAAAAAAAAACACCAGGAAATTGGAGCAAACTTGACCCGATTCCAGCCTGAGGAAATTTTCAGAAATCACAGTCGGCCCAATCGAGTTCAGGCAGCAAATCAAAGCTCTACTCTATACTACGTCTGGCACTCCACTGTAATGTGAGCTGAAGCGCTTAGCCCTCACCTGATGCTGGAGATGAGCTGTCGGTGCTCGTCTGTGGTGAGTATCTCGGGCAGGACCGCGGCCAACCACTCGACTCTCTTCTCGGCCGCGTACTGCTTCAGCACAGCGAAGAGTTTCTCTTTTACTTCAGGCTCGTCACCTAAAATCTGGTCGACCTGATGGTGAAAGGGCGATGATGTTAGAGGCTGAGAGGGGTTCGAGGACAAGTCGGTAAAATGAAAAACAGGGTAGATGCTGTCACTGTGCCAGATTGTTACCATAACAACACTTCTTCTGCAGTTCAATAAGGAAAATGGCCTCACTGAGGGCTATTGAGTTTGGTCTCGAGCTTGGGTCAAATCTCATTTTTCCAGTCTAGTATCTTTTACCATCCCTCCAAAAGGGTTTCAGCTTTGTGGGCCTCTGTTTTTTCCTCACACTATAAACTATTTCAAGGCTGTGCAATGCATGAAATTTCACACATACATTTGAAGGATATTTAAGGATTTAACAGAGCAACTGTATGCCCTATTAGACGGAAACTCCTAAGTACTGCTGTAACATTTGCAAAGACATGGCAGAACTGGAAAACCTGGTTTGAACACAAATATTTCTCTAGAACATAAAAAATTCATGACTTAATAAGCAATAATTCAATTAGAAAATATAGCAACAGGTAACACTTCAGCTAACCTGCTTCATCAGGACTGTGTGGGTGTAGTTTGTGGCAGATGTGACAGTCACATGTCCATAACAACATAAGACTAGCAACCCCACAACTCTTAGCAGATTAAAATACAGTTTAGTTTATTCTGATTGAAACCAGGAAGATGAAGACAATAAAAAGCTTGTAAAAGAATCAAACTGCTCAAAGTGTCCTTAAACTGCCCTATAGAAATTAACCTAAATCCAGCTGCATACTTAAACGTACCTTCCTGTTGAACTCCAGAGCTTTATGCTTACGGTCCAGTCTCGCCCCCTCTCCTCCCATCTGGCTGTCCTCTATGCTGATGCTACGTTTCTGCCTTGGGCCGAGACACAGCACCCCTAAACGGAGCGTTCTCCCCTGGGAGGCTTTGATCAGTGCTGCGGCCGTCTCGTGCTGCCTGACGGGGATGCCGTTGACCTCCATGACGTAATCCCCGGCCCTCAGACCTGCACGGCCGGCTGGAGAGCAGGGCGAGCAGTCTTCCACCAGCAGGGGGCAGTCTCCTACGATGGTGAATCCAAAACGACCGTCTGGACCTGGTATGATGTCCATCTGTAATGAATAAGATTTTAAAAAATCTGTGGATCAGTGGATCTGGACTACGACATGTAACTCCACAGTTATTAACCCACGTATGATTGTCACTCTGATGGATTCAGAGGCTGTGAGTAATACCTGCTGTATGCGGGACACCACTCCGATACTGGGAGGGATGTTCTTCTGAGTCTGCGCGATGGCGATGACAGCTTGGGGACCCAGCGTTGACACATTGTGCCCCTCGATCTCCAGGACTTGGTCCCCAGCCTGCAACCCTGCCAGGTGTGCGCTGCTGCCCTCCTCCACAGACAGGATATAGCTGGGTCCATTGCCACCCAGCTGGAAGCCGAACTCCTCAGGCCAGCCCTGATTGGACGACGGCATGCTGAGGACTTAAAGGATGAGAGGATGGGTTAGAATAGGTGAGGAGGGAGAAAAAAAGGATGCTGATATTTGAAGATGGAAGCAAGCACTCGTAATCCAAGGACTTCACCGAGTGGGGTCCTGCACTTTGGAGTTTCACTGCAGACAGAAATCGATGAGGTTATGACACAGTGTGCTAAAAAATGAAGAAAGACACACACAGAGACGTTCAAACACAAACACTCACCTACTGTGGCCAAAATGTTCAAGTCTATGGACATTGCAAGAACACCTCTGGATCAAATACTCCTTTGCATGTTTTAAAAGAGCTCTAATTCTATGCATTCGTGCCCGATCTCTTCTCCCTGCTGCTGTCTCCCGTGTCTCAACTTGTACTATCGAGTGCGGCTCTGTAACCCTCTACCCTGAACCATGACACACTCAGCGCTCCCTGACCTGGTTCACAAGCTTCATAGCAGCCAATCAAATTAAGGCATCGCAGAGATTGTGACCTTAATTAGCTTGAGAGACAAAAGTTCCCCCAGCAATCTTTTTTTTTTTAACTCCGTGCACATGCAAGTCTATCCTGTTGAATGGTAATTATGTGATAGAGCACACCCCTTGCTGCACTGATAACTTCTAACCAGGTAAGAGATACAAAGTGGCATCAAATAACAACTAAATAAGGCAAAATGGCAAATAAAGAGGCACTTGTGGCACTTGTAGGCCAAACTTTGGAGTGAAATATTAAAATGATAATGAAGTAATCCACATGTGACAGTTTTCAAAAACAACTCTAATACGACAAATACAGAATTACAAATATGGACATGTTGGCTTTTGCTACAGCATAAGCCCTCTCGCTCAGCTGGAAGCTAATGATGTGCTCCACATCGTCCAAAGCCACAGCGCAGCAGGATTCACACAGTGGACGAAGCTGATAAAAGACTTACAGAAATCTTTAGATGGATACCGAGAGCCCCGCCGGAAAGAGTATCTGCCTTTTTTGTTTTGCAAAAACTTCTTCATCTTGAATGTCAAATAGCAGGCGGCCTGCTGGCAGCCTGATATCCAATCTGTCTTCTTAAGTGTAATGTTTAAAAAAAGACAAGGACCGACCCAAAGTCAAACAGAGAGGGTGACAAACTCAAAACACTGCCCCATTCTTCCACCCTGAAACCTCAGCAGTGTCCTCATGAGCAAACGGTGAGTGCGCATGAGAAGCGAGTGCAGCCTCTCTGTGAGTGTGTCAAGGAGTTAGTCCTGCGTCTCATCCCTGATTCATCCTCGGGCCAGCCTGCTACCACAGTGTTAATCAGAAAACTGGGACGCGTGCACCCGCGCACCTCGGTTCCTTAATAATTCTCTCTCCAAAAAGGGTATTGTGAGGCCTCATTTTTCTATAAATACACCAATGTGTCTTTTTCCTCCTCCTCCTCTCTTGGCTAGGTGGCTCTCCGAGGGACCGCTGCTGCCCCAGAATCACTCTGCGTCGATGCAAGAAAGCCTGATGAGTACTAATTGGAGCGTCTGCATGCCTGGAATTCTGTGTGTCCATTTGTGTGTGAGCACACGGAGATGCTCAGTCCATTGAGAAGGAGCGGGGGCAATTTAAGACTTTAGCCTGTAGGATTAGTAGGATTATGAGCTGAATCTTCAGCACTTCTCCACCCCCCTGTCATTAATACTGAAGGAGCACATGCTCCCCTCCCTTAATGAATATAGACAGTGACAGTACTGGAGCCACACAGGACCTGTGCATACCAAATAACAACACTGCAGTGTGACAAAACCATCTGTATCAGAGGCTGAGTCTGGGTCAAAGCTGGAGTGAAAACATTCACAATTTAGGCTTAAAGGGATAGTGCACATTTTTTAAAGTGGGGTTATATGAGGTACTCATCCATAGTCAGTGTTTTACCTACAGTAGATGGCGGTCGACAACTACTATGGACAGAGGCAGCAACGAAACATGTTTTAGCCACCTAAAGAAAGGCAGTCAATCAATATCAATGTAAGTGTTCGCTAGAATATTTTCATCGTTCTACCATGCTGTCAGACAGCAATTTCTCACGGGAAACTGAAGGCATTACATCGCTCTTTTCAAAGCCAGGCGCCATTGAGCAAAACTGAAATTTAACGTCACTGAACACAGGAGCTGCTGGTCGACCTCTGCCTTGATCATTTGGTTTGTGTGCAGTATCAGTATCATGGGGCTGAAGCCATAATGCATATACATTTTTAGGTGATAATAGCATCTTCCAAATTGTTCTGATGACATTTGTTTTCTAGATTATGAGAAAATTCTGGTGAAAATTGGTGTAGTCTACACATTGATTGAAGCCCGTTCATTCTGTATCCCGAATCGGATTTGTGTGCTGCCTTTCTAACACAGATTTCTTAAACATTTTCCCTTGTGTATATTTCCCTTAACCCTTGTGTCTTTAATATTGTAAATGAACACATATTATACAAAACCAAAAATAAGGAGTGAAAGGGTTAAAGCTGTAGAGCCCTGACAATATCATTGTGGCTGTAAAATCATCATGTAATAGAAAAACAAATGAGTTAAAATGATATGTGTATTTCTTTCTGAAACAATGTCACAGTGTCCTACTAACATTGCACTAATCAATATTATAATCCATAATAGCACTAAAATGAAAAACTATTTGTCAAGTAGAAGCGGTGACTCATAGTTAGGTAGTCAAAAGAATCAATATTTAAATATTTTTTCGAACTACGTGTTTTTAAAAATGATACAATCTCCTTTAATTATGTGTTTGATAGTATCAAAGTGCCAAAGCTATTAAAAAGACTGTTCTGCAATTAGCTTTACAACCCTAGGCTGCAGAGATGAAATAACAGGGAAGAAAATTAAATGGTCCTCAACCTGTGGTTATTACTGTATTCTCTCCAGCAACGAATCCACCATGTGACTGGAGACGTCTGTTCAGTGACTTTCTCTGTATCAGCACTGTGTGCAGATTAACTCTAGTGATGAACACACAGAGAATTTCACCTGTTAGCTTCAGCTTTCTGGAGTATTATGCACCTTTCATTTGAGCCTCTTTCAACTCATTTGTTTGGTTTTACGCATAACTGTTTTGGTTCACCCTCACTGTTCTCACAGACACTTTTTCCGAGTCACACCAGGCAGCTGTTTTTGACAAAAAAAACAGCTACGATAAACCCACTGCACTCTACCTGCCCAGCAACAAACGGCAACGGTAGTGACTAGCTTGTGAGCATGGTGGAGCATTTAGCAGCTAAAGACCCAGATACATTTGTCACAAGTTGGTGACAGAGCTAGGAAAGTGAATATTGGGCTTACAATATTGAGGTCACAAAAACACAGATGTAATTAGTTGCTTTCACCTTTGAATATGAGAGAATATGTTTGGGAGAAAGATATCAAAAAGTGGTTATTATAAAATAAAATAAAATATAATAAAATAAAATATAATATAATATAATAATTTTGGTGCACCTCAGATACACTTGTTATATGATGTTAATCCAGAAGTAGGTTTGTACACAGCAGTTAAAATGCTGCGGTCAGTAATTACTTTAAATGAGAATACATTAAAGCTGAAGAGAAAGTACTGAGGAAGCCTGCTGGTTATTGGACTGCAAACTGTTATTGGTGGCAATGCACAGGCAGTCCAGTACCAACTGAATAATTAAACACAAATGGCTGTTTCTCCAAATAGACACTGCTCACTCCAATCAAACTCTCCCCTTACACTACAGCCAAGACAGCTACTCATGTGTGACAGACAGAAAATTGACATTTCACAGGCAATCGAGTCTGATAAAACTCAGCCTTTTCACTCAGCCAGTAACACATCATTCTTCCTCAGAGAAATCATTCACACATTTGAGCATATCTACAGTTTACTTTAGATTATGCTTTTAAATTAAATGTAATATAATGTATATTCAGAAAAACTGGTACTTCATTAGCCTTAAATGGAATGAAAAGTATTTAAGAACACTTCTCAACCTCAAACTACAGCTGCAAATACACTCAAAGCACTGTGAATGACCACATATCTAACATGAGAAAAAACTACAACGATCAACACACCAGAACAGTATATCAAAACACCCTGTACCTTTTGAAGCAGCATCCAGAGATGTGCATGCAGACCTCCTGAGTAAGAGTAATGCTCCCTTCTCCTGCACTGGGAGCTGTAATATGAGTGTTGGGCCATGTCAGCAACCAGATCCAACAGGTGTCTTGTGATGCCTTGTTGCATTGTGTAGAGCACTGGATGGCAGTGACAGAGAGAAAACAAGACTAAGTAACAGGAGACAAAATGTTGAAAACAGTCCAGTCCTCTTCAGTAGTCTGATTTTGTGTTTTTGGTGGTACTGCAATCCTTGCAGTTAATAAACTGAATCTAAGGGAAAGCTAAGAGCAATTGGAGCAGAAAGACAAACTTCTGATAAACAAATGGGAGACTAGACTTTTTTGCTAGCTGAATGTTTGGAAAATAAACAGACAAAGGCATTCATGACACTCTAAAATGGGTGAAAACTTATATGTAAACTCCAAAAAAGGATGCAGGATAATGTAAATTTAGGTCTTACCGCATTACAACTATTAATATGTGGACAAAGTTCACATTTATATCCACATGCAGCTTGATACAGATGCTTTCACCCACCCCCCTGCAGCAGTATCAGCCTCGACACTAGCACAACCCCTTAGCTGCTAGCTTGGAAGATGCTAAGGAAGTAGCATTGTTTACAGAGCGGCACCGAAAGTGATGCTGGTAGCCATAGCGCTAACAGTACTAGCTATGTTGACGTGAGATAAAACACTAAAAGGCAGCTATGTGTGACCTCGACTAGAAGGTAAGGCTGGAATACTGAGTAAATAGCTTTAGGGAGTAAAGAAAGCAGGCATAGATACACAGGTTTGCTAACGTTGGGCACTGACGTGGGTTAGCATGCTAACGACAAGTTGTTCATATGAGTCGTTTAACAAGACACACTCAAAGTTACTTCGCTTTAAAGTCTTTGCTAAGTTTAAACAAACATAAAAACGTAATAGTTATTTAAGAGTGGCTTCTAAGTGAGTTTGCTACCTGTTCGTGGTGAGTTTTTACCATAAACACCTGTTGTTTTGTCTCTTTGAAGCCGCCAGGTGAGACATGGATTTCCTCACCCTGTTCGCTATCTACGTGGTAGTGGTGCTGACATGTATCGTCCTAGTCTGCAAGTACTCAGGCCAGCAGCAGACCCCCTTTACTATCCTCTTCAACTATGTGGGAAAGGTAAGGAAAGAAGCATTATAAGTGCACTTCAACAAAGCGACACTGTGTGGCGCTGTTGGAGTAATATATCACAATACAAATACACACTGCAAATAAAGCTGCTGGTATTTATATCCTTAGGTAGTTGCGCCACTGACGCCAAAATGGCTCCAAACGTTTTCCCAGTGGACCATGCACAGACTGTTTCATCAAAGGTTTGTAGTTAAAGTGTTCCCAGAAATAAAGACATTGTCATAATATATTTTAAGCCTGTATCTGGTGTGATATTGTACTTTTTGTTCCAGTGTCAACCAGTATAATCCTGTTTGTCATTTGCTTCTTATTGCAGGAACAACATGTTCATCTACCTGCATATCCTGCTGGAGGCTGCTGTGTATGCAGAGTTCACCTATGAGGTGTTTGGCTTCTGCAGGGAGATGGACACCACTCTGACCAACCTGTCTGTGCCTTATGTCCTGCTGGCTATTAAGACCTTCTTCTTCTACCTCTGCATCAGGAGAGATCCAGGTTCATATTATATTAGCTGAACTATATTCAAATACATTTGCTTTTGGTTGCAGGGAACCTTGGCGTGATGGGGTGGTTTTATGAGTAATAACTACGGACGCTGGTAATTACATATCAGATATCAGCCATGCAAATCAGTAATTTAATTTTGTCACCTGGAGCTTAAAACTATTTTCTGTGGGGGCCCGGCAGTCAAGGGACAGGCTACACAGCATCACCCATGGTACAGTAAGACATTTAATCCTCATGTGAGTCCATGCCTTGGGATTGCCAGATGCAGCTACTGAGCTCATATCTGCTGTCTATGACTGTTTTGTTCTTGGGACCAAACTCAACTTAAATCATCTGTCCTTTTATATCATTATTTACTTTATATTTGGTTTGTACGCTTGAATTTTTCTGTTGTTTACACATTGACATTTGCTATTAATTTCCCCACTAGGATCATTTAATTTAATCTTAAAGAGTGATGACAGTGTGCCTTACAACTGATAATAAGGCCCCTGTACAGTGTGGGCGTGCAAGAAAGCTGTTGCATTAAGCATTAGTTCTTAAAGACTTTAAATGACTCAAATTAATTCAACATTAAAAAGATCATATCAGCTTGTGATCTGCAAGAATGCCCAGAGAAAATCACTGACAAGTTAGTTCAGGACAGGAGAAAGTTCATGTTGACCTGTGGTATAAAAAAAATTACAAAATCACCAGACATCTCCTTGTCATATTAAAATCTGAAGTACTCGGATGTGTTTTGTGTTATTACACTATAGTATTTTTTCTTCAACTCAACTCTCTCCTCTTGACTCTGGCAGGCACAGTGACAAAGAAGAAAATCGCCGGCCAGCTGCACATCTATCCGTATGACAGGAGGCTGTTTCACCCAGGAGTCTCCTGTGAAACCTGCCAGTTTGTCAAACCAGCTCGCTCCAAACACTGCAGTGAGTAGATAAATAATACATAGTTATACATGCGTACCATAGTAAATATTGAATGTATTATTTCAGCAAAACATCTTGGAACAAGGCACACAGAATTATACTGATGCTGTGTCTGTGTTTCAGGGGTCTGCAACAGGTGTGTCCAACGATTTGACCACCACTGTGTCTGGGTGAACAACTGCATTGGTGCTCAGAACACACGTTACTTCTTGCTGTACCTCTTCAGCGTGTGCGCCATGGCAGGCGACATTGCCGTGCTAACAGGAGACATGCTGTTTCATGCCGTACTGCGGTCAGGGCTTCTGAGGGCCAGTTATATAGATGAGGATGGCCAGCAGCAGCCAGCGGGGCCTCTGTTTGTTGTACAGGTGAGACTCAGTACTACCGATATACTATGAATCATATACATGTGCTGCAGCCATGTTTACTCCTAATTTGCCATGTTGACCTGAAATAATTCTTTTTTTTTCTCTCTCCCTTCAGCATCTGTTCCTGACTTTCCCCCGTATCGTCTTCATGCTTGGATTTCTGGTCTTTGTCTTCTTCCTCCTGGCGGGTTACGCCCTTTTCCATTCCTACCTGGCCCTCGTCAACCAGACCTCCAATGAGTGGTACAAAAGTCGAGGTTACGTGTGTCAGCACTGCCATCCAACTGCAACAGCAGACAATCTCTGTGGCCCAGCGCCAGACCACTCGAAAAGATATTACTACAGCAGAGGGCTACTCCGAAACCTGGGAGAGATTTTCTTTCCTCTACAACCTGTTCAGAAAAAAGACAACTGAAGAGAAGATACAGCCTTCTGTGTTGTTATGCTGCATTTACTGTACATCCCCTGGGAACGACTGCTGACTGAAGAAATAAAGCTTAGCGATTTCTTTATGGGCTCCGGTGTTTATCCCCCACAAGGTGTTACATCTTATTGGAAAGCTCTGGCAACACTGGCAGTAAGCACAAAAGTGTCCTCGTTTTCGGTTAATTAAATGTTCGAACTGCAAGCTTAGGACACCTTTTTTATCCTTTGCCTGCCATCAACTAAAGCATGAACGCTTCTAAAGCTGGATCATGCCTCCTTCTTATCGTAATTTCTTTCAATACATGATGACGGCATTAGGACTCAGCTTTTGAATATGTTGCACTGTATGTGTTTTTATC